>JAWQEG010001287.1:0-188817 GCA_033782935.1 Petrolisthes cinctipes
ACACACTCCATCTTAACAAACACACACACACACACCATCTTAACACACAACACCATTTAACACCCCCAATTCACACACACACACAGAAACCATCTTAGCACACAACACCATTTAAAATTCACACACACACACACACACACACACAAACCATTTTAAACACACAACACCAATATCATAAATAATCCGTTTTTGGCCCCATCCCACTCACACACTTACTTACACGATCCACGATTTTCTTTTGTGTTGCCGTCACACTAAATTAGCGGAACTGAGATGAAAGCCATCACCACCAGCAGGAGGAGGAGGAGCAGCGGAAACAACAGCATCCCAGCAGCATCCGTCAAGCCCCGCCCACTCCTCTCTCTCC
The DNA here is from genome assembly GCA_033782935.1 of Petrolisthes cinctipes. NCBI lineage: Eukaryota > Metazoa > Arthropoda > Malacostraca > Decapoda > Porcellanidae > Petrolisthes > Petrolisthes cinctipes. Next base: position 368 of record JAWQEG010001287.1, read on the forward strand.
CTCGACCAGTCACAGTGAACGATAGTCTCTATTGGTTACAAGGGGAAGTGTTCTGTGTTCCAGTTGGTTGGTTGGTTGGCTGGTGTGCTGGAAACCATAATATAGTGATGGCTATGTCTGTCTGGACTGCTGGACTGGTATAGGATTGTGTGTGTGTGTGTGTGTGTGTAAGGGTGAGGATTATTTGTGTGTATGTGTGTGTGTGTGTGTAAGGGTGAGGATGATATATGCGTGTGTGTGTGTGTGTGTGTGTGTGTGTGTGTGTAAAAGTGAGGATGATATAATTATGTGTGTGTGTGTGTGTGTGTGTGTGTAAAAGTGAGGATGATATATGTGTGTGTGTGTGTGTGTGTGTGTGTGTGTGTAAAAGTGTGGATGATAGGTGTGTGTGTGTGTGTGTGGGTAAAAGTGAGGATGATATATGTGTGTGTGTGTGTGTAAAAGTGAGGATGATATGTGTGTGTGTGTGTGTGTGTAAAAGTGAGGATGATAGGTGTGTGTGTGTGTGTGTTTGCGTGAGGATTATTTGTGTGTGTGTGTTTTAAAGTGAGGATGATAGGTGTGTGTGTGTGTGTAAGGGTGGGGATTATTTGTGTGTGTGTGTGTGTGTGTGTGTGTAAGGGTGAGGATGATTTATGTGTGTGTGTGTGTGTGTGTGTGTAAGGGCGAGGATGATATATATGTGTATGTGTGTGTGTGTGTGTGTGTGTGTGTGTGTAAGGGTGAGGATGATATATGTGTGTGTGTGTGTGTGTGTGTAAGGTTGAAGATGATATATGTGTGTGTGTGTGTGTGTAAGGGTGAGGATGATGTATGTGTGTGTGTGTGTGTGTGTGTGTGTGTGTGTGTAAGGGTGAGAATGATTTGTGTGTGTGTGTGTGTGTGTGTGTTAGATAGGGTTGAGGGAAATTGCTAGGTTGGGGATGATTGTGTGTGTGTGTGTGTGTGTGTATTAGCTAGAATTGGGTGGGGATGATTGAGTGCGTGTGTGTGCGTTTGTGCATGTATGTGTGACTCTGTGTGTGCGTGCGTGACTGTGTGCGTGTGTGTGCGTGTGACTCTGTGTGTGTGTGTGCTGTGCGTGTAAGAGTGAAGATTATTTGTGTGCGTGTGTGTGTGATAGATAGGATTGAGAGAAATATTAAAGTATGCTAGAGTGAGGATGACTCTGTGTGTTTCGTTTTCGTTTCGTTTCACTTGGTCTTGATCACGTCCTAGACACGTGCTCGCCAACTGTTACCCTCCCGGAATGAGCTCAGAGCTCGTAGTGACCGATCTTTGGGTAAGGTTGGAACCTTTTTCCACACACCGGAATAGCGAGGTAACAACTCCTAGACTTACGTCCCGTACCTATTCTCTGCTAGGTGAACAGGGTTACACATTTAAGGAAACAATCCCAAATTGTCTCCACCCGACCGGGGATTCGAACCCAGGACCTCTCGGATGTGAGCCGAGCGCGCTAACCACTACACCACCGGGCTGTGTGTGTGTGTGTGTGTGTGTAGTAAAAATGTGAAGAAGAAGAAGAGAGTGCAGGCTGGATGGAATGGGTGGAGGAAGGTGACAGACGTGATATCTATACAGTAAAGTTTCCGCCAGAACAAAAGGGAAAGTATACGATATGGAAACAGTACCGGGACCCATAAAGAAACGACAGGAGGCGGAATTAGAAGAGGAGGAACTGAAGATGTTGCGATTCGCTCTGGGAATGACAAAAAGCTATAAACCAAATCAGAAACGAGCACATACGAGGAACAACATACATACTGTAGTACCACTCACAATCCAAAATTTGTATCCAAGTCTTGTTGTTGAAGTTTCGAATCATTTGACATACAAGTGAACCAATTACAACGCTTATCCTGTTTCATATTTGCTTGAAGTCGCTTAATACTCGATCAGGCTATTCGAAGCAAGCCTGGATACATATTTTGGATTGCGAGTGTACGTCGGTTTAGGGACAGATATAGAGAAGCAAGACTGAGGTCATGGTTTGGGCATGTCAAGAGAAGGGAAGAGGATTATGTGGGAAAGAGGATGTTATATAGAAATGGATCTGTACACTCGTGATACGTAATTTCTGACCCAGAAAAGAACGACAGGCACCACACTTACCCTGCATTCGAACTCAGCCTCTATAGGTGTACTGGGTGGGGAAATGAACTATAGCAGGCGATTCGAAGCATTCTGCTCCTCACACTCTGGTCAGAAATTATGTATCACGAGTGTACCCGGCAGGAGGAAGAGAGGTATATCAAATGGAAGGTTTAGGGATGCAGTGAAAGAAGAAATGATGCAAGTCCCGGGTGTGACAGAGGAAAGCACATGCAGATCACTGAGCGCTCTGGAGAAATAAAACCCACTGTGGCCAAATCTGAATGGTAGCAGCAGAAAAGAAAAAGATGTCTGTGTGTGTGTGTTAGATAGAGTTGAATAAGGATGTTAGGTTGAGTGTGTGTGTGTGTGTGTGTAGTTGAATGAGGATGTTAGGTTGAGGATGATTGAGTGTGTGTGTGTGTGTGTGTGTGTGTGTGTGTATGTGTGTGTGTTAGATAGAGTTGAATGAGGATGTTAGGTTGAGGATGATTGAGTGTGTGTGTGTGTGTGTGTGTGTTAGATAGAGTTGGATGAGGATGTTAGGTTAAGGATGATTGAATGTGTGTGTGTGTGTGTGTGTGTGTGTTAGATAGAGTTGGGTGAGGATAATAGAGTCTGTGTGTGTGTATGTGTGTTAGATAGAGTTGGGTAAGGATAATTGAGTGTGTGTGAGAGGGGAGTTTTTTTTTTTTTTTTTTTTTAATTAATTGCGCCGTAGCGTCAATCAACAGGCAGGCAACAATACATACGGGTAGGCGGGACCCATGAGAATACAATGACTACAACCACACATACACACACACACCACACACACACATCACGAAAACATAACAGAATGAAGCACAAGCATACAGACAAATATTTACATTATGACCTATTTAAATCCACCAAAACGAGGGTGGCGTACCAGAAGTTCCTCCAGAACATGGTGGTTCAGTAGGTGTCGACAAACCACATCAAGTGGCAGGCCCCGGGGCAGCAAGTGTCGGACAGTGGGGCAGGCCAGACAATAGTGCTCTATAGTGTTAGCACGAGGCGCTCGACACAAGCGACACTCAGTGAAGGGAGGTTCACCCTGCATCCTAGCAACCTGCCACGGTGGACGGTAGCCAAGCCTCAAACGAGCAGAGACTACATTGTGCCTCCGAACCATTAGGCCTCGACGACGGTAGGAATATTTGTGATGGCAGACAGACTCATAATGTGTGATGGAGATGCTGAAGGGCCTCTCTGCATCCCTGCGTCGCCGTACAGGGAGGAGAGCGGCGGAGCGAACTCTAGAAAGGTAACATGTCAGGGAGAGAGGACGTCCAACACCACGAGGAGGCAGATGGCAGGCTTCCTTTGCTAGTCTGTCAACTGTACCATTGTGACGTAAACCTACATGGGATGACAACCCATAAAAATTTGACAGTCAAGTTACGATGACGCAATAATGACAAAAACGATAAAATCTGCTGAATAACAGTAGTGTGTGTGGGCTGAACACTAGAGAAGGAATGAATGGCAGGTCTGGAGTCTCAAAAAATGGCAGCATTCACTCCACGTTGACAAACAAGACTAACAGCATCCAGAATGGCTTACAGTTCACACAATGTTGAGCTAGAGTGGTTACAGAGACGACGGCCAACCCAGCCCCCTGGAGGTGACTTCATGTCAGGTGAGAAAACGGCACAACCTGCTGCACCATCCACTTGCAATAAGCCATCAGTGTAGAGGCAGTATGGATCTGTGATGGAGGACGTCACTGTTTCTATGTGTTCCAGAGCCAACTGCCGCTGTAGAGAAGGCAGTTCCGACTTGGAAGTAGGTGTGAAGCTCACATCAGGTGTTGGTAGCATCCACGGAGGGGGCCCTGGGGGGACGTCTGCCACCATTATATCTATATTAAGACTACGGAGCATAGAGGAAACAGACCTTATAAGAGTACGTCCAGCAGGCAGTATGGGAGGGACTGGGTATTTTGGTCTAAGAGAAGTCCTGACTAACTGAGAGTAATGGGGTGAAAGATGTGGGAAATGGAGGCACTTGACAGTGAAGCAAGTAACACTAGAATAAATTCTCTCCACTAACGGGGGAAGACGCAACTCACGCTGCATGTTCACTATCCTAGTCGACATTGGACAGCCGAGAATTATTCTCATTGCTCTATTCTGAAATCTTTCTAAAGTTTCAAGAGTAGCCCTGGGAAGTTGAATCAGAGCAGGGGAGAGGTAATCAATAACTGAACGGATAAAAGCAATATAGATAGTCCTGGCTACTGGGATGGAGATGCCCGAGGAGTTGTTAGTGAGCCATTGAAGTGGCGTAAGTCGGTGCTGGAGACGACCCAATAAGTCCTGGACAATGGGATGGTCTTGAGGTCTGGCAGGGACAATCGGCCAAATATTGACTGGCGAGCCAAGGTAGCGATACTGGGAACACATGGGAATGACAGTCCCTCCAATGGTGAACACTGGCTGAGCTTGAGGAAGGCGGCAGGTGAATATTCTGCTCTTATCTGGTGAGACAATAATGCCACAGTGAGAGGAGGACACAGAGAAGGAATCAAGAAACCGCTGAAGATCCCTTGGTGAAGTCGAATGAACACAGATATCATCAGCATAGCACGTAATTGTAGTTCCAGGAATATCAGGGAGAGAAGTGAGCAGCCGATGCATTAGAATATTAAATAACAATGGGCTGAGAACACCACCTTGAGGCGTACCAAGATGAAAACTGCACAAAGGACTGAGCGCACCACTGAAAAACACACGGGAGGTCCTGTTACTCAGGTAGTACCGAATCCAGCGTAGTAGATTACCCTTTATCCCAAAGTCAACCAGTTGATCCAAAATGACGTCTCTATTAGCAACATCGAAGGCACTTCGACTGTCAATGAAGGCCACCACACTGTCCCTGGAAAGGCGAGTGTATAGGTCGACTAGGCAGTGGTGTGTGCTCCGCTGGGGAAGGAAACCAAACAGCCACGGAGAAAGGCGATCTTTCAGTCTGTACATGAGACGATTGAGTAAGATTCTCTCCATAACTTTACAAAAACAGAAAGTCAGGGAAATAGGCCTGAACTTCGCAGTGCCAGGCTTAGGGATGGGTATTATTGTGCTGCTGGTCCAGGCTCGTGGTACACAACCATCACGAAGACAAAGATTGTACAGTCGAAGTAGAGGGTTCCCAGGAACTTGTTGAAGTAGGCGCAGCACAGCATAAGTAATACCATCATCACCAGGGGAAGAAGCTCTACCCCGAGAGAGAGCACGTTGCAACTCCTCCTCAGTTATCTCCTCTGCATCATCGTCATCATCTTGTTACAGAGCAGACATTAGACGTAGCCGATGGACAGCAGCACGGGAAGCGAGTGCATCTTGTATGTGGATGGGTAGACTGGCTGAGGTAGATTGTTCTGACCAGGCATCGACAAGTTGTTGGGCATAGTCGGCAGGAGTGTGATGACGAGCAGTGGCCGGTGTCTTTTTAACAACCCGATGGATGAGGTGCCACATAGAAGCCACACTTGTTTGCTGGTTGATGCTGTCCGTGAACTGCTGCCAAGACTCAGTGTGAGCACACCCCTGCAGGGCAACTAAAGCGTCCCTAGACATCTGGTAACGATGGAGTAGGTCAGGGGTTGGGTTGGCTTGAAACAATAGGCCATCACGTTCAGCCTCCTCCTTTGCCTCCTGTATACGTGCATCCAGCATCCAGGAGTGAGCAGTATGGCGATGCTGTAGGTGTGGAAGGGAGACGTATAGCCTATAAAAGTCATGAGTAGCAGATACAAGATCAGAGTACAACTGTTCAGCTGATGATATGTCAAATGTAGGGAATACATGGGCCATGAATAAGATGTAAGTCGGGCAATATTTAGGGGGAACAGCAATGCTCAAACGAGTGGCTGAAGCACTCGACCCAGCAGTTAGAGTATAATGAAACCGAAGAGCGATGTGATCAGAGAATAAGTCTGGCAAGGAGAAGCACTGGACCTGAGATGCTATCAGGCCAGACGAGAGGATGTAATCCAGAGTACCTCCCCGGCAATGAGTGGCACCGCCAGTGTCCCAGCGTGTCAGATGATGCTTGCAGATGTATGAAAGGAGACGAACACCGTTACGATTAATAGAGCCAGAACCATCACCCAAATCAGAATGCCGAGCATTAAAATCTCCCATATACACCATACCACGCACTGGTGGAGAAGGAAGAGCCTCAAGAGTGAGTCTAGCTGGGGCAGAATAGACATTACATAGTTGTAGTACTCCATTCCCAGGTAGAACCTCAAATAGCTGAAAGGTCATGTCAGGATCAGTGGAGGTACGGAGAAGGCGATGTGGCAAGGAGCTATGTATGTAAGTCAGGAGACCATTCCTTACCAGATGAACATATGGCACATAACCTGAGAGAGGAGGAGCTTGCCCAGCAGCGTGCGGCCATCCTGGAAATGCTTCCTGGAGAAAAATAACACTGGGATGATGACGAAAAACATAGGCCTTGAGTTGAGTGAGCTTAGCATAACTGGTGATACCACATACATTCCAGGAGATGACATCCAGCCGGCAATCACTAGCGAACTCTGTATTTGGAGGTAGAAGTCCGGTGAGTGGGGCAGATGAGCGACCTGGAGAAGATGGACTAGGAGAAGGGACTGACTCGAAAAGCTTTTCAAGGCGAGATGCAACAGTATCCATCTTTTCGGTAAGGGTAGTAACAGTTGAGATGATGGCCTGCTGAGCCTCGACTAAGGTGGAGAGTTTGGAGTCATTGGCAGCCTGCGGAGCAATAGTAGTGACACGAGCCTGGACCTGACGTCGAGTACATCCATGCCACACGTTAACCCCTGGCTGAAGGCATCGTGGACACTTCCATCGAGACGTATCCTCAGGAGGTGAAGGCTCAGAGGTGGAGGCAGCAGGACGTGATGGATCGCCCCTGACAGGACACGTCTTGGAATCATGGTCGGCGGCACACCATGCACACTTCGGCCTGGCAGAACAGTACCGGGAGATATGCCCAACTCCCCAGCACCTGTAGCACCAAGGCTGGTCATTATGAAGTTTCCTCACCTCACACAGTGGAAGACAAGGGAGGAAATCAAAGGAAATCTCATTTGGAGGTGGATCAGGTTGACTCCAGACAACAACAATACCGCTAATGGGGGAACCATCTTGTAAAAAACGACGGGCAAAGTACACACCAGGGTATCCCTTAGCAAGTTTCGGGTCAACATCAATAGGAAAACGGGTAAGGATATAGCTGGGGAACTTACGAGGTCTCTCGGGTGAGTCTTCAAGAATGAGAGGCAGAGACAAAAATTCACCAGCCTTCACTCTATCAATGATATCCTGACGCTTCCTAGAGATGTAGACAAACCGGGAGGTGACAGCAGCCATTGTGAGGACTTGGTTGACCGACTTTTTTTTGTTTTGTTTTTTAACCTCGGGACTATAGGCTGTCAGAAACCCGTGACTCCTGTGAGGCCCCGAGATTATTGGGTGTCGCACCAGATGAGACAGTGGAGCTTCCCGGTGATGTTGGTACCGTAGCTTCTCTTCTGCCCCACTAGATGACGACACCTTATTTATACACGTCACTATCAGGAGAGAGCAGCTACACCGTAACTCACAGAATCTTGGAATAAGGTCTTCTATGTTGTGAGTTGACGACGATATACAAAGGGATTACTGTATGTGAGTATCACTGGACATTAAATTTGATTCGGGATAATCTGACTGGGTTGGAGATGAGCTGTGTTCTATAATAATTTATGTTGCACTGTTGTTGTTGTTGTGTGTATAGGTGTTTGAAGGTGAGATTGTGTGATCATCTAATATTGTCGTAAATAATAAAAGGGAGTTAAACCTACGGCTGGTGACCTCCGGTAATCTTTGTGATGCCGATGTCCTTGTTTAAATTTCAATAAATGGTGTTCTTTTGTCTCGTGCATTCCTCCGCCCCTGGTGTCCTGGTGTTAGAATATTAAAATAAGATCTTTGTTGACCGCTGCTGCCCTTCAATGCGTATCAGCGAGGCATCACATGGAGCAAAAGGGTCAGAGTGAACCACCGGGAGTGTAGATGTACAGCCACAATCAAATATCCACCGATACTTTCCTTCCATCGTGCAATTAAATCAGTATCATATCAAAATATATTACACAGCACCTTATGTCAACTTAACTCCCTCAATTATTATTATGAGGTGCTGCAAAATCATTCATGTGTTGTTCTTTATTACCAAGATATTTATAAACTACGATGGTAGGAAAGTGTCGGTGGTCATTTGATTGTGGCTGTACAGGAAATCGAAAGTAAAATCAAATAGTTGAGACGGAAGTGAGTGTGTGTGTGTGTGTGTGTAGTTAAAAGAACTGATAAGGTGAGATAGTGTGCAATCCGTTAAAGGTGTGGTGGTGTGAATGAAGCACTTAATTAGAGTATTATAATAATTATTAAGAGAGGAAATTGTTGTGAGATGGTATGGGTGTGTGGAACGAATGGATAATAAGTGGTGAAATAAGTGGAAGTGATTTTTCAGGGGCAGAGAAGGGGAAGAAAGACAAGTGTGGTGGGATAAGTGTATAAGAGAGTAATTTTTCAGGGGCATAGAAGAAGGGGAAGACCACATAGAAGCAGATGTTACGATATGGTGAGTGATTGTGTAAGAAAGTATGGAGTAAGAATGAGAAAAGTAAAGAACTTCTGTATGATAGACAAAAGTGGAAGAAATTCATTTATAGAAGGAGTGTGTGTATGTTAATTAAGGCTGACAAATGAGTTATATAAGGGGATACTTCACTTTTGTTACATTGGAGTGCCTTGATTCCTCCAAAGTATGCTAGGTAACAGAACCAGAAGAGCAAAAATAATGGTGTTCTGAAGCTTGGAATAGTTTGGAGGATTCAGTTGCTCCAGATTTACCAACACAAAACGTCCCCCTTTTAATTAAGAGGAGAATTTCTTGCTGGTAACTTGGAAGGCTACTGATTCCTACTAACTATAGCAGAAAACAGACGACCTCAGGAGTACAGCCACAATCAAATATCCACCGACACTTTCCTTCCATCGAAGTAAATATCTTGGTAATTAAGAACAACACATGTATAATTTTGAAGCACCTCATATTAGTAATTGAGGGGTTTGAGTTGACGTAAGGTTTTGTATGATTATAGTTTGATATGATACTGATTTATTTTGTACAATGGAAGGAAAGTGTCGGCGGTTATTTGATTGTGGCTGTACAGCTCCGGATAGATCAAACGACAACATCCCATCCACCAACGACCTACTTTGTGCCTCAGCGGATCTGGTAACAGTTGCAGATGGAGGGAGGGGAGAAAAGAAGAAGATTTAGGGCTTTATGCCTATCGACTCATGGTGTTGGTCATTAAGGCAATCAGTCTTGTTACATCAACATATCTTCCCCCAGGGTACAGGGACATAGGGGGCTGGGAAAATGAGGGGAGAAATGTGGCAGGGTGAAGAAGTAGGTACCAATCATTGTATGGCTGGTGGGAGGGGGGGAAACGAATGATGGGGGTAGGGGCATGGAGGTAGTATAGGTAAAGTCGCCATTAGGACCTGATTTGTGAAGCCACCAATCTGTCATTTCCGGCGTCTTCAAGATGGCGCATTCCTTTGTATGTCAGGTCAGAAGTCCACTTTTACTGAAACATATCTTGGTGTCCGCCATATAGAAGGCGCCGAAAATGACAGTTCGGCGGCTTCACTTTACTACCCTGGATTAGTGAGCCATGGCGCCTCCACCTATACTACCTCCATGGGTAGGGGAGACGAGAGTGTCAGGAGGTACTGTCGGCAGCATAAATTCGCATCCATCCCATGTACTATGTAATGCTAATATGACCAGATAAAGTTATATTCTGAACCAGTTTCTATTCTAACAACATGTAAAATAATTTGCTATGTGAAAAGTGTGTCTGTTATATCTGCATTTCAATAGTGTTACAACATCATTAAGTTCATAGTTTTGCAGGTGAAATGCAGAGAACTTATGCTGCCGACTGTACACTCGCAATCCAAAATTTGTATCCAGGCCTTGTTGAAGTTTCGAATCATTTGACATACTGGTGAATCAATTACATTACTTACTTACTTACTTACTTACTGACAACGCTTATCCTGTTTCATATTTGCTCGAGCTCGCTTAATGAATACACGATCAGGCTATTCGAAGCAAGCCTGGATACATATTTTGGATTGCGAGTGTACAGTGTTGTTAAATCTGGTGCATCTTATTCCTCCAAACAATTCCTTGGAACAGAACGCCATTATTTTTTGTGAGCGGAGTCCTGTTTCCTGGTGTACTTTGGAGGAATCAAGACTCTCTAATACAAGGATGCACAACCGGGCCCTCAAGCGACCCTCTGGCGGCCCTTAATAGATAATAAATTGTAAAAAATAACAACAACGAAGTTTCAACCTAACATAAAGAAGCTTGTCTATGAATCACAGTGTCAAAAATTGCATTAATAAGACTGTGTCGTGTATGCCAAGTAAGGATTAATCCTAGTTTTGTAACGTAATGGGTTAAGTCATTAAATACTATATTAATAAGACTGTGTTATTTATGCCAGGTAAGGATTAATCAGAGTTTTGTAAAGTAATGGATTAAGTCATTAAGTACTATATTTTTACCATTAAGCACCCATAATTTCTACATTTTTGCTTAACATAAGTTTTGCGGCCCTCAGTGAGCTTTAAGGTGGTAATTCTTTTTTGGTACATTGGAGTGTCTTGATTCCTCCAAAGTATGCCAGGAAACAGGACCAAATGAGCAAAAATAATGGTGTTCTGTTGCTTGGAATAGTTTGGAGGATTCAGTTGCTCCAGATTTTCTAACACAAAGCTTCCCCCTTAAGCTTGATCATGTGGCCCGAGGTGTCCAAAAGGTTGTGCATCCCTGCTCGAATATACCAACAGTGTGCTATCCCCTTATGTTCAGTCACGAGCATAAGTTTCTTTATTCCCCTGGCGAGAGTGAAGTCGAAGTCATGGTTGGATATGGACTAGACGAACATAAAATGAGCCAGTTCATAATGCTCGGATAATGCTTCATGTCTTTAGAGGTGTTCACTTACTTGAATCCAACAAATTATACACAGTCATGAGATACTGACTCCCAGTGTTCGTTTGCCAGGCCCTTCTCCAACCATGACTTCGACCTCATTCTCGCCAGAGGGGTAAAGAAACTTATGCTTGTGACTGTTCATACCAGTTACATCATTCACAACTGTCATAACATACACACGGGTCAAGTCACCCACTAGACAAAACGTCAGTATACTTTCGTCCTAATTCAAGGGGTAATAAATACACTTTTTATATAATAGAGCTCCTTGATTCCTTGCAATGTATGCCAGCCAGGAAACAGGGCTGGATTAAACAAAAAATGATGGTGACCTGTTACTTAGATGAGTGCGGAGAAATCAGTTGCTCCAGATTTATCACCCCGTAGGTGGTGGGTATTGCCTGCATTAATGATGTGGGCAATACTTTAAGGGTTTTGGCGCCCCTTCGGCCCAAGCCACTAGCTTTTAGTTCTTCAACTGCCCCTCATTTCTTTCTATTTCCTTCCTGCTTGCTGTCACACCACTCTATCATCTTTTTCTGGCGCTATATGACCTCGCTGTTGCGGCGCCTAATATTAATCAATCAATCCAGATTTATCAACACTGTATTACCCCCTTTATGGCAAACTTTGTTACCATTGTCTGTCATGGCATCAATGCATATTAAAATCATCTACCAGTATATACCGCTTATATCCACACTTGTCATTATACAGGGGGCTTCAAAATTCGTTCACCAAATTTAAAGTGTAAGTTAATTGAAAAATATTTGTGTTTTTATTATATCATACAATAATGTTCTAAAAATTTGTTATTCAGGAGGTAAAGGACTATTATGAAATATAGCAATGCTCAGTCACTATGAACATAAATAAAAATATTGGACGTTTAAGAGTGTATGAATAGAATCGATAGTATGTACAGCCACAATCAAATAACCACCGACACTTTCCTTCCATCGTAATAAATATCTTGGCAATAAAGAACAACATGTGTATGATTTTGCAGCACCTCATAATAATAATTGAGGGGGTTGGTTGAGTTGATGTAAGGTGTTGTATGATTATATATTTTATATGATACTGATTTATTTGCATGACGGAAGGAAAATGTCGGTGGTTATTTGATTGTGGCAGTACTCCCAAAACCAATAATAGTGCGACATTTACAAAACATACGTATATGCATTTGTCCAAGGGTATTTTGTACATTTCTATGGCGTGTAGTATGTAGCTGCTATGTGTGGGATTATAGTGGAAACTGGTTGGAGTTGATAGCTGCATAGACAACATAGAAGATGCTCGATCATATTCCAAGATGCTGTGAGTGACGGTGTAGCTGCCCTCACCTCTTTAGTGACGTGTATAAATAAGGTGATGTCATCTAGTAGGGCAAAAGAGAAGCTACGGTACCAACATCACCACGAAGCTCCACTGTCTCATCTAGTGTGTGTGTGTGTGTGTGTGTGTAACTCCTCTTGTCTCCTGATAGTGACGTGTATAAATAAGGTGTGGGTCATCTACTAACGCTTTCAGAGCCCGTGTCGCACTGTTTTTCGGGAATAACTCTGTAACTAAAGGTTGGATCAGTATGATATTTTGCCACGGGTTATTTCACACCTTCCGCTAATTTTTGGCACTATAATGGATTACCAAAATTGAATAATTAAGGCACTTGTCCCCGAGAAATGCGTCATTTTTATGAAATTTAACACTGGGATACGAACGATCATAGTGTGACGTATATACACGTCAGTCCACAGGCTCCACCCATCCCCTTCTTTCTCTCCCCCACCCCCCACCCTACTCTCTTTCTCTCTCTCTCTCTGGTCTCGAAATTTTGTTCTAAAATACAACACGGTCACAAGCTTTAGTCCTAAAAATATGTATAGGTATATAATGCCAGCAGGCATTATGTTTTAATGTTATTGTTATCACTTTTTATCATATAGTGATACATAACAATGAGGATATATATATATATATATGGTAGAGTTGTGTACGATAACGCCAGTGCATGACGCGATAGCAATGCTTTGTTGGAATTCAGGAGTGGTGTGTTTCATTCGTGTGAAATGGGTACACATGGACGAAGTGCTTTACACACAGTCAGATGCTGTGTGAGAGCCAACGGTGTCCGTCATGACGAAGATGTTACATTGTCCACGTGGCTGTAGGAACGCTTTTGTCATACGGCTGTACTCTATGTACAGTTGTGTACAGATGACTCGAGGCCACCTCATTCACCAATATGTTGGTGTTGTATCTGGTAACAGTGGCAGCTATGAATTGAACCGAAATTCAGTCGTCTGCTCGGGCGAAACAAACCCAATTATAATTTGTCAATATGCGGGATTAACTGTTCTCTAATAAATATCATGTAAATAAACGTATTATATTGATAATGAGTAACATGTTATAGATGTGGGAGGCGGTGGCAGAGTGGATAGATAGACGGACTGCAAATGTGAAGGACCCGGGTTCAAATCCACGAGAAAACGTCTGGGATTTTTCTGAGGTGAACTGGGTCCAGCTGTTCGTCAATTATCCTGGCTACGCCGACACGTCAAGAAAATACCCCCTACATCGTCGTCAACTCACAACATAGAAGATGCCAGACCATATTCCAAGATACTATGAGTGACGGTGTAGCTGTTCTCCCCTGATAGTGACGTGTAAAAATAAGGTGTGGTCATCTAGTGGGACAGAAGAGAAGCTACGATACCAACATCACCACGAAGCTCCACTGTCTCATCTGGTGCGACACCCAATAATCTCGGGGCCTCGCAAGAGTTACAGGCTACTGACAGCCTACAGCCCCGAGGTTGAGGTATAGAAAAAAAAAAAAAAAAAAAAAAAAACATTATGGACATATTACAACAACAATATTACAACACATATATCCAAATAAAAATACATTCATTCATGTGAGAAACACGATTTTCGAATATTGCATCAGTACCGAAACCAGTTTGTCTCACATGAAATAAAGCTTCAGTATTTAAATATATGTGAAGTAATAATAATTAACCCTACGTCCACCCCGATCTGTCAGTGACACCATCATATAATAGTTTACCAATACACATAATAAATGCTTCCAATATATATGCTGTATATGACAAAGCTTGTGACCGTGTTGTATTTTCGAACAAAGTTTCGAGACCAGAGAGAGAGAGAGAGAGTAGGGTGGGGGAGAGAAAGAAGGGGATGGGTGGAGCCTGTGGACTGACGTGGTATATACGTCATTCTATGATCGTTCGTATCCCAGTGTTAAATTTCATAAAAATGACGCATTTCTCGGGGACAAGTGCCTTAATTATTCACTTTTGGTAATCCATTATAGTGCCAAAAATTAGCGGAAGGCGTGAAATAACACGTGGCAAAACATCATACTGATCCAACCTTTAGTTACAGAGTTATTCCCGAAAAACAGTGCCACACGGGCCCTGGAAGCATTAGTAGTGGGGAAAAAGAGAAGCTACGGTGCCAACATCACCACGAAGCTCCACTGTCTCATCTAGCGTGTGTGTGTGTGTGTGTGTGTGTGTGTTTGTAACTCCTCTTGTCTCCTGATAGTGACATGTATAAATAAGGTGTGGTCATCTAGTGGGGCAAAATTGCGCCGTAGCGTCAATCAACAGGCAGGCAACAATACATACGAGTAGGCAGGACCCATGAGAATACAATGACTACAACCACACATACACACGCACACACACACACACACACACACATCACACACACACATCACGAAAACTTAACAGAATGGAGCACAAGCATACAGACAAATATTTACATTATGACCTATTTAAATCCACCAAAACGAGGGTGGCGTACCAGAAGTTCCTCCAGAACCTGGTGGTTTAGTAGGTGTCGACAAACCACATCAAGTGGCAGGCCCCGGGGCAGCAAGTGTCGGACAGTAGGGCAGGCCAGGCAATAGTGCTCTACAGTGTTAGCACGAGGTGCTCGACACAAGCGACACTCAGTGAAGGGAGGCTCACCCTGCATCCCAGCAACCTGCCACGGTGGCCGGTAGCCAAGCCTCAAACGAGCAGAGACTACATTGTGCCTCCAAACCATGAGGCCTTGACGACGGTAGAAATATTTGTGACGGCAGACAGACTCATAATGTGTGATGGAGATGCTGAAGGGCCTCTCTGCATCCCTGCGTCGCCATACAGGGAGGAGAGCGGCGGAGCGGACTTTAGAGAGGTAACATGTCAGGGAAAGAGGACGTCCAACACCACGAGGAGGCAGATGGCAGGCTTCCTTTGCGAGTCTGTCAACTGTACCATTGTGACGTAAACCTACATGGGATGGCACCCATAAAAATTTGACAGTCAAGTTACGATGACGCAATAAGGACAAAAACGATAAAATCTGCTGAACAACAGTAGAGTGTGTGGGCTGAACACTAGAGAGAGAATGAAGGGCAGGTCTGGAGTCACAAAAAATGGCAGCATTCACTCCACATTGACAAACAAGACTAACAGCATCCAGAATGGCATACAGTTCACACAATGTTGAGCTAGAGTGGTTACAGAGACGACGGCAAACCCAGCCCCCTGGAGGTGACTCCATGTCAGGTGAGAAAACGGCACAACCTGCTGCACCATCCACTTGCAATGAGCCATCAGTGTAGAGGCAGTATGGATCTGTGATGGAGGACGTCACTGTTTCTATATGTTCCAGAGCCAACTGCCGCTGTAGAGAAGGCAGTTCCGATTTGGAAGTAGGTGTAAAGCTCACATCAGGTGTTGGTAGCATCCATGGAGGGGGTCCTGGGGGGACGTCGGCCACCATTATATCTATATTAAGACTACAGAGCATAGAGGAAACAGACCTTATAAGAGTACGTCCAGCAGGCAGTATGGGAGGGACCGGGTAGTTTGGTCTAAGAGAAGTCCTGACTAACTGAGAGTAATGGGGTGAAAGATGTGGGAAATGGAGGCACTTGACAGTGAAGCAAGTAACATTACAATAAATTCTCTCCACTAACGGGGAAGACGCAACTCACGCTGCATGTTCACTATCCTGGTCGACATTGGACAACCGAGAATTATTCTCATTGCTCTATTCTGAAATTTTTCTAAAGTTTCCAGAGTAGCCCTGGGAAGTTGAATCAGAGCAGGGGAGAGGTAATCAACAACTGAACGGATAAAAGCAATATAGATAGTCCTGGCTACTGGGATGGAGATGCCCGAGGAGTTGTTAGTGAGCCATTGAAGTGGTGTAAGTTGGCGCTGGAGACGACCCAATAAGTCCTGGACAATGGGATGGTCTTGAGGTCTGGCAGGGACAATTGGCCAAATATTGACTGGTGCGCCCAGGTAGCGTTACTGGGAACACATGGGAATGACAGTCCCTCCAATGGTGAACACTGGCTGAGCTTGAGGAAGGCGACAGGTGAATATTCTGCTCTTATCTGGGGAGACAATAATGCCACAGTGAGAGGAGGCCACAGAGAAGGAGTCAAGAAACCGCTGGAGATCCCTTGGTGAGGTAGAATGAACACAGATATCATCAGCATAGCACGTAATTGTAGTTCCAGGAATATCAGGGAGAGAAGTGAGCAGCCGATGCATCAGAATATTAAATAACAATGTGCTGAGAACACTCCCTTGAGGCGTACCAAGATAAAAACTGCACAAAGGACTGAGTGCACCACTGAAAAACACACGGGAGGTCCTGTTACTCAGGTAGCCCCGAATCCATCGTAATATATTACCCTTTATCCCAAAGTCAACCAGTTGATCCAAAATGACGTCTCTATTAACAACATCGAAGGCACTTCGAAGGTCAATGAAGGCCACAACACTGTCCCTGTTAAGGCGAGTGTACAGGTCGACTAGGCAGTGGTGTGTGCTCCGTTAGGGAAGGAAACCAAACAGCCATGCAGAAAGGCGATCTTCCAGTCTGTACATGAGACGATTGAGTAAGATTCTCTCCATAACTTTACAAAAACAGAAAGTCAGGGAAAAAGGCCTGAACTTCGTAGTGCCGGGCTTCGGAATGGGTATTATTGTGCTGCTGGTCCAGGCTCGTGGTACACAACCATCACGAAGACAAAGATTGTACAGTCGAAGTAGAGGGTTCCCAGGAACTTGTTGAAGTAGGTGCAGCACAGCATAAGTAATACCATCATCACCAGGGAAAGAAGCTCTACCCTGAGAGAGAGCACGTCACAACTCCTCCTCAGTTATCACCTCTGCATCATCGTCATCATCTTGCAACAGAGCAGACATTAGACGTAGCCGATGGACAGCAGCACGGGAAGTGAGTGCATCTTGTATGTGGATGGGTAGACTGGCTGAGGTAGATTGTTCTGACCAAGCATCGACAAGTTGTTGAGCATAGTCGGCGGGAGTGTGATGACGAGCAGTGGCCGGTGTCTTTTTAACAACCCGACGGATGAGGTGCCACATAGAAGCCACACTTGTTTGCTGGTTGATGATGTCCGTGAACCGCTGCCAAGACTCAGTGTGAGCACACTCCTGCAGGGCAACTAAAGCGTCCACATACAAGATGCACTCGCTTCACGTGCTGCTGTCCATCGGCTACGTCTTATGTCTGCTCTGTTACAAGATGATGACGATGATGCAGAGGAGATAACTGAGGAGGAGTTGCGCCGTGCTCTCTCTCGGGGTAGAGCTTCTTCCCCTGGTGATGATGGTATTACTTATGCTGTGCTGCGCCTACTTCAACAAGTTCCTGGGAACCCTCTACTTCGACTGTACAATCTATGTCTTCGTGACGGTTGTGTACCACGAGCCAGGACCAGCAGCACAATAATACCCATCCCTAAGCCCGGCACTGCGAAGTTCAGGCCTATTTCCCTTACTTCCTGTTTTTGTAAGGTTATAAAGAGAATATTACTCAATCGTCTCATGTACAGACTGCAGGATTACCTTTCTCCATGGCTGTTTGGTTTCCTTCCCCAGCGGAGCACAAACCACTGCCTAGTCGACCTGTACTCTCGCCTTAACAGGGACAGTGTGGTGGCCTTCATTGACCTTCGAAGTGCCTTTGATGTTGCTAATAGAGACTTTGGGATAAAGGGTATTCTACTAAGGTGGATTCGAGGCTACCTGAGTAACAGGACCTCCCGTGTGTTTTTCAGTGGTGCGCTTAGTCCTTTGTGAAGTTTTCATCTTGGTACGCATCAAGGTGGTGTTCTCAGCCCATTGTTATTTAATATTCTGATGCATCGGCTGCTCACTTCTCTCCCTGATATTCCTGGAACTACAATTACGTGCTATGCTGATGATATCTGTGTTCATTCTACCTCACCAAGGGATCTCCAGCGGTTTCTTGACTCCTTCTCTGTGGCCTCCTCTCACTGTGGCATTATTGTCTCCCCAGATAAGAGCAGAATATTCACCTGCCGCCTTCCTCAAGCTCAGCCAGTGTTCACCATTGGAGGGACTGTCATTCCCATGTGTTCCCAGTACTGCTACCTGGGTGCGCCAGTTAATATTTGGCCGATTGTCCCTGCCAGACCTCAAGACCATCCCATTGTCCAGGACTTATTGGGTCGTCTCCAGCGCCGACTTACACCACTTCAATGGCTATCTAACAACTCCTTGGGCATCTCCATCCCAGTAGCCAGGACCATCTATATTGCTTTTATCCGTTTCGTTGTTGATTACCTCTCCCCTGCTCTGATTCAACTTCCTAGGGCTACTCTGGAAACTTTAGAAAAATTTCAGAATAGAGCAATGAGAATAATTCTCCGCTGTCCAATGTCGACCAGGATAGTGAACATGCAGCGTGAGTTGCGTCTTCCCCCATTAATCGAGAGAATTTATTGTAATGTTACTTGCTTCACTGTCAAGTGCCTCTATTTCCCACATCTTTCACCCCATTACTCTCAGTTAGTCAGGACTACTCTTAGACCAAACTACCCGGTCCCTCCCATACTGCCTGCTGGACGTACTCTTATAAGGTCTGTTTCCTCTGTGCTCCGTGGTCTTAATATAGATATAATGGTTGCAGACGTCCCCCCAGGGCCCCCTCCATGGATGTTACCAACACCTGATGTGAGCTTTACACCTGCTTCCAAGTCGGAGCTGCCTTCTCTACAGTGGCAGTTGGCTCTGGAACACATAGAAACAGTGACGTCCTCCATCACAGATCCATACTGCCTCTACACTGATGGCTCACTGCAGGTGGATGGTGCAGCAGGTTGTGCTGTTTTCTCGCCTGACCTGGAGTCACCTCCAGGGGGCTGGGTTGGCTGTCGTCTCTGTAATCACTCTAGCCCAACATTGTGTGAACTGTATGCCATTCTGGATGCTGTTAGTGTTGTTTGTCAACGTGGAGTGAATGCTGCCATTTTTTGTGACTCCAAACCTGCCCTTCATTCCCTCTCTAGTGTTCAGCCCACACACTCTACTGTTATTCAGCAGATTTTATCGTTTTTGGCCTTTTTGCGTCATCGTAACTTGACTGTCAAAGTTTTATGTTTGCCATCCCATGTAGGTTTACGTCACAATGGTACAGTTGACAGACTCGCAAAGGAAGCCTGCCATCTGCCTCCTCGCGGTGCTGGACGTCCTCTCTCACTGACATGTTACCTCTCTAAAGTCCGCTCCGCCGCTCTCCTCCCTGTACGGCGACGCAGGGATGCAGAGAGGCCCTTCAGCATCTCCATCACACATTATGAGTCTGTCTGCCATCACAAATATTCCTACCGTCGTCGAGGCCTCATGGTTCGTAGGCACAATGTAGTCTCTGCTCGTTTGAGGCTTGGCTACCGTCCACCGTGGCAGGTTGCTGGGATGCAGGGTGAGCCTCCCTTCACTGAGTGTCGCTTGTGTCGAGCGCCCCGTGCTAACACTATAGAGCACTATTGCCTGGCCGGCCCCACTGTCCGACACTTGCTGCCCCGGGCCCTGCCACTTGATGTGGTTTGTCGACACCTGCTGAACCACCAGGTTCTGGAGGAACTTCTGGTATGCCACCCTCGTTTTGGTGGATTTAAATAGGTCATAATGTAAATATTTGTCTGTATGCTTGTGCTCCATTCTGTTATGTTTTCGTGATGTGTGTGTGTGGTGTGTGTGTGTGTGGTGTGTGTGTGTGTGTGTGTGTGTATGTGTGGTTGTAGTCATTGTATTCTCATGGGTCCCACTTACCCGTATGTATTGTTGCCTGCCTGTTGATTGACGCTACGGCGCAATTAATTAAAAAAAAAAATAATAATAACTACCGACACATTCATTCCATCGTGCAAATAAATCAGTATTATATCAAAATATAATCGTACAACAACACCTTATGTCAACTCAACCCCCTCAATTATTATTATAAGGTACGGCAAAATCATACACGTGTTGTTCTTTATTACCAAGATATTTACTACGATAGAAGAAAAGTGTCGGTGGATATTTGATTGTGGCTGTACCTGCTCACTGAGGTTTCAAATGCATCATCATTTTGTTCGGAATGTATTGTAAGGATTCACAGTTTCATTCAAGCCAGTTGGCTATTGACGACCACACTGTTCACATATCTGTTATTTTTTCTGGTTGGCTCTTATGGTGATGAAGGTTTGGATGTGTATGTTTCCCTCACACATTAACGAAACTAATTTGGTAGATAATCTTGATATTAACGATATAATAATTGTTTCTAACAAAGAAGAAGATTTAGTGCTTTGTGCCTATCGACTCATGGTGTTGGTCATTAAGGCAGTCAGTCTTGTTACATCAACACATCTTCCCCCAGCCTACAAGGTTGCTATCTTTGTCTTTACACCCGGGTACCTACTTACTGCTAGGTGAACAGGGACATAGGGGGATGGGAAAATTGTCCAACAATTCCACTAACCCTGGAATCGAATCCGGGACCTCTCGCGTGCTGGGCGAGTGTGCTAACCATTGCACCATCAGCGCCCCTTTGTTTCAAACATATAATGACGCAAAATGTGCCTCACCACTGTATACAAGTTGTAGCCACAAGAGATGTAAGATCCACATGGCCATGTTGATCACTCTGTCTGCTTGGCCTCCAGTTCCCTTTTCCTTTGGGTCACGTATAGCTGTGAATACCTTTAGGATCACACATGTGGAGTTAGTTAGATTATTAATAACTAAATTGTTGAAATGATTGGCTTGTCTGTATTTTAGTTATTTCGTTAACTAGTTTGTAAGCAAGTTAGTTGTATTGGTTAGTTGGTTAAAAGACCGATTGGTTGATAAATTGGCTAGTTAGGTACTAATTCCTTTATATATATATATATATATATATATATATATATATATATATATATATATATATATATATATATATATATATATATATTATTTAGTTTTTAAATAGATTATTAAAAAGTTATGATGTTTGTTAACTAGTTATCAGTTAGGATCATTGATGTAAAATAATATAAGTTAAAATTATATAAAAAACAAGTTAGTGTATTATGTAACCTGAAGCACGCGATGGAAAAGGGAGTATGTGACGGTGATTAGTGTTTGTGTGTCATTGAGGTATTGATATTTCATTATGTACAGCCACAATCAAATATCCGTCGACACTTTCCTTCCATCGTGCAAATGAATCAGTATCATATAAAAATATAATCATACAACACCTTACGTCATCTCAACCCCCTCAATTATTATTATGAGGTGCTGCAAAATCATACACGTGTTGTTCTTTATTACCAAGATATTTACTACGATGGAAGGAAAGTGTCGGTGGATATTTGATTGTGGATGTACGTATATCGGGCATTTTATAAGACCTACCGATATGACCCTGAGTCAACACAGCGTAATCGGAAGAGAATGGACATCTACAATAACAGCCATGGAGTATACAGTATAGCCAGAAAAAAAAACGATATAAAGGTGCAGTGATTGATTGATATATATATTAGGCGCCGCAACAGCGAGGTCATATAGCGCCAGAAGATGGTGATAGAGAGGCGAGACAACACTCAGGAAAGAAATAGAAACAAAGAAGGACAGCTGAAGAAATAAAAGAGAGTGGCTGGAGCCGAAGGGGCGCCAAAATCCATCACTACAGGTAATACCCTCTAGTGCAGTGGTTCTTAAACTTCTTTGCCTCACGTCCCCCTCTGCATTATGTATACATCCCGCGCCCCCCTATCCCTGAAAACGTTTACCAAACAGTATACTACAAATTTAAAATTGCTTATGGTGGGTGGCGATCGAAGCGAGCCGTATCGCCTGGAGGGTTCGGGTTCGAAAATGTTGGAAATTTGTGCCCATTATGCAGACCTGAAATTCCCTACTGGATCTGAGATACTATCATCAAACAGGTTGCATCCCCTGGTTATATACTGTAGGAGCCGGTGGGATGAGCAATCGGGTACAAGACGTGTTCAGTTCCTGAGCAAACCCTGACCACCCGCGCCCAGGGATGCCAGGTGACTTCGATAACTTTTGGCATTAATTAATTGAATTCTTGGCAGTATTTGGAATATATATATATATATATATATATATATATATATATATATATATATATATATATATATATATATATATATATATATATATATATATATATATATATATATAGAGAGAGAGAGAGAGAGAGAGAGAGAGAGAGAGAGAGAGAGAGAGAGAGAGAGAGAGAGAGAGAGAGAGAGAGAGAGAGAGAGAGACTTGTGGTAAACAGTGGCAACATTTTTGGCAATTTTGCAATGATTAACGTAACAGATTATTTACCAAAACCTTGCTCCCACCCCTGGAACCTGGATGCTTCTGGCGCCCCCCAGTTTAAGAACCACTGCTCTACGGGGAGGTGCAGAGTGAAGAATAATAATTAATTACAGGGAGCTTGAATATTTAAACTTGTCATGTTTATCGTCAGTTTTTAATTCTCTCATCTGGTACAGTCACTAGCACTATTAAGTATACAGATTTGGTTGAAGCTTTGGCCTTTGAACAGTCTAGTTATCACCAACAAAGTAATTCCAATGGGGATCTTATTGTGCATCTATATAGTGTCTCTAGGTATTCGAAGCACACCTGGATAACTATTAGTGCTGGTTACTGTACATTGGGAAGAAGCAGCAAAGGTGTATTGGATAAGATAATTATGTGATGCGTAAGTCCTTCATTTTGTCAAGGAACCTCATATATATATATATATATATATATATATATATATATATATATATATATATATATATATATATATATATATATATATATATATACATATATATATATATATATATATATATATATATATATATATATATATATATATATATATATATATATATATATACAGTCGCGGTCAATAATAATCATCCACATATGGGTATCTCAAACAATTTACTGTCTAATGTTTTCACGTTCACATAAGATGTTATTGTTTTAAGTAGTTTGTAGCTGCTTGTATTAAATTAAAAGATGGTAGTTAACCTATTCATTGTAAAGTTTATCATCTATGGAACAGTGGGAAGCTGTCAAACTCTTACGTGAGATACCCCTATATGGATGATTATATTTGACACCGACTGTATATATATATATATATATATATATATATATATATATATATATATATATATATATATATATATATATATATATATATATATATATATATATATATATATATATATATATATATATATATATATATATATACACAAGCGAAGCGCTGTTGCCACGTTAGCCAAGCCAAGCGAGGGGGTGGTCCAGGTGGAAATTTTGTAGAGTGTAATTATGTGTGTGTAATAAACGTACAAATGTATGTGTGTGTGTGTGTTTATGTAATAAACGTACATATGTGTGTGTATGTAATAAACGTACATAATTATGTGTGTGTGTAATAAACGTACATAATTATGTGTGTGTGTAATAAACGTACATAATTATGTGTGTGTGTAATAAACGTACATATGTGTGCGTGTGTGTGTGTGTTTGTGTTGCATCATAACACCCCACATGTGACGTCACCATCTCTCTCTCTCTCTTACACACATAAATTCTCTCTCTCTCTGTATCTTTAATCCGTTCGAGCTTCTGTTCGAGCGGTACATTTGGCGCGCGATTTTAGCAGCTCGAACGGAAATTCGAACTCTTCTTTATGGTTTTAATCGGTAAATAGAATATTTGACATTTTAACGTAATTTTTACGTCAAGTTACGTTATGTTACATCATAAATACCTTTGCCGGCGGTGCTGAATCAGAATATATAGTTTTGGGAGTGAAATCGGTTTATTTTAGCGGATTGACAGTCGATGACGTAATTTTGACGTCAAGTTACGTCATGTTACGTCATACCAAAACCTGTGCCTGGTGATAGTGATTCAAAATATATATGGGGTTTGGATGTAGGTGTAACCGTTTTCGAGTTATAAGAGGACAAACAGATTGCCATTTATAGTAAAGATGTGGGTATTTCCCGTAGTGATGTGTGCAATACTCCAAGGGTTTTGGTTCCCCTTCGGCCCCAGCCACCTCCTTCATTTCTTCAACTATCCCACCTTTCTTTCTATTTTTTTCTGCTTCCACTCTCACTAACGAATAATCTCGGTGGTGGGCTTCTTCAACACAAAATGTTAATATGAGGGATAATAGAAATAATTATTATAGTTAGGTAAATAGGTTAAAGAGAGGAATAATTGGATTGATAGGGATAGAGAAATACGTGGTGATTTAAAAATGAATGTAAAATAATTTATTGGAGACAGGGAATAACCTGCATTTATAATTATAATGTATAATTACGAAGCTAACATTCCTATACTGTTACCGGCATTTAATTGTAACTTACTTAGAAAATTAATTAGATTAGTTAGGGACTAAAGTCGGGACAGTACATTTTCTTGTTGGTAGAACAATACATGCCTTGAATATGTAAATTACAGTAATATAAAACTTTAAACAAGGGAGAAAGCAATGTATTTGAGTTCACTAATATGTATAAATCATGTTTTGTAACTATATACCCCAGTAAGGGTGGAACTGATGAATTTGTCAGAAATTGAGATGAGAGTGGTCACTACTTTGCTTGGGGGGAGGGAGTGAAGGAGGAGAAAAGTTGGTGATTCGCTTTTTCTCGACCTCATTCTGGTCTCGTCTCTGCTGGGTGACAGGTAGGAGTCAAACTCGCTCTCATCATAAATATTGTATTGTGAATTTAGTGTGGTGAATCTATTAGTCCCGTGATGGGATATAACTAACTAAAGAATATTGTGTGTTCACATTCAGACATAGTAAGTAAAGTATGTTGTTTTTTTCTTAAGCTCATTCTGGTCTCGTCTCTGCTGGGTGACAGCCATTATTAGCGATCTCCCTTGGTGTATAGTGACCCACGTGGTACTAAAGAAAATTAAGAACATTTGCTGGCAATTTTATCTTTTCATTTATAGTATTGAGATTAGGATGTGATTTTTTTTTATTGTATTAACTATATTTCGGCCTTGTTGTGCAAAATTTATTATTAGGAATTATTTGAAATATTGTGAGAGGGGGGACACTTCATGTGAATTTTTTTTTATATGTACTTAGATCTGTCACTAGCGAGACACGGAATTATTCCTGTCCTAGTAGACAGAAAAGGGAGTAGGAACTGTATTAAGGGGGGGGGGGATATTTCATAGTAATAATTGTTTTGTTTTTTTATTTATGTGTGTTAGCTCTGTCAACTGGCGAGACTCAGAATTATTCCTGTCCTAGTTGACAGAACGGGGAGTAGGAAAAATTAGCAAGGGAGAGGGGAACAGAAATTATTATTATAGTGATCTTGTTGTACTTGTAACAAATAGGTGGATAAAATAAACGGGTTTATAATTGTCTGAGTATTTCCGTCACCGATATAACAAATAGACTGTGTACCTATATAGATGTTACTTCTCAATTCACAACACTGATTGTACCCCCGTTAAAATTGTAGTCTGGGTTGCTTACTCGCGAGCCTTCTTAACGTAACGTTACGCTACCCTTCCGGTGTGTGCTCACTTGGTTCCTCTGATCGACTTTGGTCTGGTGGTGGCAGCATTTACCCAGTACTGGAGAGGAGCTGGACTTGTCCTTTGTATGATTTATTTTTGGTATTCGCAAGGCAAGTCCTGTTCCTCATCGGTATCTTGTTTTTTTTTCCCAGACCAGGTTGATACAGCTATAGGATAGAGTTGTAGCATACACTGGTTGTTTTTTTTGTTTTGTTAAAGGCAGTAGATTTTTGTTTCCCTCCAAAAGTAGAGTAAAAATAGTAATATCTAAGAGTAACGTAAGGGGACAAAAATACCAGATTTTACACTAGAGCAGGACTGAGTTGTGTTCATTCATTTACTATTCATATGAGTAAATAAACACAGGGGGTGATGATGGTGGCTAGCACACTCGCCCAGCACGTGAGAGGTCCCGGGTTCGATTCCCGAGTCAGTGGAATTGTTGGACAATTTTTCCAGCTCACTATGTCCCTGTTCACCTAGCAGTAAGTAGATACCCGGCTGTAAAAACAAGGATAGCAACCTTGTAGGCTGGGGGAAGATAATATGTTGATGTAACAAGACTGACTGCCTTAATGACCAACACCATGAGTCGATAGGCATAAAGCCCTAAATCTTCTTTTTTAAATAAACACAGTGGTACTCGTTACTAGTGAAAGCAACAACTATACTGGGCCCATACAACAACGCTTATTCTGTTTTATATTTGCTTGAGCTCGCTTATTACTCGATCAAGCTATTCGAAGCAAGCCTGGATACATATTTTGGATTGCGAGTGTACAACTTCAAGAGGAGGAAAATCATCAACTGTTTCCAAATTAGCCTGAAACACTTTGGTGATCAGATCAGTACTGCAAACATACGAGCAAGTCTAAACTCTTTGAGATTTTAGGAAAGTGAGTTTAGACGCTCGCAAACATACGAGCAAGTCTAAACTCTTGAGATGTTTGAAGAAGCATAATGTCTGTGGGTCGATTGTACTGGATCGTGAGTATATATATATTGGTTGGGCAGAAGATAAGTGGTCAGCAAATTAATCGTAAGCAGAGTGATCGATTGATAAACAAACATAGCGAGCGGGGTTCTTCCCTCAGCCGACCACCCACCCATCCATGCATCTAGCCTAGTATACCTAACACCACCTTGACTCTGTCGCTCTGTCTGCTTCCTGCTATTGCCTGCTTCTCTGTCACTGCCAGTTTGTTTCCTACCACCATCACTGACTGTCTGACTCTCTGTCTGTCTGTCTATCAGCCTCTTGCCACGGTCTGTCTGTCTAACTCCTGACTCTGACTACCTATCTGTCTATCTGCATCTTGCCACGGTCTGTCTATCTGTCTGTCTGATTGTTTAATTCCTGCCATTGTCTGCCTTCCTTCTGCCTCTGTTCGTCTGCCTTCTGCCACTGTCTGCCTTCCTTCTACCTTTGTCAGCCTGTCTTCTGCCACTGTTTGCCTGTTTTTTGCCTTTGTCTACCTGCCTTCTGCCACTGCTTGCATGCTTTCTGTCTCTTTTTGCCTGCCTTCTGCCACGATTTGTCAATATTTTCCCCTGCATTGTCTGTCTGTTTGTTTGCCTTCGTTCTGCTGCTGCCTGCCTGTCTGTCTGTCTGCCTATGAGTAGAATCGCTTCAAATGTCTAAATCTCGAGAAACAGTGTATCGCTTTGACGACCCGTGAATCTACAACAAGTCATCCATTAAGGTATTTATCTGACTGTCTTTAAGGCCTCCATAGACTATCAATCATGCCTGTGCAAACTGGACGGTTGTGCATAATCGTGGTGTGTGTGTGGATGTGATTGATGGTTTGCGCAAATGACTGAATCATATCCAAGAAGCTTTTGGTCAATCACACGCTTGTACAGTGATGCATGATAATGTGTGGTGACTGCTCAGTGTTCTTGCTGGTGTGTGGCAAATTTAAATGATTGCACAGTCACCTAGTTTGCGCAGGCATGAAGGCCTTTATAGAGTTATATGTGTACACTCGCAATCCAAAAGTTATATCCAGGTCTTGTTGAAGTTTCGAATCATTTGACATACTAGTGAACCAATTACAACACTTATCCTGTTTCATATTTACTTGAGTTCGCTTAATCAATACTCGATCAGGCTATTCGAAGCAAGCCTGGATACATATTTTGGATTGCGAGTGTACAGTCACGAGACATAACAAGTATCCTGCTGGTCTCCTTCAAATAACCTGATGATGGAGTATAAAACGAACTCCAGCAAATATGGAAGCGACAAGATAAGCGTTGAAATTGGCTCACTGGTATGTCAGATGATTACAAACTTCAACTGTACACTCGCAATCTAAAATATGTATCCAGGCTTGCTTCGAATAGCCTGATAGAGTATTAAGCCAGCTCAAGCAAATATGAAACAGGATAAGTGTTGTAATTGGTTCACTAGTATGTCAAATGATTCGAAACTTCAACAAGACCTGGATATAAATTTTGGATTGCGAGTGTACCTAGATCATTGTTATGGCTTGTCGAGACTGTACAATCAAATTAAAAAGATAAAGGTGTGTTTATCCTGGAAATTTTTTGTGATGTGGGCAGTACCTTAAAAGGGGATGGCGCCTCCTTCGAAAATGAGTCACTTCCTTTAATTTTCTCAACATTTAAACATTTATATATTTATACATTTATTCTTATCCCAACTTTGGGACTCATGCGAATGTACAGTCGGCGGCAAAAGTGTTGTCTCCTCACTTGCTTCACCGCGACAAGCACGCAGTTTCACCCCAACCTTCCTGGAGTGAAGACGTGTTCCTGGCGCTCTGCCTGTGTTGTTGTTTGTCTTGTTTCAATGTTCTTGTTTGTGTGTTGTTGTGTCTGTGGTGTTATAGGGGTTGTTTATATTTTCTATCTCGTTTTTTTTTTGTGGTTTTGCTTTTTGTGGTATTGCTGTTTGTGTTTTTTTTATTTTTTTATTGTGGTTCTGTGTGTGTATGTTCGTGTGTTTGTGTGTGTTCAGTTGTTCGCTTCCCATCTAGGCCTTGCCTGGCCTATTGGAGAGAGCGGATTCGGATGTGGCTTCCTGCCTGGAGGCCGACTTGGCCATGTCGGAGGAGGATGAGTCTCCTATCGAGGATCAGTGGCCTGAGCTGCCTTCTCGCAACCCTCCTCCCCTCTCCTCGGTCACTCCGCAGCTCAGGTTGCAGCCTTCCACCTCCTCAACCTCTACCAAGCGACCCGTTGATGCCTCGTCCGACTCCTTGCAGGATTCCGATGGTGTGGACTGTTTGCCTCCGGCTGCCAAGACTGCCAAGGGTGCTTCAGCTGTGCATGACGTACCTTCTCTGCCTCAACGTGGTGTTTCTTCCTTGTATACCAACTCCTTGCCCTCGTCCAACCTTCCTGCTTTTGCCCCAAGAAATGCCTATGTCAAGCTCTCCTTCTCTGGGAACCCATCTACGGACACAAAGTTGCGTTGGTTGTCTGATGTCAACAGGGCCTTCCAGCTGCAGCGTGAACTGGCTGAAGTCAAGATGGCTGCTGTCACCTCACAGTTTGTCTACATCTCTAGGAAGCGTCAGGATATCATTGATAGAGTGAAGGCTGTTGAATTTTTGTCTCTGCCTCTCATTCTTGAAGACTCACCCGAGAGGCCTCGTAAGTTCCCCAGCTACATCCTTACCCGTTTTCCTATTGATGTTGACCCGAAACTTGCCAAAGGATACCCTGGTGTGTACTTTGCCCGTCGTTTTTTACAAGATGGTTCCCCCATTAGCCGTATTGTTGTTGTCTGGAGTCAACCTGATCCACC
The DNA here is from genome assembly GCA_033782935.1 of Petrolisthes cinctipes. Taxonomy (NCBI): domain Eukaryota; kingdom Metazoa; phylum Arthropoda; class Malacostraca; order Decapoda; family Porcellanidae; genus Petrolisthes; species Petrolisthes cinctipes. Next base: position 30,275 of record JAWQEG010001287.1, read on the forward strand.
TCCAAATGAGATTTCCTTTGATTTCCTCCCTTGTCTTCCACCGTGTGAGGTGAGGAAACTTCATAATGACCAGCCTTGGTGCTACAGGTGCTGGGGTGTGGGGCATATCTCCCGGTACTGTTCTGCCAGGCCGAAGTGTGCATGGTGTGCTGCCGACCATGATTCCAAGACGTGTCCTGTCAGGGGCGAACCATCACGTCCTGCTGCCTCCACCTCTGAGCCTTCACCTCCTGAGGATACGTCTCGATGGAAGTGTTCACGATGCCTTCAGCCAGGGGTTAATGTGTGGCATGGATGTACTCGACATCAGGTCCAGGCTCGTGTCACTACTATTGCTCCGCCTCCACCACCGCCACCACCACCACCTCCCCAGGCTGCTCCACCTAACAGCCCTGCCTCACCTCCAGACATGGCCCTCCGCAAGTCTGTTGCTACCCTCATGGCACGATGTACGGCTCTCGAGAACCGCTTTTCTGCCCTTGAAGCCAGGATTGATGGGCTAGTTGCCGCGCAGGCTGCTAATGACTCCAAACTCTCCACCTTGGTCGAGGCTCAGCAGGCTATCATCTCAACTGTCACTACCCTTACCGAAAAGATGGATACTGTTGCATCTCGCCTTGAAAAGCTTTTCGAGTCAGTCCCTTCTCCTGGTCCATCTTCTTCTCCAGGTCGCTCATCTGCCACCACTCACCGGACTTCTACCTCCAAATACAGAGTTCGCTAGTGATTGCCAGCTGGATGTCATCTCCTGGAATGTATGTGGTATCACCAGTTATGCTAAGCTCACTCAACTCAAGGCCTATGTTTTCCGTCATCATCCCAGTGTTATTTTTCTCCAGGAAGCATTTCCAGGACGGCCGCTCGCTGCTGGGCAAGCTCCTCCTCTCTCAGGTTATGTGCCATATGTTCATCTGGTAAGGAATGGTCTCCTGACTTACATACATAGCTCCTTGCCACATCGCCTTCTCCGTACCTCCACTGATCCTGACATGACCTTTCAGCTATTTGAGGTTCTACCTGGGAATGGAGTACTCCAACTATGTAATGTCTATTCTGCCCCAGCTAGACTCACTCTTGAGGCTCTTCCTTCTCCAACAGTGCGTGGTATGGTTTATATGGGAGATTTTAATGCTCGGCATTCTGATTTGGGTTATGGTTCTGGCTCTATTAATCGTAATGGTGTTTGTCTCCTTTCATACATCCGCAAGCATCTTCTGACATGCTGGGACACTGGCGGTGCCACTCATTGCCGGGGAGGTACTCTGGATTACATCCTCTCGTCTGGCCTGATAGCATCTCGGGTCCTGTGCTCCTCCTGTGCCAGACTTATTCTCTGATCACATCGCTCTTCGGTTTCATTATTCTTTAACTGCTGGGTCAAGTGCTTCAGCCACTCGTTTGCGTATTGCTGTGCCCCCTAAATATTGCCCGACTTACATCTTATTCATGGCCCATGTATTCCCTACATTTGACATATCATCAGCTGAACAGTTGTACTCTGATCTTGTATCTGCTACTCACGACTCTTATAGGCTATACGTCTCCCGGCCACACCTCCAGCATCGCCATACTGCCCACTCCTGGACGCTGGATGCACGTATACAGAAGGCATAGGAGGAGGCTGAATGTGATGGCCTATTGTTTCAAGCCAACCCAACCCCTGACCTGCTCCATCGTTACCAGATGTCTAGGGACGCTATAGTTGCCCTGCAGGAGTGTGCTCACACTGAGTCTTGGCAGCGGTTCACGGACAGCATCAACCAGCAAACAAGTGTGGCTTCTATGTGGCACCTCATCCGTCGGGTTGTTAAAAAGACACCGGCCACTGCTTGTCATCACACTCCCGCCGACTATGCCCAACAACTTGTCGATGCCTGGTCAGAACAATCTACCTCAGCCAGTCTACCCATCCGCATACAAGATGCACTCACTTCCCGTGCTGCTGTCCATCGGCTACGTCTAATGTCTGCTCTGTTGCAAGATGATGACGATGATGCAGAGGTGATAACTGAGGAGGAGTTGCGACGTGCTCTCTCTCGGGGTAGAGCTTCTTCCCCTGGTGATGATGGTATTACTTATGCTGTGCTGCGCCTACTTCAACAAGTTCCTGGGAACCCTCTAATTCGACTGTACAATCTTTGTCTTCGTGATGGTTGTGTACCACGAGCCTGGACCAGCAGTACAATAATACCCATCCCTAAGTCCGGCACTGCGAAGTTCAGGCCTATTTCCCTGACTTCCTGTTTTTGTAAAGTTATGGAGAGAATCTTACTCAATCGTCTCATGTACAGACTGCAAGATCGCCTTTCTCCATGGCTGTTTGGTTTCCTTCCCCAGCGGAGCACACACCACTGCCTAGTCGACCTGTACACTCGCCTTAACAGGGACAGTGTGGTGGCCTTCATTGACCATCGAAGTGCCTTCGATGTTGCTAATAGAGACGTCATTTTGGATCAACTGGTTGACTTTGGGATAAAGGGTAATCTATTACGGTGGATTCGGGGCTACCTGAGTAACAGGACCTCCCGTGTGTTTTTTAGTGGTGCGCTCAGTCCTTTACGCAGTTTTCATCTTGGTACTCCTCAAGGGGGTGTTCTCAGCCCATTGTTATTTAATATTCTGATGCATCGGCTGCTCACTTCTCTCCCTGATATACCTGGAACTACAATTACGTGCTATGCTGATGATATCTGTGTTCATTCTACCTCACCAAGGGATCTCCAGCGGTTTCTTGACTCCTTCTCTGTGTCCTCCTCTCACTGTGGCATTATTGTCTCCCCAGATAAAAGCAGAATATTCACCTGCCGCCTTCCTCAAGGCCAGTGTTCACCATTGGAGGGACTGTCATTCCCATGTGTTCCCAGTATCGCTACCTGGGCGCACCAGTCAATATTTGGCCAATTGTCCCTGCCAGACCTCAAGACCATCCCATTGTCCAGGACTTATTGGGTCGTCTCCAGCGCCGACTTACGCCACTTCAATGGCTCACTAACAACTCCTCGGACATCTCCATCCCAGTAGCCAGGACTATCTATATTGCTTTTATCCGTTCAGTTGTTGATTACCTCTCCCCTGCTCTGATTCAACTTCCTTGGGCTACTCTGGAAACTTTAGAAAAATTTCAAAATAGAACAATGAGAATTATTCTCGGCTGTCCAATGTCGACCAGGATAGTGAACATGCAGCGTGAGTTGCGTCTTCCCCCATTAGTGGAGAGAATTTATTCTAATGTTACTTGCTTCACTGTCAAGTGCCTCCATTTCCCACATCTTTCACCCCATTACTCTCAGTTAGTCAGGACTTCTCTTAGACCAAACTACCCGGTCCCTCCCATACTGCCTGCTGGACGTACTCTTATAAGGTCTGTTTCCTCTGTGCTCCGTGGTCTTAATATAGATATAATGGTTGCAGACGTCCCCCCAGGGCCCCCTCCATGGATGCTACCAACACTTGATGTGAGTTTTACACCTACTTCCAAGGCGGAGCTGCCTTCTCTACAGCAGCAGTTGGCTCTGGAACACATAGAAACAGTGACTTCCTCCATCACAGATCCATACTGCCTCTACACTGATGGCTCATTGCAGGTGGATGGTGCAGCAGGTTGTGCTGTTTTCTCGCCTGACCTGGAGTCACCTCCAGGGGGCTGGGTTGGCCGTCGTCTCTGTAACCACTCTAGCTCAATATTTGTGTGAACTGTATGCCATTCTGGATGCTGTTAGTGTTGTTTGTCAACTTGGAGTGAATGCTGCCATTTTTTGTGACTCCAAACCTGCCCTTCATTCCCTCTCTAGTGTTCAGCCCACACACTCTACTGTTATTCAGCAGATTTTATCGTTTTTGGCCTTATTGCGTCACCGTAACTTGACTGTCAAATTTTTATGGGTGCCATCCCATGTAGGTTTACGTCACAATGGTACAGTTGACAGACTCGCAAAGGTAGCCTGCCATCTGCCTCCTCGTGGTGCTGGACGTCCTCTCTCCCTGACATGTTACATCTCTAAAGTCCGCTCCGCCGCTCTCCTCCCTGTACGGCGACGCAGGGATGCAGAGAGGCCCTTCAGCATCTCCATCACCCATTACGAGTCTGTCTGCCATCACAAATATTCCTACCGTCGTCGAGGCCTCATGGTTCGGAGGCACAATGTAGTCTCTGCTCGTTTGAGGCTTGGCTACCGGCCACCGTGGCAGGTTGCTGGGATGCAGGGTGAGCCTCCCTTCACTGAGTGTCGTTTGTGTCGAGCGCCTCGTGCTAACACTATAGAGCACTATTGCCTAGCCTGCCCCACTGTCCGACACTTGCTGCCCCGGGGCCTGCCACTTGATGTGGTTTGTCGACACCTGCTGAACCATCAGATTCTGGAGGAACTTCTGGTGCGCCTCCCTCGTTTTGGTGGATTTAAGTAGGTCATGATATAAATATTTGTCTGTATGCTTGTGCTTCATTCTGTTATATTTTCGTGATGTGAGTGTGTGTGCTTGTGTGTGTATGTGGTCATTGGGTTCTCGTGAGTCTCGCTTACCCTTGTGTACTGTTGTCTGCCTATTGAATGATGCTACGGCGCAATGAATTAAAAAAAAAAAAAAAAAAAAAAAAAAAACGCGACAAGCAGTGTTCATGGACTCGAGAAATACACACGTTTTCTACACCTAATAATATCGAGTCTATGAACTCCGCGTGCCTCGGTGAAGCAGGTGAGGCGACAGGACTTCTGCCGCCAACTGTACACTCGCAATCCACAATCCCTAGCCCACCTGAGTCGAAGCCCGAGATCTGAGGCAGGGGGTTTCTGGATGACGGCCCACCCAAAACTTCCATTGTTTCTAAATGTGTGTGGCCTCGAGATGGTTTGGGTGGGCTGTTTCAGATCTCGGGCTTCGACTCAGGTGGGCTAGGGATTGTAGAATGCGAGTGTACAGTTGCCCAAGAAAAGACTGCAACCAAATCTGCTGGTGTGTGGCAATGTCTGGCAGCTGCTCCAAAGTAAACACTGGTATTTTATCAATGGATCACTCAGAACCTATAATTGTTGTAAGGATGAATGTAATTAGCTGAAGCCAATAACATCCATCCATACTAACTTGTCTGTGTGCTTGTGCTTCACTCTGTTATATTTTCGTGATGTGTGTGTTTGTGTGTATGTGTGTGTGGTTGTAGTCATTGGATTCTCATGGGTCCCGTCTACCCTTGTGTACTGTTGTCTGCCTATTGACTGACGCTACGGCGCAATGAATTAAATAAAAAAAAAAATCCATCCATACAAAGGTTATAGGTTCTGAGTGATCCACTGATATAATATGAGTGTTTACTTTAGATCAGCTGCCAGATATTGCCACACACACACCAGTAAATTTGGTTGCAATCTTTTCTTGGGCAACTGTACAGTCACTCATAAAAATTAAGACCCCCCCCCAGGCCAGTCACCTTCTTATACGTGTATTATCGGTTCTGGCAACAGTGTACGTGACGTCAGTGATGGCGCTTGAGATATGAAGTTGATCTACTCGACTCACTTTGAACTAAGGGTAGATGAGACGAAGCATGAGTTGAGATGATGTTTCGAGCAAACCTGCCTTCCTCCAAACACCACATACACCACCACCTCTGACGTCAGGTACAATGTTACCAGAACCGATATCACACGAGTTAAAAGGTGTCGTGCCTGGGGTGTCTTTACTATTATGAGTGACTGTACATGGTGTTGGTGGCTTCCATTGTGTGGGACGAGACAGATATAGTGTTTATATATTGTTCTTCACCATGATAGCTGCAACATATTATTTTTCCTCCACCTTCTCTGCAACATTTACCATTTTCTCCACCTTAGATGCAACAAGAAAACATGTAAATCTCAGCCATAAAGGTCACAATTTTTTCGGTAAAGCCTGACCGCCTTACCATTTTATGACTAACTAACAGAATTCTTAATACAACCTGGTCCAAAAAAGAAACAATATATTTTTTGTTCTATATCTTGCAACACTGGACATAGACTTCATCAAGCCCGTTACCGTGGCCCAGGTCAACTGCTACTCACACACACACACGTCACGACTTCCGAACTGGTACCCAGCCACAGAGGGAGGGAAGTGAGGGTAATTCCCAAATACTGCAGCTGTTATGGTACCAGTGAGGGTGTTTTACGACGTTCGGTGGCCTTATAGTTAGTGCCTCAAACTCAAATCGAAAGAGTAAATATTCTCAGGCCCTCACCTGAGAGGATCGATCTCCCGACCTTCAGGTTACGAGTCCAGAACACTAACCACTCGGCCACCTCCCCTATGTAGGATTATTTTGTTAATGGAGATGTAGACAGTACCAACATCATAGACAATACTGAATGGGCCTTGAGCCATTTGTGTCAAGGCTCAACCACTTTCAGCTTTCCTGTTACCTCTCCTTTCTCAATATTTTCTTCACATTTTGCTTTATCTTTTCTTTGACTTTTTCTTTTTTTCTGTGCTAGAGAGAGTAGCTTTTACAAGATGGCAATGAAATGCTGGAAACAGAATCCGAACAACCATTAATATTTCCGTATATAACGACATGTAGAATAGTAACCCACACACAACTTGGCAAGAAATTAACTTTGCCTAAAAATGGGTTCAAGACAAGCTGAACGGGGTTTAGAAACTCCGCTCACAGATAGTGTTATATTCTGTGTAGGTGAACTGGATTCTTACTGGATGGCGGTCAGTTAACATTGATAGTGTTATACCCTACTCGCATACCTGATAATCCAAAACATAGACCGCACCTACTTGATCTGTTTCTTACTACCAATCCCGAAACATATAGTGTTGAAGTGAAGTCCCCTCTTGGATCCTCAGACCATTGCCTCATTGCAGTCTCCTGTTCCCACTCCTCCCTACCCATCCACTCTGAACCCATCCGAGTGACCAAATGGCACCATGATGCTGCAGATTGGGTGTGGTTCCGTGACTTTTTAATTAACATTCCTTGGTCATCATTTTACTCTACTGACCCAGATAGCTTCCTGAACCATATTACTGACTTTATAAAAATAGGAATGGAAACATATATCCCTCACCAACAATACTCAAAAAGATCTAACTCTCCAAAATGGTTTGATCACAGCTGTGCCAGAGCTACAAAACAAAAATCAATAGCCTGTAATGCCTATACAAAGTCGAAAACTCTTCAGTCATACAATTATTTCAAAATTGTCAGATGCCATGCTAAAGCTGTAACTAATTTAGCCAAATCTAACTTCATACATAAACAAGTCAATAAATTATTGAATAATCCTAATGATAATAAGATCTTTTGGTCAACAGTAAACTCATTCAAATCTAACTTCAACCATGGTTCATCTATTCCCCATTTAAAGAATAGCAATGGAAATCTCATATGTGATCCATGTGGTAAAGCAAATCTTTTGGCCAATATCTTCGCCACAAATTCAAACCTCAATGACACTGCTCAAAACACTCCCATTTGGAATTTTAACTCCCCAGAAAGTCCACCCTTAATAATTCAAACAAGGCAAGTGCGGACCATTTTGGAGAATCTATCTACCGACAAAGCTTCAGGGCCAGATGAAATTCCTCCCACTGTATTAAAAAATTGCTCAAAAGAATTAGCTCCAATTCTCGCAAAATTATTTCGTGTATGTCTCCATACCTCGTCCTTCCCAGCCGCCTGGAAAGAAGCCAATGTACAACCAATTCCCAAAAAAGGAGCTACCGCAAATCCATCAAATTACAGAACAATTGCCATCACGTCTACTCTCGGTAAAATATTTGAAATAGTTCTTAACAATCACTTTGTAAAACACCTTGAGAAAAATCATCTGCTAAATGATAAGCAATATGGCTTTAGACAGAGACGATCTACTGTGGATCTGCTCTGTTATTTCACAGATAACATATTCCAATCAACTGATAACATGGAGAGACTCACACAATTTGCCTTGATATATCTAAAGCCTTTGACAGAGTATGGCACAGATCATTACTGTCTAAGCTTCCACATTATGGCCTTCAATCTTTTGTTCCTCTAATTAATTCATATCTTAGCAACAGAAAATTACGTGTGATGGTAGATGGTCTGTATTCCGACTTTCATCCCATTAATGCTGGTGTTCCTCAAGGAGCGGTCTTGGCTCCAACTTTGTTCCTCATTCATATTAATGATCTTTTGTCAGTTACTCAGAATTCAATTCACTCCTATGCTGATGATTCAACTATTCACAGTTCCTTCTCATTTAATGATAGTTTTACTCAACACAATATTTTAGAATACAAACTTGCCACTTCAATTTCATTAAATGAAGACTTAACGAAGATCTTTGATTGGGGACAAAACAACCTAGTTTCTTTCAATGCAAATAAAACTAAATACATCCCGTTCTCAAATATATCAGATAATCAAGATTCTCACATTATTTTCAATAATACAAATATCCCCAAGTCCCACAGCATTGATCTCCTTGGTGTAACTTTAAATGAAAACCTCAGTTGGACTCCCTATGTAAAATCCATTGCCAAAACTGCATCTAGGAAGATGGGACTTTTATACAGAGCTTGTAATTATTTGACTGACGAGCAGATAGCAGTAATATATAAGAGTCATGTGCGTTCCCAGATGGAATATTGTTCACCTCTGTGGGCTGGTTGTGGATCGGTGGTGTTAAGACAATTAGATAAAATTCAAAACAGAGCTATCAGACTGATCAATAATCCTATGATCACTAATGAATTCCCTCCCTTATCAGTACGTAGAAATGTTGCTTCCCTTGCTTTATTTTATAGATACTTTTATAAGAAATGTTCAGATGAACTTGCCCTGATTATACCACCCCTTCACGTCTTCCCACGGAGGACTAGGGCAGCTGAGAATGCGCATGAGTTTACACTGACTCCTCCACGTTGCAGGACAACTGCTTACAAAAATTCATTTACTCCCCGTACTACTTCCCTGTGGAATTATCTTCCAAGGGAATGTTTTCCAGCAAGTTATAACCCCCAGCAATTTAAATCCAGTTGCTTTAAATATTTTATGAGTCGAGGATGCCAATAGGCAAATGGAACCATTTATTTATTTGTTTTTTCCTTTCCTCCACTAACTATATGTAAAAAAAAAAAAATCTGCAGTTACGTTACTGACATCTATTTCTGCATGGTCCAGAAAACTTATAGAATTATTACTCTGAAGCGATATTTTTAAAACTTAACGAATTATTACTGTGAAGTGATATTTTTAAAACTTATAGAATTATTACTGTGAAGTGATATTTTTAAAACTTATAGAATTATTACTGTGAAGTGATATTTTGAAAACTTATAGAATTATTACTTTGAAGTGATATTTTATAACTCATTTATTTTCAAGACAGAGCCTCCGTGTTTCAAGAAGGGTTGACTGAAAATCAGAGTTTGATGTTGATAAAACAATTGAAAACTATTATGAAAAGTGTGTATGTATACCGTAGATGTAGATAAGACCGTCTGTCCATTGATGAGCCATATATAGCTAAGTATTTTGATTAATAATCAAAGGGTGCTTCAAATCATAAATACCTACATCAAACATAATTCATATTAGAATTTCCTCACAGTTGTATCCATTTTAACTCTTAAAATATGTGTGGCCACATAATTATCAACACAACCTGACAATATCAAATAGACTGGTGTCTGGATATGAGGTCAACCACCGTTTAAAAAATTATATGGCATTTAAGGCACATTCTATGCTATATCTCACCGTATTGCCTGCATTAGTGACGTGGACAATACTTTCCAAGGGTTTTGTTGCCCCTTCGGCCCCAGCCAATAGCTTTTAGTTCTTCAACTGTCCCTCTTTTCTTTCTATTTCCTTCCTGCTTGCTGTCTCACTACTCTATCACCTTTTGCTGGCGCTATATGACCTCGCTGTTGCGGCGCCTAATATTAATCAATCATCAACTATGCTATATCTACCCATGAGGGCATGTCCCAATCCCTTCCCCACAATCTATCATTCCCATACCAGGCTTGGTCCAGTTATTGTCGTGTCAGTGTGTCGATTCCACAGTGGTATTGGTTTGTTAGCTTCCTAACCAACCACATTTATAAGGCTTCATTATTTTCCAAAGGCTGAGTATCCACATTCGCAAAATCTATCCAACAGTAAGATAATGATGATTGCTGCACAGTTTACTCACCAAATTCATTAAGTAATTCACCCATAAGTCATTAACACGGCTAACATTCTTTCGTTTGTGTGCTAACAAACCAATACGAACCACTGTGGAATCGACCCATTGCGTCTTTTACATGCTCACTGTCCTTCTGTCATTTCACTTAGCTGTTTGTTACGAGTGTACAGGTGATAATACAGTGAAATATATCAACCCAGTGATCAAACAGTGAATGTTGGCAGTCTCACCCCAACCTTCCTGGAGTGAAGACGTGTTCCTGGCGCTCTGCCTGTGTTGTTGTTTGTGTTGTTGTTGTCTTGTTTCAACGTTCTTGTTTGTGTGTTGTTGTGTCTGTGGTGTTATAGGGGTTGTTTATATTTTCTATCTAGTCTTTTTTTGTGGTTTTGCTGTTTGTGGTATTGTTGTTTATGGTTTATTTGTTTTATTGTGGTTCTGTGTGTGTATGTTCGTGTGTTCGTGTGTGTTCAGTTGTTCGCTTCCCATCTAGGCCTTGCCTGGCCTGATGGAGAGCGCGGATTCGGATGTGGCTTCCTGCCTGGAGGCCGACTTGGCCATGTCGGAGGAGGATGAGTCTCCTATTGAGGATCACTGGCCTGAGCTGCCATCTCGCAACCCTCCCCCCCTCTCCTCGGTCACTCCACAGCTCAGGTTGCAGCCTTCCACCTCCTCAACCTCTACCAAGCGACCCGTTGATGCCTCGTCCGACTCCTTGCAGGATTCCGATGGTGTGGACTGTTTGCCTCCAGCTGCCAAGACTGCAAAGGGTGCTTCAGCTGTGCATGACGTACCTTCTCTGCCTCAACGTGGTGTTTCTTCCTTGTATACCAACTCCTTGCCCTCGTCCAACCTTCCTGCTTTTGCCCCAAGAAATGCCTATGTCAAGCACTCCTTCTCTGGGAACCCATCTACGGACACAAAGTTGAGTTGGTTGTCTGATGTCAACAGGGCCTTCCAGCTGCAGCGTAAACTGGCTGAAGTGAAGATGGCTGCTGTCACCTCCCGGTTTGTCTACATCTCTAGGAAGCGTCAGGACATCATTGATAGAGTGAAGGCTGGTGAATTTTTGTCTCTGCCTCTCATTCTTGAAGACTCACCCGAGAGGACTCGTAAGTTCCCCAGCTACATCCTTACCCGTTTTCCTATTGATGTTGACCCAAAACTTGCTAAGGGATACCCTGGTGTGTACTTTGCCCGTCGTTTTTTCCAAGATGGTTCCCTCATTATCCGTATTGTTGTTGTCTGGAGTCAACCTGATCCACCTCCAAATGAGATTTCCTTTGATTTCCTCCCTTGTCTTCCACCGTGTGAGGTGAGGAAACTTCATAATGACCAGCCTTGGTGCTACAGGTGCTGGGGTGTGGGGCATATCTCCCGGTACTGTTCTGCCAGGCCGAAGTGTGCATGGTGTGCTGCCGACCATGATTCCAAGAAGTGTCCTGTCAGGGGTTTACGTGTGGCATGGATGTACTCGACGTTAGGTCCAGGCTCGTGTCACTACTATTGCTCCGCCTCCGCCACCGCCACCACCACCACCTCCCCCAGTCTGCTCCTCCTAACAGCCCTGCCTCACCTCCAGACCTGGCCCTCCGCAAGTCTGTGGCTACCCTCATGGCACGATGTACGGCTCTCGAGAACCGCTTTTCTGCCCTTGAAGCCAGGATTGATGGGCTGGTTGCCGCGCAGGCTGCCAATGACTCCAAACTCTCCACCTTAGTCGAGGCTCAGCAGGCCATCATCTCAACTGTCACTACCCTTACCGAAAAGATGGATACTGTTGCATCTCGCCTTGAAAAGCTTTTCGAGTCAGTCCCTTCTCCTAGTCCATCTTCTCCAGGTCGCTCATCTGCCCCACTCACCGGACTTCTACCTCCAAAAACAGAGTTCGCTAGTGATTGCCGGCTGGATGTCATCTCCTGGAATGTATGTGGTATCACCAGTTATGCTAAGCTCACTCAACTCAAGGCCTATGTTTTTCGTCATCATCCCAGTGTTATTTTCCTCCAGGAAGCATTTCCAGGACGGCCGCACGCTGCTGGGCAAGCTCCTCCTCTCTCAGGTTATGTGCCATATGTTCATCTGGTAAGGAATGGTCTCCTGACTTACGTACATAGCTCCTTGCCACATCGCCTTCTTTGTACCTCCACTGATCCTGACATGACCTTTCAGCTATTTGAGGTTCTACCTGGGAATGGAGTATTACAACAATGTAATGTCTATTCTGCCCCAGCTAGACTCACTCTTGAGGCTCTTCCTTCTCCAACAGTGCGTGGTATGGTTTATATGGGAGATTTTAATGCTCGGCATTCTGATTTGGGTGATGGTTCTGTTTCTATTAATCATAATGGTGTTCGTCTCCTTTCATACATCCGCAAGCATCATCTGACACGCTGGGACACTGGCGGTGCCACTCATTGCCAGGGAGGTACTCTGGATTACATCCTCTCGTCTGGCCTGATAGCATCTCAGGTCCAGTGCTCCTCCGTGCCAGACTTATTCTCTGATCACATCGCTCTTCGGTTTCATTATTCTCTAACTGCTGGGTCAGGTGCTTCAGCCACTCGTTTGCGTATTGCTGTGCCCCCTAAATATTGCCCGACTTACATCTTATTCATGGCCCATGTATTCCCTACATTTAACATATCATCAGCTGAACAGTTGTACTCTGATCTTGTATCTGCTACTCATGACTTTTACAGGCTATACGTCTCCAGGCCACACCTCCAGCATCGCCATACTGCCCACTCCTGGACGCTGGATGCACGTATACAGGAGGCAAAGGAGGAGGCTGAACGTGATGGCCTATTGTTTCAAGCCAACCCAACCTCTGACCTGCTTCATCGTTACCAGATGTCTAGGGACGCTTTAGTTGCCCTGCAGGAGTGTGCTCACACTGAGTCTTGGCAGCGGTTCACGGACAGCATCAACCAGCAAACAAGTGTGACTTCTATGTGGCACCTCATCCATCGGGTTATTAAAAAGACACCAGCCACTGTTCGTCATCACACTCCCGCCGACTATGCCCAACAACTTGTCGATGCCTGGTCAGAACAATCTACCTCAGCCAGTCTACCCATCCATATACAAGATGCACTCACTTCCCGTGCTGCTGTCTATCGGCTACGTCTAATGTCTGCTCTGTTACAAGATGATGACGATGATGCAGAGGAGATAACTGAGGAGGAGTTGCGACGTGCTCTCTCTCGGGGTAGAGCTTCTTCCCCTGGTGATGATGGTATTACTTATGCTGTGCTGTGCCTACTTCAACAAGTTCCTGGGAACCCTCTACTTCGACTGTACAATCTTTGTATTCGTGATGGTTGTGTACCACGAGCCTGGACCAGCAGCACAATAATACCCATCCCTAAGCCCGGCACTGCGAAGTATAGGCCTATTTCCCTGACTTCCTGTTTTTGTAAAGTTATGGAGAGAATCTTACTCAATCGTCTCATGTACAGACTGCAAGATCACCTTTCTCCATGGCTGTTTGGTTTCCTTCCCCAGCGGAGCACACACCACTGCCTAGTCGACCTGTACAGTCGTCTTAACAGGGACAGTGTGGTGGCCTTCATTGACCTTCGAAGTGCCTTCGATGTTGCTAATAGCGACGTCATTTTGGATCAACTGGTTGACTTTGGGATAAAGGGTAATCTATTACGATGGATTCGGGGCTACCTGAGTAACAGGACCTCCCGTGTGTTTTTCAGTGGTGCGCTCAGTCCTTTGCGCAGTTTTCATCTTGGTACGCCTCAAAGGGGTGTTCTCAGCCCATTGTTATTTAATATTCTGATGCATCGGCTGCTCACTTCTCTCCCTGATATACCTGGAACTACAATTACGTGCTATGCTGATGATATCTGTGTTCATTCTACCTCACCAAGGGATCTCCAGCAGTTTCTTGACTCCTTCTCTGTGTCCTCCTCTCACTGTGGTATTATTGTCTCCCCAGATAAGACCAGAATATTCACCTGCCGCCTTCCTCAAGCTCGGCCAATGTTCACCATTGGAGGGACTGTCATTCCCATGTGTTCCCAGTATCGCTACCTGGGCGCACCAGTCAATATTTGGCCAATTGTCCCTGCCAGACCTCAAGACCATCCCATTGTCCAGGACTTATTGGGTCGTCTCCAGCGCCGACTTACGCCACTTCAATGGCTCACTAACAACTCCTCGGGCATCTCCATCCCAGTAGCCAGGACTATCTATATTGCTTTTATTCGTTCAGTTGTTGATTACCTCTCCCCTGCTCTGATTCAACTTCCCAGGGCTACTCTTGAAACTTTAGAAAAATTTCAGAATAGAGCAATGAGAATAATTCTCGGTTGTCCAATGTCGACCAGGATAGTGAACATGCAGCGTGAGTTGCGTCTTAGGACTTCTCTTAGACCAAACTCCCCTGTCCCTCCCATACTGCCTGCTGTACGTACTCTTATAAGGTCTGTTTCCTCTATGCTCCGTAGTCTTAATATAGATATAATGGTGGCCGACGTCCCCCTGGGACCCCCTTCGTGGATGCTACCAACACCTGATGTGAGCTTCACACCTACTTCCAAGTCGGAACTGCCTTCTCTACATCGGCAGTTGGCTCTGGAACACATAGAAAAAGTGACGTCCTCCATCACAGATCCATACTGCCTCTACACTGATGGCTCATTGCAAGTGGATGGTGCAGCAGGTTGTGCCGTTTTCTCACCTGACATGGAGTCACCTCCAGGGGGCTGGGTTGGCCGTCGTCTCTGTAACCACTCTAGCTCAACATTGTGTGAACTGTATGCCATTCTGGATGCTGTTAGTCTTGTTTGTCAACGTGGAGTGAATGCTGCCATTTTTTGAGACTGCAGACCTGCCCTTCATTCTCTCTCTAGTGTTCAGCCTACACACTCTACTGTTGTTCAGCAGATTTTATTGTTTGTTTTGGCCTTATTGCGTCATCGTAACTTGACTGTCAAATGTTTATGGGTGCCATCCCATGTAGGTTTACGTCACAATGGTACAGTTGACAGACTCGCAAAGGAAGCCTGCCATCTGCCTCCTAGTGGTGTTGGACGTCCTCTCTCCCTGACATGTTACCTTTCTAGAGTTCGCTCCGCCGCTCTCCTCCCTGTACGGCGACGCAGGGATGCAGAGAGGCTCTTCAGCATCTCCATCACACATTATGAGTCTGCCTGCCATCACAAATATTCCTACCGTCGTCGAGGCCTCATGGTTCGTAGGCACAATGTAGTCTCTGGTCGTTTGAGGCTTGGCTACCGGCCACCGTGGCAGGTTGCTGGGATGCAGGGTGAGCCTCCCTTCACTGAGTGTCGCTTGTGTCGAGCGCCTCGTGCTAACACTGTAGAGCACTATTGCCTGGCCTGCCCCACTGTCCGACACTTGCTGCCCCAGGTCCTGCCACTTGATGTGGTTTGTCGACACCTGCTGAACCATCAGGTTCTGGAGGAACTTCTGGTACGCCATCCTCGTTTTGGTGGATTTAAGTAGTTCATAATGTAAATATTTGTCTGTATGCTTGTGCTCCATTCTGTTATGTTTTCGTGATGTGTTTGTGTGGTGTATGTGTGTGTGTGCGTGTGTATGTGTGGTTGTAGTCATTGTATTCTCATGGGTCCCGCCTACCAGTATGTATTGTTGCCTGCCTGTTGATTGACGCTACGGCGCAATTAATTTAAAAAAAAAAAAAAAAAAAAAAAACAGTGAATGTTTATGATAATATGTACACTCGCAATCCAAGATATGTATCAAGTCTTGCTTCGAAAAGCCTGATCAAGTATTAAGCGAGCTCAAGCAAATATAAAACAGGATAAGCGTTGTAATTAGTTCACTAGTATGTCAAATGATTCGAAACTTCAACAAGACCTGGATACAAATTTTGGATTGCGAATGTACAAGTATAATGTTGCGTAGTAATTACAGTATTATGTGAATATCAGAGAGTGCTATGCTCCAGAAAACAGTATTGGGGTAAATAATTATGCCTCGACTACGGCTTATGATCAGTGGAAATTTCTATAGTCTTGATGCAAACAGTACCATACTTTAAAAGTAGGTTCTGTTGTTGGTGAATTGAAAGGCTACTGGTTTCTCCAAACTATGCCAGAAAACAGACGCCTTGAATGGTACACTCGCAATCGAAAATTTGTATCCAGGTCTTGTTGAAGTTTCGAATCATTTGACATACTAGTGAGTCAATTACAACGCTTATCCTGTTTCATATTTGTATCCAGGTCTTGTTGAAGTTTCGAATCATTTGACATACTAGTGAACCAATTAAAGGTTAAAGGTCCGCCAATGAGTGGCAGTCAATGGGACAGAGTGTATCACACACTATGTGTATGAAACACAACTATAGCACGCATCACAAGGATGATGAGTGGCCCAAAGACCTCTCCACCCACGTGAGACCCGAGTCAGCCTCAGCTATGGCTGTGTAAGCAGGAAGACCTCAGACAGCTGACTCAAACCCCCCACCCCCTGCTCACAGGGGTGGTAACCTCTGGCATCAGTGAAAGATTTTTATCGTGTCCCGAGCAAGGATCGAACGCTGGGCCGCAGGATTGCAGCCGCAGACTCTAGCACTGTGCTAGCCAGAAGCTTACAACGCTTATCATGTTTCATATTTGTATCCAGATCTTGTTGAAGTTTCGACTTATTTGACATACTAGTGAACCAATTACAACGCTTATCCTGTTTCATATTTGTATCCAGGTCTTGTTGAAGTTTCGAATCATTTGACATACTAGTGACATACTGTTTCATATTTGATTGAGCTCGCTTAATATTCGATCAGGCTATTCGATGCAAGCCTGGATACATATTTTGGATTGCGAGTGTACTAGAAAGGGATCTGTTTCGTAGCATAGTTTGGAGGAATCAGAGGCCTTCCAATTCAGCAACAAAAGAATATCTATCCCCTTAAGGGTTTGGGCTCTGCTTCAGGCCCGAACTACTTCCTTTAAATTCTTCAGTTTTGTTGATGGAGATGTTGAAAGAGTTATATAGGTGATGCCATTGTTAAAAAGGCGACAGGAGAGTGCGAATGATGCAAGTGTTACAAGAGTTATAAATGTTGCTGGTATAACAGGAGACACAAACGATACAAGTGCCACAAGAGTTGTAGAATTGTTTGTAGGGGAGGTGGCCGAGTGGTTAGTGTTCTGGACTCGTATCCTTAAGGTCGGGAGATCGATCCTCTCAGGTGAGGGCCTGAGAATATTTACTCTTCCGATTTGAGTGTTAGGCACTAACTATAAGGCCACCGAACGTCGTAAAACACCCTCACTGGTACCATAACAGCTGCAGTATTTGGGAATTAGCCTCACTTCCCTCCCTCTGTGGCTGGGTACCAGTTCGAAAGTCGTGACGTGTGTGTGTGTGAGTAACAGTTGGCCTGGGCCACGGTAACGGGCTTGATGAAGCCTATGTCCAGTGTCGGAACATATAAAAAAAACAAAACAAAAAAAACAGGAGATACAAACGATGCAAGTGCCACAAGAGTTGTAGAATAGGTGTTGTATATTAAATTACAAGTGTCAAAGGCATTATAGGATTTGTTTCCTATTGAGAAAAATGAGAACTAAAGGCCGAGAGCCCGCTTATTGACCTCATATATAAAAGAAAATATATGAAAGAGGTTAAAAAACATGTCCAATTTAGTTCCAGATGCCTAATTAGATATGTTACTTTATATTTGAAGGAGCATAATTCATAGTAGTAAGGGGAAACGATAGATGAAAGTAGAAAGTGTTCCAGAGCTGACCAATTGTAAATATGAAAAATGTATCGATTGGACTACATATTTATACTGAGAATCTATATCTCGTTAACACATGTATTCCTGTATCAAAGTACACTCGCAATCCAAAATTTGTATCCAGGACTTGTTGAAGTTCCGAATCATTTGACATACTAGTGAACCAATTACAATGCTTATCCTGTTTCATAATTGCTTGAGCTCACTTAATTAACACTCGATCAGGCTATTCGAAGCAAGCCTGGATACATATTTTGGATTGCGAGTGTACACATGTGAACTAGCTAGTTTCTATGTGTACTTACATACAGGATTACATGTGATAAAGTGATACAGATCCTTAATGTGAATATGTAGTTTAACCGGTACAAAGGCTGAGAATACCGGTTAACTCTTGCATTTAATTTAAGGAGCTGTGTGTGTGTGTGTGTGTATGTCCAGAGTTGACGAGTTGTGTAAATGAAAAACTGAGCGCACCAGTTAACTCTTGCATTTAATCTAAGGAGCTGTGTGTGTGTGTGTGTGTCCAGAGTTGACCAGTTGTGTAAATGAATAACTGAGAGTACCAGTTAACTCTTGTATTAAGGAGTTGTGTGTGTGTGTTCAGAGTTGACCAGTTGTGTAAATGAAAAACTGAGCGTGCCGGTGTTACAGGCTTTATAATTTGTGCTACGGGTGTTACAGGCTTTATAATTTGTGCTACAGGTGTTACAGGCTTTACAATTTGTGCTACAGGTGTTACAGGCTTTGCAATTTGTGCTACAGGTGTTACAGGCTTTATAATTTGTGCTACGGGTGTTACAGGCTTTATAATTTGTGCTACAGGTGTTACAGGCTTTACAATTTGTGCTACAGGTGTTACAGGCTTTACAATTTGTGCTACAGGTGTTACAGGCTTTATAATTTGTGCTACGGGTGTTACAGGCTTTATAATTTGTGCTAAAGGTGTTACAGGCTTTACAATTTGTGCTACAGGTGTTACAGGCTTTATAAATTGTGCTACGGGTGTTACAGGCTTTACAATTTGTGCTACGGGTGTTACAGGCTTTATAATTTGTGCTACGGGTGTTACAGGCTTTATAAATTGTCCTACAGGTGTTACAGGCTTTACAATTTGTGCTACAGGTGTTACAGGCTTTATAATTTGTGCTACGGGTGTTACAGGCTTTATAATTTGTGCTACAGGTGTTACAGGTGTTGGGAAAATGAGGCTCCTCATAGCAATCCTGTGTGCTGCTCTTACTGCCACCCTTACTTTCGCTGCTACTCCAGGTATGTGTGTGTGTGTGTGTGTAGTGTGTGAATAGAATAGAATAGAATAGAATTTATTGATTCGCTCAGACTTTATAATATAAAGTATGGAGCACAGCTCCGACAAAAATCAATCAGTTTGACATAACATTTCAAATAACAATAGCCAATATAAGATTATATTAACACAAAACTAGGAAAAAGGCATTCAACAGTTTCCATACCCAAGTGACAAACAGAAACAAAACAAAAAGAACAAAACAGTACTGTACAGTACAGGTAGCCAAAAAGCCATTTACACTTGTAACTCATCTGAACATATTTGAAATTAATCTCATAAATAATGACAAATTCTTGAGAATATTTACACTAGTACTTTGCATTAACGCAACATACTTGAAGTGTGCTGGCCTAAGTGTGTAGTATCTTTTTATATATCTATCCCTTAGCCTTACAAGTTCCTCATTGGTACATTCAAAAAGAACATGTGTGTGTGTGAGTAATCAATCCTTATATTTTGGATACGGTTTCAGTGTGCAGGATAGGTAGATTGTGTGTGTATGTGTGTGTGAAATTAATCCATATAATTTGGATACGACTTCAGTATGTAGGTGAATTGTATGTATGTGTGTGTCTGTGTGTGTGTGTGTGAAATTAATACATATAATTTTGATACGACTTCAGTATGTAGGTGAATTGTAAGTATGTGCGTGCGTGTGTGTGTGTGTGTGTGTGTGTGTGTTTATAAAAAAAAAGTCCATATAATTTTGATATGATTTCACTATGTAGGTGAATTGTAAGTATGTATCTGTGTGTGTGTGTGTGTGTGTGTGTGTGTGTGTGTGTGTGTATATAAAAAAAATCCATATATTTTGGATATGATTTTATTTCATATTTGCATTTGGATTTATGCTTCTTTGGAAATCTGAAACAGTAAAAACAGTGATATTTTTTTTTTTTTTTTTTTTTTAAGCAAGTTAGCATCAAGGAGATAGTACAATGTTGGTAGATCTGGAGCAAGCGATTCTTCTCAACTATTCAAAGCAACGGATCACCATTATTTTTGCTAATTTGGTCCTAATTCCTGTCAATATACTTTGAGGAATCCAGGCGCTCCAATTGCCAAAAGTATATAACCTATAAGAAGCGAGAGGTTGGTTAAGAGAGTGTACAAGAGTGAGGTGGAGGGATGGAGTTGAGATGTATGTGAGGGAGAGTGAGGTGGAGGGACCATGGAGGTATAGAATAGAAGGAGACGGCCCGGGCGCATATTCCGAAACTGTTGTTAATTTCGGCACCATCTAAAATATCAGCCAATCAGGTGCCTTTCTCTCGTCATGACGTCACCTCCGATTAACCAATCACACTCCGAAAGGTATGACGTCATAGCTTGCTTTTATTGTTAGAAGACATTGCACTTTTTCACGGTAGAAGTGGTCATTTATTTCTTTATACCTCATTAATTTCAGTAAATATTTACTTGGTTCTTTGAATACAAACGGAATAATGGTAGAGGATTAACATTATAGTAAAAAATGTGTCAGTCTAATAAAAAATGAACTAAAAATTAAGTTGAAGTGAAAAAAGTTACTATCTGAAATATCAGCCTCTCAAGACTCACGAGCTGCTCTTGTGTCATGACGTCATATTCCGATTGACTAATGACTCGCGCTTATCATCGTGAAAAAAAAAAATATATAAAAACATTGCACTCCTTTACGACAGCTGTCATTTTTTCCATTATACAGTCATGAGCACTAAGGTATACAGCTTTGGTTGAAGCTTTGAACAGTCCAATTCACCAACGAAGTACTGTAATTCCAATGGAGATCTTATTGTGCATTTATTTACGGTCTCTAGGTATTCCAAGCACACCTAATTAGTTATTAGTGCTCGGTACTCTACCTCATTTATTTCGTGAAATAATGGTGGGATGATTTTGATTGTAGATAAGACTGAAAATATTATACCCAACATCATGGAGCATCGAGGTCCTTTATCTTTGTGGGGTTATTCAATCTCCTGGCAATTTGCACTGAAATATTGCTTAACAGCTTTCCATTTATATTCTTGTATATCGTAAAGGGTCAACCTGGCTATTATTCTAATTGGTACTATACTTTAGTTGTAGGTTACAAAGTGATATGCACACCAACTTTATTGATATAATACACCTGTATAGTAGTACAGTAGTATAGTATAGTATAGTAGTTATAGCAGTATAAATAAACTGGTCTTGAGTTGCCAACTGGAAATTTCTTAAGGCGCTAAACTTACTCCCAAAAAGCGCTAAAAAGGCGCTATTTTTGATAAATGTCCCACAAAACCTTCTGATTGTTATTTACTTATTACTCTTTATTATGTCAGGATTCTGAAATAATTAAAACCACCAAGAAATGCGCAACAAAAACACAGAAAAGCAGCTGCCAAATGGCACTAAAGCCAAATTGTAAGAGCTATATTGTTCTATAAAGTGCCGAATCTAGCTCCAAAAGCGCTAAATTGGTAACTCTGGCGATTGTGGCGCATGCAGCAGATACGTCATGGCGGCAATAACGCATAAAAACTGGATCAGACCTTATGCTCCAGAGTGCACTTCTTTGGCTGATATTTATGCATAATAATAATAACGTATTATAATAATCATTATTAGTAATATTATGCACAATAATAATAATTGGTGTAATCGCATACGTTGGAGTGAACGACGCAATGACGTCATACCTTTGGAAGAGTGTGATTGGTCAATCGGAGGTGACGTCATGACGAGAGAAAGGCGTTTGATTGGCTGATAATTTAGATAGGGCCGAAATTAACAACAGTTTCGGAATATGCGGCCCGGGCGTTCAGTTGAGTCTGAGTGGAGTGAAGCCAGTCAGCTGCTCGGCAACCAACGCCTAGTGTTGGCAGAATCAGAATCAGAATCAGAATTTTATTTCCATTAATACAATGGTTATTCTTTACATACAGTATATACATTTATACGAGTTAAAAACAAAAGATAAAATTAGATGCAATTATACTGGAGAATATAGGTATGTAGCTCTTTCTTAAAAGTGCCTAGAGTCTGCTTATCCCTCAGAAATTGTGGTAAATTATTCCAGGCTTTTGGTCATCTTATGATGAAATATTTGGAACCTATATTATTGTTACATTTTATTATATGTAGGTTAGCTTGCTGTCTAGTGTTTACACTATGAACAGCACTCACAGTTGGGAGAGTGGATAACCAGTCTGGAATATTATTGTGAAGTACTTTGAAGACCATGTTACATAATTCAAAAATACATTTTTGTTCAATGTTTAACCATCCTAGCTCATTAATTATTGGAGTAACATGGTCGAACTTTCGAGCACCACCTATTGCTACTTTTGCTGCAAAATTCTGGAGCCTTTGTACTCGTTGGATTTGTTCTTTAGTAGTAGGACCCCAAATTATCATACAATAATTTATGATACTAAGGATAAGTGCTTGTACTACTAAAACCCGGGTGTCTTTTGTTAAGTATGCGAGTCAAGGAGATAAGTGTGCCCATAACTTTTTTTGTGATTTCATCGATATGTATGTTAAATAACATAAATCGGTCCATGTGTAGTCCTAGGTTTTTTACACTGTTACTTGGTGGGATGGATGCATTATCAAACAGTGTCGCTTGGGATCCGTGAAATATGCTGATGAGATCCAATAAATATACATTGTGTTTTATTTACATTGAGCATTAAGCCGTTTTTAAGGAAATATTTTTTTGCTTTCGTTAGAGTGTTTTCAGCTCTTCTAATTCAATTAGGCATATTATCTACTTTGCCCGAATGTATGAATTGAGTGTCATCAGCATATTGCACTAACTCACAATCATAGTACCCACTAGGTTAGCCAGATTACTCACGATGTTTGTTCATTTTTAATTATGACATGTACTTCGTATTCTTTAATAACATACAATTCACACATTTATCAATATTTTCAATAATATAAATAGAAAATTATAAATTACTGACCTATTATAGTATAATTATACTGTATACCTTACTGGCCACTGAAATGTATAAGTTTTGTATATATCTGTCGACTCTTTACTTTCACTTTGGATGCCAACTTCTTAGTAATTTGTTTGGCCTTATATGCATATTTCACTTGCAAATATGCTTCAGCAACTGCCTTAATTAACTAATGCAAGTGATGTTCAGTCATACATGTAGCTAGCTAAAGTAGGAAATATCTATTTGTGGGCATAATTTGTTAGCACTGAAATTATTATTTTGCTACAATCTACCCTCTCCAAAGTGGTGCTGGACCCTCTTTCCCTGAACAGTTTTTCTGATGTAATACATATATCAATTACATCATCAGATGGATACACCAAGTTTACTCTGTCCTCAAGCTTTACCAAGGAAAGAATTTGTTTATCAGTCTTGTCTGAGTTTAGGGCAACAATGTATGGTTCACAATGCAAGGACTTCATTAATTTATATACAACAAATACTGCTATATATGCAACTATCTTATTTGTACACTTTGGGAGGTGAGACTGACTTGGAATATACATGTATTCCTCTGGCTCTTTATTAACAGAATCAGCTAATATCCTACTTTTCAGAACCAGAGTCATTGATTACCTGAAGAGCAATATTATTTTTAATATTTCTAACACACTTAAAATTGGAACCCAATCCAATGGTATGCCGTTGCCTCGAATAATTGACATGGCCAAGTAACCGATTATCCTAACTAGGGAAGCAAAGTGAATAATGCAGTATTTAATGATGCATGTAATGCCAATTATAGTTACACTGGGAAGGAAGCTAACTCTTATACTATAAATGTCATGAAGTCGGAAAAAGAAATATAATTGAATTATTGTTGTATATATATATATATATATATATATATATATATATATATATATATATATATATATATATATATTTAGGGGAGGTGGCCGAGTGGTTAGTGTTCTGGACTTGTAACCTAGAGGTCGGGAGATCGATCCTCTCAGGTGAGGGCCTGAGAATATTTACTCTTCCGATTTGAGTTTCAGGCACTAACTATAAGGCCGCCGAACGTCGTAAAACACCCTTGCTGGTACCATAACAGCTGCAGTATTTGGGAATTACCCTCACTTCCCTCCCTCTGTGGCTGGGTACCAGTTCGGAAGTCGTGACGTGTGTGTGTGAGTAGCAGTTGACCTGGGCCACGGTAACGGGCTTGATGAAGCCTATGTCCAGTGTCGAAAGATATATAAAAAAAAAATAATAATAATAAAAAAAATAATAGTACTCAAAACCATGACATTTTCAACCTTAGTGATGGGTCTCGCAAACTTAATCCCTTAATGAACTTCCTAATTGATAAATGGGTGCCTCCCTAAGTAACACACAAACACAGCTGTTTATTAAGTTGTTTTGTGATCCTCCCTTACACGTGAACATATTTTACCACACCCAAATTGTACACACACATACACAAGCATGCGCACGCACACACACGCATAGACATACACATGACATACGTTGATAACTGCATAAAAAGGAACTGCTTAACTGTATAATATGTTATTTCTTCACTGTCCTGACCACTGAAGATAGTGGTAGTGTTCACCGAACATGTTTAGTGACAATGTATTTCATTGTCTGCAGAGTGTAGGAATTTTTCACCTTTCGGGTGACACAGGTCAGGGAGAGATTAATAATAATTAAGGAACGGCTGGTGAGCTTCTTGCCAATACCAATATGGTGGACCTGACTTCACTTTTCTGGCCGCGCACCGCCTCCTCCTATTCTACCTCCATGGGAGGGACAGACCGAGAGTGAGGTGGAGGGACGGAGGGGGAGGGGCAGACCGAGAGTGAGGTGGAGGGATAGAGGTGAGAGGTATGTGAGGGAGAGTGAGGTGGAGGGACGGAGGGGGAGGGGCAGACCGAGAGTGAGGTGGAGGGATGGAGGTGAGAGGTATGTGAGGGTGGGAGGAGGGACACAACTTAACGGGGAACAGGGGTTCATGGAGGCGATTCATTTATGGCCACTCCTTCGGGAATTAAGGCGTATGGCAATAGATAGATATTACCTCCCAGTGATTTATTATAACCTGAAGAACATATCTTTGCAACCAGATGGGTATGACGATGGTACAACAGAAGGGAGTGTGGTGTACATTTTGGCTCATGACAGCATAAGAGACAACCATACAAGACTGGTTTTACGTCTAGGGCAGGAGGAGGTGTTTGGTCCCAATCCAGCTCTGAATACGTCGTATTTTACACTCTGCCTCTGGTTTAAGGTAAGTATGAGTAATGGCTGCCTTGCTGCCTACGTAACATTGCAATTATAGTATAACGAGTAGAAATCGATTCCGACCAATGTCCGTAACATACCGCCCACTTCTTACGTAATAAATAACATCAGTCAAAGACATAAAATTAAACTTTTGTCTTCTACTTTTCTACATTTAATATTACCTTGCCATTTGACCTAAAGAATAGTATTAGGATCAAGATAGTCAAGTTGTCAAGCTGTGGTGTACTTAAAAAATAATAATATAACATTAAAACAGGAAAAACAAATTATTGATAACCTTTTTTTTTTCACCAAAAATGACTCTTCATGCATGTCCGCTCTCCAGAGAGGGTATGTTTTACAAAACGTAAACAAACCTTTGGCGGCTAGTAGCTTACAAACCAATAACCCTATATGACTAAACGATAAATGATGTTGACGTACAAGCCTTTAGCTGTCTCCTAATGTACGTGTGAAGACTATATAGATATCTGTAGGATGGGTAGCTAGCTAGCTCAAAAGTACTGTACACTTTTACATTCCTTTGACAAAAATTACGTCCTAACACTCTTAGTGGGGTTGGACCAAGAGAGGGCCGGGATTTGTGGTTTTATAACCAGCCAAGTCTGTTATCAACTGTGAGAAAATTAATCTAGTTGGGAGCTGTGCAAATTTGAAAATTGAGTTGATGACATGTGTCGTCACCCGCAGTTTAAGGGTTAAGGCCAGATATGGAGTCAAAATAGTCTGACTGATGTACTGCATCACATTCTAAGGAAAATCCATCTTACATTGTTCTACAGTATTCAAAAACATGTATAATTAACTTGATAATTAATGTATATGACTGATTTTGGCCATGTAGGTTAAATTTCGCTGCTGTTCGAACCTGGCTGAGATAAACCCCTTACCGATTTCCACACCAAAAATGAAGGTCCTTATTCAATTATTCAGGTCGCTAGAGCCTTAACAGAAAGATAAACAGACAAATGGACAAGCAGACGTGACCGAAACTATTACCTTACCTGTTAATGCAGACGGTAAATATCTATGGACAAAAGAGGTCTTTTTTAATCCTCAAATTAATCTTCAGTAGGATGGATCACCCAAGCTTATAGGAGTTCAGGGGTAGTACAGTGTTGGTAGTAAATCTGGAGCAATAGATTCCTCTAAACTAGTCCAAGAAACAGGTCACCATTATTTGTATTAATCTGCTCCTGTTTCCTGTCCTACTTTGGATTAATCAAAGTACTTTAATGTACAGTCGGCCTCAGGAATTCGTACACAGAGCATAAGTTAAAAGGGGTCTATATTTTGCACATACTATTGGGATTTTTCTGCTGATTGATTCAAGTATTAGCCATATAACTTTATTAGAAGAGTTTGGTGTTAGAAATTAAATGTACTAAATTTTCTAGTTGTTGTGAGCCCTTGATCTCACAGTGGTGTATACGAATTTCCTGGGGCCGACTGTACCATAAGTGTATTACCTCCTTAACCCCTAAACTGTGGGTGATGACATAACTTACACATAAGTCGACATTCCCAACAAGCGTGGGTAACTATGGGTGACGACATAAATCGACTGCACAGTTTTTAAATTTACGCACCCCTTGCCATGCTTGATTAGGCTCACAATAGAGGGAGTCACACCAGCAACTGGCAGCCAGTGCAGGAATACCTGTTAGCATGTGGCTGGGTGCTAGTTCGGAAGTCGTGACGTGTGTGTGTGTGTGAGCAGCAATTGATCCGGGCCACGTTGTTGTCCAGTGTAGGAACATGAAAAAATGAAAAAAATGCGAGGATGTATTTTCAGCGCTCCGCTTTTGCGCTAAGTACCATATATGTATGTAAAAATGACAGTGAGGTTATATTTCAAATTGTTGTGTTGAAAAATGTGATTCTGACACATTTTATGATGAAATCAGAGCATAAAAACGTACTTAGAATTGTAAGGAGAGTGTAAATAGAATTTTGAGTTACCGTCATTTTGACCTGGCTACCCATCCTACATATGTCCATTTAGTTTTCACAAGTACATCATAAGACAGCTGAAGGTTTGTACTTCAAAATCATGTATCGTTTATTTATGTAGTTTAAATGGTTTACAAGCTATTAGCTGCCAAATGTGTTGTTTACGTTGTGACCACAAGGCAAGAGAGTGGCCACACTCGAGAATGCCCGTGCTTTGAGGGTTAATATTAATCTGATATTGTTTTGATTGCAGGCCATCACCTTCTATGACAAGAACAGTTTGGTCAGTTACGCCATCGATGATAATGAAAATTATTTTAACATCTGTGAGTTACATTGCACAGAGAGAGAGAGAGAGAGAGAGAGAGGGAGATTGTTGTAAGTATGCTAGTAGTAGTGGTTAACAAAACACATCAGGTGAAGCAGGAAGCACTATGAGAGACTTTTCAGCAAAATATATCTACCAGAAGCGCTGATGAAATAAGTGGATTATAGACTAACCTAAGTGGATTATAGACTAACCTAAGTGGATTATAGACTAAGTGGATTATAGACTAACCTAAGTGGATTATAGACTAAGTGGATTACAGACTAACCTAAGTGGATTATAGACTAAGTGGATTTTAGACTAACCTAAGTGGATTATAGACTAACCTAAGTGGATTATAGACTAACCTAAGTGGATTATAGACTAAACTAAGTCCTTGGAGGAGGATGGGATGATTTATTATTGACAAAAAATAATGCCATCGTCACAGAATACTACACAATATGAGGCGCGCCGAAGCAAAAGGATACTATCTACCGCGAAGGCAAAATATGAAATTTTTATATCTACAGAATCTGGCATTCCTGCTCTACAATTTGGTGGAGTTAGTATTGTTCTTCTGACACTTTCATAAGGTTGGAAGTCCTATTGTATACAAAGTGGTATTCTGCTTAGATTACCTCGAACATGCTTAGGCAGGGGACGCCAGTGCAAATGGGAACTAACTCCACCCGCTCTCAACCAGCCAATGTGAGACGAGATGCAAGATCGTCGGGCCAATGAGAGTGTGGGAATCTCACCACGTGACCATTGCCTGCCTTCCTCATAACTCAGTTCCCTACCTAGCTGTCCTTGTGATTACACAACGTGAGCTTACTCCCTGGATTTACTTTTTTTTTTTTGCCACTTTAATGGATAATAAAGGCATGAAGAGTGGGGTGGGAGGGTTGAGGGGGATTTTGGAGAGGTAAACAAAGTAAAAGTGAAAGTCAAGACTCGGATGTCTACACATGGATTGGTGAGTAGAAAGAACAAAATTATTACAAATAATGATAATATTTTGTGATCAAATTTTATGTTATATCAATTGAAAGCTGAATTCCTCAGCTTTCATTTGATATACAGCACTTCATTCTAACTCAAAAAGTTTTTGAACTGATCATTCCCAATCTTTAACTGCATTTTCTGGCGAATATTGATTATGTTAGTTAATATCCTTCTGCTTCGGTGCGCCTCACATATTCCAATGGCATACTTGGTGGGAAGAGCATTTGGTAAGTTATGAGGCTTGATGGTAGCAGAGCATATCCCAGCAACACAGTGACGTTCTCAAACTCTAAAGTCTAGACGTTTTACTCATGTACAGTTGCCCAAGAAAAGACTGCAACCAAATTTGCTGGTGTGTGGCAATGTCTGGCTAGCTGCTTCAAATTAAACACTCGTATTTTATCAATGGATCACTCAGAACCTACAACCGTTGTAAGGATGAATGTAATAAGCTGAAGCCAATAACATCCATACATACAAAGGTTGTAGGTTCTGAGTGATCCATTGATAAAATACGAATGTTTACTTTGGAGCAGCTGCCAGACATTGCCACACACCAGCAGATTTGGTTGCAGTCTTTTCTTGGGCAACTGTACAGTCACGAGTACTACTAAAATATTCAGGTGTGCTTCGAATGCCTATAGACAGTAAATAAATAAACAATACAATTTTCATTGGAATTAGTTCGTTGGTGAATTTTTACTGCTCACAGCTTCAACCATACCTGTATACTCATTAGTGTTCGTGACTCAAGCCATCATTATAGTATCCAGGTGTGCTTCAAATAACCTGATGGAATATTAAACGAGCTCCATCATGTACAGTTGGGGAATAATGTATGTGAACACTGTTGGCGGCTTCGGGCAACATCCCCAAAAGTAAACACGTCAATGAGAGAAAGTATTTATGAATTGAAGGATAACTTTTATTTCACTGTCTGTGGTTGGTCGACGTCACCCAACATCAGTTATCGTTTTGTGGTAATTAATACATTTTGCCTATTCCTAACATGTTTATCATTGACATTGTTTCCAGAACCCATCAACGGTGTCCAGATACTTTGTTCCCCAACTGTACGAAACAGAATAAGCGTTGTAATTGGATCACTGGTTTGTTAGATGAGTAGAAACCTCAACAAGGCCTGGACACTTATTATGGCTCGTGCCTGTACAGTGATTATCATTAATCCTGCGATACAGTACATGACATAATAACCCCACGATGCATTGCTCATTGCTGACCTACACTGACCATTCATTACGATGGTACAGTTGGAAACATGAATGGGTGGTCCAGCCCAGGTGAAAGATACTTGTCCCATTTGAGTAACCAGTGTCTATTATCAGGTACTTGCTTTTTATTACCATTCTCAATACTGACTTCTGCCCCTGACGTCTCCCATTTGGCACTAAGGAACTTGATATTAGGAGAAATTGACCATCTTTCACTTGGGCTGTACCACCCATTCATGTGTCCAACTAGTTGTACCTGGCCGAGGTACACCGAGGCACACCAGAAACGAGGCCTCTCATTGAGCACAGGGTAGGATGAGACGTTATGTCTAAAGGCGCGTCCTATTCTATGCTTGGTAAAGAGCCCGTTTGAAGTGTCTCTTTCCCTACATGCCTATAAAATTTCTTTGTGCATTCTTTATAACAAGCAAGGTGTCATTTTCAATCTGTTTTTCCAACCGGTATATCCGGCGGGAGTGGTGGGTGGGGAGGAGCCTTGTCCTTTGCTATCCTTTTCTTCAACACGTAGTCTAGATTAGCATAGTTAAACAGGTAACCTAGTAAAAGGTCACTATGGACCTTCTGTTGCCTGTACTTCCTTTGTATTCCTTTGTATGTGTCTGCAACTACATAATTATGTAGCTGCTGCCTCATTAACCGACCATTATGTGATTTGCAGTAAGAGTGCATAGAACTCATAACATAAACAATAACTAGATTTTTCCTTATCACTACAATGTTGTGGTAAAACAGTGTGATGTTTGTTTTAAAATAGGATTATATCACTGACACATCAGGTAGTCCTGCATTACTGCTTCCCGCCTCTTTACAATGCTGCCAGAAAATTTCAAAATCAATCATTCAATCAATTACTCAAGCCTCCGTACAGCACACACATTGACAACGCTTGAGTGATGAATGTGGAAGTGGAGTAAACTGTACTCCCACATTCCAAAGTTTCGACACCCACAGACCTGGCAGCAAGTCAAAGCCAAGAGCTACTGATCAGGGACAACCGCCTGACCTCATCCATCCATCCAATCCCTGTAACCTGTATAATAAAAAGTGTGTGTGTGCTGGTTGTCACAAGTTGGTGTGTGTGAAATGTATGTCTGTAAATAATTGTGAATGTGGTGGTGTGCATGACAGCATTGTGTGAGTCATGGTGCGTTATGTGACAGTTATGGTGAGTGTAAGAGATCGTGAGATACCCCGGTATTGTTAAAGTGACAATGATGGTGTGAGAGAGTTGATGTGATGGTGTGTGTGCCATGTGGTGTGACAATACTGGTGTTGGTATGATAGTGGTTGTGTGATAAGCCAAGAACGAAGTACTGCACAAAATGCTTTATATGTGCTACCACTGATCAATAAGTAAATATATAAATACCATCCATACACAATGAGCACAAATCTATAGGGTGTACTTGCCATCAGCGTCTTCTGAGTACTACACAATGGCGAATATGTGTAGTAAATAATATGTGATTCTTGGTAACCCCATAGCCACTGGAGCTAGAACACTGTTTGGACCTTGTCACACCAGGGTTATGTTTACACGGCACAATAAATTCATGAATGGTCACATAATTCAAACATCCAGCTACAAGAATAACTTTCTCGGAAGCCAGAAAAAATGACAAAGAGATAGAACAATTCTTCCTATAATAGTAGACTGATGAGTGCCAAGATAACAATTGGTATAGTGAGTGATAAATCTAGTTATACCATGAGTGTGCTATCAGCCTGTGCAAATATGCTCCTACCTTCCCTTCTATAGGTCTGAGAGGCTTCCCCTGACCACCAGAACTCTTTGACAAGCCATTCTTGTTGTATTAGTGCCGATGTTCGCCTCACTACTTCCTTACTTTCACTATGATTTTCAACAGGAGTAACCTCCTTGACCAAGGTGCAGGAACGATCAGCCACACTCCCACTTTGGTGATAGCATTAAAAAACTTTTCTGTTATCACAGTATTGGAGAGCTGTAAGCATTTTTATGTAATTTAATCAATCATATTTCTTTTTATTAAAGCTATGTAGCAAATGCTGTTTACTACTTTTCTCTTTATACTGCGTTGGTTTTCTTTGAACCCTTACAAAACAGGCCTAGTAGAGGATGAAGCACGGTCATGGCAAAATTGTGTGTATTATCACTGGACGTGTGGCAATTAAGGGTTTGGTAGCATGGATGTCGGTAGGGAATGGTAGCAGGTAGAACAATACACATGTAAGAAAAGTAATTGGAGTTCGGGTGCACACAAGCAAGATTTGACTTTTAAGTGCGTCGATTTACGGTACCCATCTCTTCGTTCTTCGTACTGCCCATGTAAATTTACGTCACCAATCTTTCAAGGGTTGACCCAATATGTTTGTGTGGACATTTGTAATTGCATGGACGTAACTATTCTGTGAAAGTGCCCATACCACTTCCTGGTCCAGTGGCTATGTTTTAACTTAGAATTTAGCCATTTAGCAGTGGTTTTACTCAAAATATATACAGTACTCTTATCAGTGATGTGCCAGTGACAAATATGGCTTGAGGGACACCAATGGAGTATGGGTTATGTAAAGTAAATTGTTAATGCTATAAAAACACAATGAAATGCAATCACCATCAATAACATAAGACCCTTGGTGCCCACAGTGGTGGCGTCTACAGGCCTGGCACTGCGACAAGGAACCAGCTTGCACTTCTTCAACATCTTGCTACTGCCCCTCGTTTGGTACCCTGTGCTTGTATCAGGCCAGCCTGGCAGCATAACTATTTGGATGTCTGAGCATGGACAGCAACATTATGATTACAACTTTCAGTTGCCTTTCACTGGTGTGATGGTGTTGGGACAGGATCAAGATGAGGTAGATGGTGGATACAGTAGCGGTCAGGCTTATACTGGTCATATTACTGGTCTTACACTGTGGGATACTGCCCTAGTAAGGCACCAGATGATAGCCTGGTCACAATGTCATTTCTCCCCTGGAATGATGATGCCCTTGATGGTATGGGATGATATAGTTCCCTTCCTCAAGCCCCACAATGAGTCAGGAGGGCTGGTGTTATACAGAGAACATCTGTGTGGGACTCGTAATATTACCTCTTATAAAAAACTCCTCTTGTTCTCCCACAGATTGTCATGGAATGCTACTTGTAAGTTTCTGGCCACATTTATGCTAAAGGCCGCCACACAAGTGGAAAAAATGAGAAAAATATTGGAAAATAACAATAACCTCTGCAATTCTGCCAGTTACGGTGGGAATTTAGCCTTTATGGGTCTACTTTATAACTGTTCAATGCAAAAGTTTTCAGACCTAAATGGAATGCAGATTAGTGTAACGCTATTTTGGCACCCAGCATATAGCAGGTATGGATACTCATATATATGCCCATCCTATCAAAGAGATCGGTTGCTGAGTGTTTACATCACAAATGCTGGGCACTGGATTTTGGACTTAGGGAATAAGATTTGCACATTTGGTGAGTATATCCCAGAGACTCAGCCTGTGTTTCATCTAAGAGTGAAGTGCCTGGATGAAGATCAGCTTCTGTACACTTACCTGGACTTTGTGCTGGAGCCTGTCACAGGATCACAACCTGATGGTGGCTCAGTATACTTCCATGGAGTTGGACCTTACACCATCACCTTGGACCACAATGACACCTGGTGCCTAAAGCGTTGGGGCACCCAGGTTAAACTACTCTGCACAAATTCCAGATCACTACCAGTAGGACCTTTGAGTTGGAAAGATGAAAATGATATCTGCACCCAACTGCATATTGAATAAGGCCTGCAGTTAGCACCAACTGGAGTGATGCTAACCAAATGTTCGCCTGACCACTTTACCTGCCGGGACAATCAGTGTGTTCCCCTGGAAAAGGTGTGCAACTCTGAAAATGACTGCACTGATGGAGGGGACGAGATAGACTGCTTCACCGCCCATCCACTCGCCACATACATATCCACCTCACCCCCACAGATTCCCCTTCCCTTCCAAGTTGATGTCAACATTAGGACGGCTGACGTAGACCTGATGAATGCTGCTGTGAGGGCCAACCTGAGACTAAGGATTTCTTGGGAGGATGCACGAATGGAGATGCGACATCTACAGAATGTTTACAAGAGGCTCACCATGTATAATAGCACGGTCAGTCATTATTGCATATAATTACAGTTCTAAGTAAGGCTAGACTGAGTGGGATTGGACCAACAGAGGGTGGGGACTTGTGGCTTGGTGACCAGGCAGCGCTGCTATCTACCACGAGAAAATTAAACTGATTGGGAGCTGCGCAAATTTGATAATTATGTTGACAATGTATGTCATCACCCGCAGTCATCACCCTCGGTTTAAGGGTTAACTACCCCCTGACTGGACCAACCTGTGATGCCCAATTGCGATGCCCTTGACTATTTTCTGTTTCACTCTTAATAATATGATTTATGCAAAATTATTGGCTTTCATACAAATTATCTTTTTTTGAGCACCTCCGCTCCTCTATTAAACCTCAACCATATCTTTCTCACCGAAAGTCAGATATCAGAAGCAACTAATAACAATTCATACACTGTCTCCTTCTACATATTCAGTCTCCATCCATGATTTCTTGCAAGAATTGGATATTGTGTACGGAGTATGTACACTTACTCTCACTTGCCCTCATGTTCCCGAACTTGACTCTTCCGAATATTCAACCCTCTGGCTTCAGCTTACCTGTTACTCTCAAAGTAATTACATCTGTGTTATATATCTCTTCCCTAATTCTACTATCCAAAATTCTTTGACTATCTTATTTCAAAAGTGGAACACATTCTAGCCCATTCTTCTTTCTCAGAAATCTCCATTTTAGGATATTCAGTGTTCATCACTGCCTTTGGCTCTCATTTCCCTTCACTGATCCCTCTTCTCTATCTTCAACGACCTACTCGTAGAGCAACTAGTTCAACACCCTACCCATAATCTAGACCGCTTTGGAGATCAACCTAATATCAGTGACTTATTTCTAACCTCTCCGCTACTTACTTATACTGTCGAACTTTACTTTACATTGTGTGTGTGTGTGCGTGCGTGAGTACGACTGATTGCACTTATCAGCATCCTTGAAGCTGTCCCTCCCGATTACACCTACAAAAACCAGGCCTTCATCTCCACGCTGGAGTTAGCCCGGTCACGTCGTACACCCTCCGAAACACAAATGCCCAAACGTAGAACTTTCCCCCTCTCCTACAGATATACGCTCCGTATCTCAACCCCCTAATCCCTGATGGAGGAGGGAGCAACCTCCACAGCACAACCGCATCTCCTTGTGGGACTACAAGGGGTACAGATATGTTTGCATCCATAGCAAGGCCCGACAGCAAAAGCTGATTTATGATACCATTGCCACTACATAGCAAACTACTCCTCCCGCATCCATCACCCTAGCATTTACCTCTCTTACCACACCGTCCATATAAATATTAAACAACCATGGTGACATCACACAGCCTTGACGAATTCCCACCTTAACTCACGTTACTTCCTACTCTAACACACGCTCTACTCTTCATGTAGAAACTTTTCACCCTTCTTAATAATTTCTCCCCCAGCCCGTACAACTGCAAAACCTTCCACAACAATTTCTATCAATTCTGTCATGTGCTTTCTCGAGATCCATAAATGCCCATACTACTTCCTTACTGCAAATATCTGGTTCACGCAACCTTTTCCTCTCCTAAAGCCACCTTATTCTTCACCAATCACCGCCTCCATACCCTCTCTGACTTTCTTTATCAGCACCTTCCCTATAATTAACAGGCTTTTACCCCTGAAACTCGTACATTGGTGTTTATCCCCTTTTCTCTTATATAGAGGTACAGTCACGTGCATAAGTTTCTTTACCCCCCTGGCGAGAGTTAGGTCGAAGTCGGGGTTGGATATGGACTAGACGAACAAAAATGGACCAGTTCATAATGTTCTGATGATGCTTCTTGTCACTAGAGGTGTTCACTTGAATACAACAAATTTTACGCCATCGTGAGATACTGACTTCCAATGTTCGTTTGCCTGGCCCGTCTCCAACCACAACTTCGACCTCATTCTCGCCATGGGGGTAAAGAAACTTATGCTCGTGACTGTACTACACAAGCACTCTCCCAATCTATTGGAACCTTACCACTGTCTAAACATACTATCAACCACCTTACCAACTACTCCATCATACTTGTTCCACCATATTTCAGACATTCTACAGCGCATCCATCCAAACCTGAAGCTTTCCCTATTTTCATCTCTCTCTCTCTGCCTCTTCCACCTCCTTCTTTCTTATCGGCTCCTCATTTGATCCCTCCAACCTGTTTATTCCATTTCCCCTTCCAAACGAAACAATCTCAGCTTCTCTATCCTCATCAAAATTCAGTAATCCCTCAAAATAGTCGGTCCATCTCCTCTCAACTGCCTTCTTCTCAACCAGCATGGTACAATCCTCTGCTTTCAGCCTTTCCTCACTCCCTGATGACCCTTTCCTTATCCTCTAGACTTCCTTCAAAAACATTTTGTTCTTTTCCTGAAAAATTTCAGTTAACTTTCTCCCCCACTTATCATTATTCCATTTAGATTATACCATTTACAAATATAGAACAAAGTACACTATCTATTATCATAAGTGAGAAAAATCAGACAAACATACAGTACGTCCCTGTTTTAATATGAGTAAATTTGAGTGCAACAAAATCAGTAGCAGCTGATTCACTGCATACCTAATGATTATTAGCAGAGAGGTAATCACACTGTCGTAAATGTTGACAAAGTGAAGAAAACCCACAATGGCCATCGAAAAGATGGACTTCAGGATCTTTTCGTCTGCCATTATGAGTTTACTTCACTATACCAAATGATAATGTAATTAATATGGTACTCACATCATGATGCTGGTCAAGAAAAATGATCCTATTAATAGTGTTCTTTGCTCACAGCTCTGGTCACCAAACGTACAGACGTTCAACAGCCTGGAATTCGCTACCACTGCCTCACATCCCGTGATCATGGCGAAAAGACTTTCACCTGGCAAGAGGGTGGACGGAGGTGAGAAGGAGTTCAATATTATAATAAAGGGGGTAGTACAGTGTTCGTATATCTGGATGCGGTTGTGCGTTGGGGGGCTCCCTCCTCTAACAGGGATCGGGGGGTTGGGATGTGGAGTGTGTGTGTGTGCAGGGGAGGGGACTGGGGGGAGAGTTCTATGTTTGGGCATTTTGTTTGGGAGGGTGTGCGACGTGACGAGGCTACCTCCAGCGTGGAGAGGAAGGCCTGGTATATATATGTATGTATATCTGGAGCAACTGATTCCTCCAAACTATTCCAAGCAATTGGTCCTGTTTTCTGGTGTACTGTGGCGAAATCAAGACTTTCCAATGTACACCAAGAGTGCATTACCCTCTTATGGAATTATTTTTAAGATACATATGTATATATATTTTTTTAACTGAAAGAAGCTTAGTGAGTCACTGAGCACTGTTTAGTAAACATTAGATATAGTGTGTGAGTGTTCTTTAGATTAAACATTTAACTGGTTATTTTTTTGTCCTTAATATGTTATCCCTACTTTCTATAAAAAAATCCATTCTTTCCCCTGTCCTTCGAAGCACTAAGTTGGTGCAGTGATGGTGTTTTCAGCTGGAGGGGATAATACACTTTTGGTACATTTGAGTATCTAGATTACTCCATGCAGAATATGCCAGGATACAAGACCAGGTTAACAATTATAATATTAGATTGTTGCCTGAAATAGTTTAGAGGAATCAGTTGCTCCAGATTTACCAACACTGTACTACCCACTTCCTTAATTAACGTGGGTGGACTTTTGTAATTGCAGAGTACCTGAGTTTCCCCGGCCATGGCAATCCTGTTGTCAATATTATCGATTTACACACGCACACTTACTGCCGGTACGATCTCCTGAAATATCCAGACGACATCCAGACCTGTAACATCACATTTCAGGTGAGACCGTGAGAGAGAAGAAAGGTGCTTAGGATGATCGGGGCTTACCTTCCTCGATATAATCAGTATTTTCCTAGCTTCATCAAGCAATACATTGTTGGGGAATATGGAGCAACTGATTTACTCCAAACTATAGTATATCCAAGAAACAGGTCACCATTATTTTTGTTAAATTTATCCTGTTTCCTGGTATACTTTGAAGGAGTCAAGGCACTCCAATGTACTAAAAAGTATACTGACCCCTAAACAACGATATAAGATATTTTGATTGCCTGGAAGTTCTATGTGTTTCCATCTAACTAAATGATGAAGGAGATACTACATTATATTGACGAAATAGATCTGCAATTCCTACAACTGATTACCAGGAGAGGTTGCTAAGAGTTTTTCAGTATAACAGATAATATAAAAGTTAGAAAACTCAGCCTTAACTTCCTGGTAGGTTGTTTTTTTTTATTCTTCCTTCATTCTTCTGACACTGGACGCGAGCTGCATGAAGCTCTTTACTGAAGCCCAGTTCTTAATCAAGGGGAGATCCTCTTGATGGTTAATTGGAAGGTCTCTAAATTCCTTCAAACTATGCCAGAAACAGACGCCCTCAATAATACTAACTTGGGGTCTGTTACGTGGCATAGTTTGGAGTAATCAGAGAACTTCCTGTTCACCAACAAAAGAATTTCCCCTTAACCCACACTCACAGACACACACACACACATCTTCTGTACTGGCACTTAACCAGAGAAAGAGGATTGTGAAGTTAAATCCCGAATACTACAGCTGTTATGGGACCAGCCCATATGGGGTGTTTTGCAACATTTAATGGTAGTAAGATAAGGGTTTCGTGGTGGCTGAGGTGGCATTGATCAGGTATTTGTTGTGAGGCAGTTGATGGTAGAAAGCCTGTGAGGAAGACATATGATAAATTAAATAAAGAATGCTCATGGG
This sequence comes from Petrolisthes cinctipes, assembly GCA_033782935.1. Lineage (NCBI taxonomy): Eukaryota > Metazoa > Arthropoda > Malacostraca > Decapoda > Porcellanidae > Petrolisthes > Petrolisthes cinctipes. The sequence continues at coordinate 69,149 of JAWQEG010001287.1, forward strand.
AAGTTCTGCAAATGTATGGTATAGAGGGTAGGATGCTAAATGCCATAAAGAGTTTCCATAATGGTAGTGTGGCCTGTGTGAGAATAGAGGAGAATGTAAGTGAAAGGGAGCTAGGAAGATTAGTGGAGAGCTTTGTAGAGGTAAGTGAACGGTGCTGTTTGAAGGTAAATGTAGTTAAGAACAAGTTGATGATAGTGGAGAGGGAGGGTGAGCTGGTGTGCAAGTAGATGGTGAGAATCTCTAATTGGTTGAAGAGTTTAAGTAAATTATAGTTATATCAGATAAGAGAGAAAAGTGTGGGAAAGAAATGAAAAGCAAAGTAACCCAAGGGAGAAAGGTAGCAAAGGGTTAAGTAGAGTGGCTGCAACAGGATTACATGAAGGAGTGTTGTTAGTACCTACTTTGACATACGACTGTGAAACCTTGGAGTGGATGAATATGAAAAATCAAGAGAAGTGTGTGTTGAATCCGAAGAAATGACAGGGTGAAAAATATTGACATCTGTGAAGGTATGGTGTGAACAAAGCACTAGATCAGAAGGTGATGTAAAGTGGAGGAAGGTGTGTGAGTGTGATTACTAGGGACGAAATAGTAAGGAAAGAAAAACCAAGGAGAAAATGGGATGGTATTTTGAATAATTGCGTAAGAAAGCGTGCAATATGTATGAAATAAGGATAAAAACTGGTGCATGATGAGATTCACAGGGAGGAGTGTATTCTTGGGCTGGCAACCCTCTGGTTTTATCTTGACAGGCCATGGAAGGACTCATTACCAAAGTTGATTGAAAATGATATTCCTGGTATCGACCTTTTCATTACTTTCTGAGAACGGGCCTGTGTTTTCTGTTGACTTTGTCGGTTCCCAGGTCTTACATTCACACGATATAACTGCCACTAATCATCACATCACTATATAGTTATTCATTTCTTACATAGTCATATTCCCCTTCATGATGCATCTATGTTTACTATAGGTCGTCCATCCAAACTGTAATGCATCTTGATATTTCTCGTTGCCCCGGGTAAATATATTCTTCAACTTCTTCAAGTGATTTTTCACCTACTTTGATTATATTCTTTCATATGTTTGAAAATATGGTATTGCGGAGTTCTAGTTCTGTCTACAACATACATACAATAGTACTGTACAGTTGCCCAGGAAAAGACGGCAACCAAATTTGCTGGTGTGTGGCAATATCTGGCAGCTGCTCCAAAGTAAACACTCGTATTTCATCAATGGATCACTCAGAACCTACAATCTTTGTATGGATGGATGTTATTGGTTTCAGCTAATTACATTCATCCTTACAACGGTTATAGGTTCTGAGTGACCCATTGATAAAATACGAGTGTTTACTTTGGAGCAGCTGCCAGATATTGCCACACACCAGCAAATTTGGTTGCAGTCTTTCCTTGGGCAACTGTACATGTTTATCCACCTTTAGATCCTCAATGTGCGTCAAGACGGGCTGAAGTGGGAGCTGCCATCATCCAGTGAGGTGAAGTGTCCGGTATTCCACGAGGAGTTTTGGGTGAAGGATTGCCGATTCCTCCTTCCTGACAACTTCTCTTCTAGATTCTTCGTTCAGCTCACATTCAGAAGGAAGAATGCCTACCACATCTGGGCCACCTACCTTCCCTGCATACTCTTACTTGGGATAGGGTAAGAGACAAACTAACATTATATTTTAAATGTTTGGGAAAGCAAAACCGAAACTATTCTTGACCCTCTGAATGCCAATTAAAGAGATGTTTTCAGTCAAGCTGTTAGTAACCCTATGTTGGATAATAATAACCGTCAAGGGGATAATATTGTTCAACATTAGTGGCTGTATTGTTTGTACAGCAAATCATTTGAACTATAGTCTTTTGTAATCTCTCTTGCTCTCTCTCCACAACTCTGACAGGTATGGAACACTACTGCTGCCTCTAGATAACTTCAACGAGCGAGGCAACATGAGCCTGACCACACTCCTCGTCTTTATTTCCCTCTACGCCCAGACCACTGCCTCCCTCCCTCGCACCGCCTACCTGAAGCGCATTGACCTTTGGTACGTATTTTGCATCGCCTTCCTCACCCTTGTTATTTTCACCAACCTGGCTACATCCACCACGACAAACACAAGAGGAACTACCGCAGAGGGACCCTTTTGGTGGCACCCAAGTGGCCCCGTGGAACAACATAATGAGGCATGGTCATCCAAGAAACTCTCCAACTCTAGCACACAACAACAACAACAACAGGAGCAGCAACGCCACGAAGAGTCTCGTCGGAAAAGGAAGGAACTAGTGTTGAAAACAGCAAGTGTAGTCCTGGGGGTGACATCACTGATATTCATTATTGTCTACTTCACTGGTGCTTACATTACAATGTAGCTAGGTGGCAACACACACACACACACACACACATAGAAGCAGCAGAGAAGCAACACACACACACACACACACACACACAAACATGCACACACACACGCACGCAGAAGCAACAGAGAGGCAGGCATCATCCCTCCCAAATTTCTGATTGTTTTTGTAGAACTGACAGAGTAGTGAGTCCCAGTACAGTTGTCAAGCTATCATTAATTAAGGGGGAAGTAGGCTACAGTGTTGGTGGTAAATCTGGAGCAACTGTTTACTCCAAACTATTCCAAGCAACAGGCCACCATTATTTATGTTAATCTGGTCCTGTTTCCTGGCGTATACTTTGGAGGAATCAAGGCGCTCCAATGTACCAAAAGTGTATTACCTTCCTTAGAGGAATCGTGCACAAAACGTGATGAAAATAAAAGCAGGAAATATTGAAGAAGTAGAGAATGAAAACATTGCGCTAATGAAATAAAGAGGGCTAATATTTAGCCTAAATGTATAGGAAAGGAAATATAGTAGCTGGCAGAGAAAACCAACGTTTGTTTCGTACGGTATTACATTTTATAGCTCACTTGGAACACAGGGCTAATTCTCCTAAAATCTTTATCAGTTGCTACCATGCTATTTATAATCTCATTCTTTACACATGTTCACTACAATCACACCTTACATTAACTACATATATCACTCTATGGATTACGTAAACATGGGGCCGTATGCGCGAAGATCTTCCACATAAACTGGCGAAGAGAAATCTGTATTTTCCATCCCTAGCCTTGGTATAAGGCAGAACGCAAATGACATTTGGTGGATTATCCCGAAAGAGGTTAATCTCTCCAGAGAGAGAGAGAGAGAGAGAGAGAGAGAGAGAGAGAGAGTCTGTGTGTGCTTTTTAGCAACACACAAAATTGATGTTTTATTTGATAATTATTGAAGACCGGATTTAGAATTTCCCGTCCATCATGAACACACATACTCTTACAAAGATGCGCGCGCCCTCGCACGCACCCGCGCATATAAGGTATATTCTCTATCGACAATTTGAATGAAGTTACACGGAAAAAAAAATTATGAGAAATATTTATTGTAAATACAAATCTTAGCCATATACATGCATTGTTTAATATAATATACTGTATATCTACTGTTTGATATCTACATCGATCTTTCTATCTATCTCACTTTACGGTGATATATATATGCAAAATAATCACGAGAGAGAGAGAGAGAGAGAGAGAGAGAGAGAGAGAGAGAGAGAGAGAGAGAGAGTGAGGAAGGGAAGAACCATGGAGGTAGAATAATGTGGAGAGAAGATTTAACTGGAAAGACTTTATAGCATGAAGCTACATAAAAAAAGTAAACAAAGAGGCTAGAAAATATACATATAATACAGTCTATTCAATTAAAAATAAGAATGGCTTGAAGTTACTGGCGGATGAGTTAGTATCAGCAATGATCAGCCAGAGATTTTAGAATATGAACGAGAAAAAGAGTAAATGAAGATGAGGCTTCTCGAGCTTAATTCAGTGCTTTAAGAAATACAGTTAGATAAGTATATTTAGGAAACTATACCTACACATGTACAGGCACAATCAAATATCCACCGACACTTTCCTTCCATCGTAGTAAATATCTTGGTAATAAAGAACAACACGTGTATGATTTTGCAGCACCTCATAATAATAATTGAGGGGGTTGGGTTGACGTAAGATGTTGTTAACTTATGATTATATTTTGATATGATACTGATTTATTTGCACGATGGAAGGAAAGTGTCAGTGGTTATTTGATTGTGGCTGTACAGTAGATGGGACATCCCCAACTCGATACAGTGCTATAAAAATAGTTAGATCAATATATATAGGAAACTACACACACACATACAGATAGAAACTACACACACACACATACAGATGGAAACTACACACACACACACACACATGGAAACTACACACACACACACAGATGGAAACTACACACACACACACACACACAGACACATGGAAACTACACACACACATACAGATGGAAACTACACACACACATACACACATGGAAACTACACACACACATACAGATGGAAACTACACACACACACACACAGACACATGGAAACTACACACACAGATGGAAATTATACACACACACAGATGGAAACTACACACACACACACACACACACACACACACACACACACACACACACACATGGACACTACACACACAGATGGAAATTATACACACACACAGATGGAAACTACACACACACACACACACACACACACACACACACACACACACACACACATGGAAACTACACACACACACACACACACACACACACACACATGGAAACTACACACACACACAGATGGAAACTACACACACACACGCACATGGAAACTACACACACACATGGAAACTACACACACACACACAGATGGAAACTACACACACACACACAGATGGAAACTACACATACACATGGAATCTACACACACACACACAGATAGAAACTACACACACAAACACATACAGATGGAAACTACACACACACACACACATGGAAACTACACACACACATACACAAGGAATCTACACGCACACACACAGATGGAAACTACACACACACACGCACACACATTCATGGAAACTACACACACACATACAGATGGAAACTACACACAAACACACACACACATGGAAACTACACACACACACACACACACATGGAAACTACACACACACACAGATGGAAACTACACACACACACGCACATGGAAACTACACACACACATGGAAACTACACACACACACACAGATGGAAACTACACACACACACACACAGATGGAAACTACACATACACATGGAATCTACACACACACACACAGATAGAAACTACACACACAAACACATACAGATGGAAACTACACACACACACACACATGGAAACTACACACACACATACACAAGGAATCTACACGCACACACACAGATGGAAACTACACACACACACGCACACACATTCATGGAAACTACACACACACATACAGATGGAAACTACACACAAACACACACACACATGGAAACTACACACACACACACACACACATGGAAACTACACACACACATACAGATGGAAACTACACACACACACATATGGAAACTACACACACACACACACACATACATGGAAACTACACACACATACACACACACATACAGATGGAAACTACACACACAGATGGAAACTACACACACAGATGGAAACTACACACACACACACACACACACACACATGGAAACTACAAACACACACACACACATTAATCAAATGCCACAGTTTCATTGCTCTCATACACTCCTTCCTCTATTCTAAAATCACCTAAATATATCTGTAGTTTTAATGATTCCCACAAGGCTTACTTACTGAAATGATTTTAATTTCTATTCACAATATAATGATCACTGTAAGTTTGCACATCAATGTAACCATTATAAGAGTCTAAGGGTCGATTCTACAGTCGTTTGTAGTGGTTTGTAAGCACACAAACGAAAGAATGTTTGCCGTGTAAATTACTTATGGCTGAATTATTTAATTAATTTGGTGAGTAAACTAATCAGTGATTATCATTATCTAACTGTTTGATAAATTTTGTGAATGTGGATACTCAGCTTTTGGAAAATAATGAAGCCTTACAAGTGTGGTTGGTTGGGAATCTAACAAACCAATACCACTGTGGAATCAACCCTATATATCATACCACTGGAATATTTCTGAGAGTGACGTGTATAAATAAAAGTGGCGTCATCTAGTGGGACAAAAGAGAAGCTGTATAAATAAAAGTGTCGTCATCTAGTGGGACAATTTAGAAGCTACCAACATCATGAAGCTCCAATGTCTCATCTAGAGCGACACTCATTAATAATAATATATTCTTCTCAACTAAAATTAGTGATCATCAGTATAAGACATTGTAATATAAGAGTAATGATAATATATATATATATATATAATTGACTTTACAGCAAGATATTTATATAGTAAAGGAAATTAATGACTGTTGTAATACTGTTGTACTCTTCACAAGAAAAATGATTATAATTATCAGTATAAGACATTGTAATAAAACTATATAATAGGCTTAAAGAGGAGAGTACAGCCATGAGCACTAATAAGTATACAGCTTTAGTTGAAGTTTTGAACAGTCAATTCACCAACCAACTAATTCCAATGGAGATCTTAGTGTGAATTTATTTACTGTCTTTGGGTATTCGAAGCAAGCACGCCTGGATACTTATTAGTGCTCGTGACTGTACAGTGTTGGTGGTCAATTATTTAGCCTTCTTGCCTTGCCGTTCAAGTGACACTGAAGCTCGACTCGTCCAAGGCCAAGAGATATACCTCTTGGCCTTGCACTCGTCAATGTATTATAAGGTGGTCCGAACATCTCGTCAACCCTACAAATGGCTCGTCCAATTGCAAGTGTATGGTAGGAGGTGACAAAGGGGTGCTGATGGTGTAGTGGTTAACACAATCGCCCAGCACGCGAGAGGTCCCGGATTCGATTCTCGGGTCAGTAGAATTGTTGGACAATTTTCCCAGCCCCCTATGTCCCTGTTCACCTAGCAGTAAGTAGGTACCCGGCTGTAAAAACAAGGATAGCAACCTTGTAGGCTGGGGGAAGATATGTTGATGTAACAAGACTGACTGCCTTAATGACCAACACCATGAGTCGATAGGCACAAATCCCTAAATCTTCTTCTTCTTCGGGTAAGTCTGGAACATCTGCTTCTTCCTTACTACAGACCATCATTATTACTATTAATCTGGTCTTGTTTCCTGGCACATTTTGGAGGAAGAAAGACGCTGTAATGTATTAAGAGTGTATTAACTGTTACAACCCTGCTAAACTGCTGAACCAACAGGTTTGGGAGGAACTTCTGGTACGCCACCCTCGTTTTGGTGGATTTCAGTAGGTCATAATAATGTAAATATTTGTCTGTATTCTTGTGCTTCATTCTGTTATGTTTTTGTGATGTGTGTGCGTGTGTGTGTGGTTGTAGTAATTGGATTCTCATGGGTCCCACCTACCCGTATGTATTGCTGCCTGCCTGTTGATTGACGCTACGGCGCAATTAATTAAAAAAAAAAAAAAAAAAAAAAAAAACGTCTCGGAGCAATGAAAAAAAAAAAAAAAAAAAAAAAACTACTAAACCATCTCTGTAAGTCAACGCTATTGAAGTGGCCGTGTTGCCTGTTCAGGGGTTATTACGGTGTCTCGGAGGCGGCCTGGTTTACTCGTTCCTGACTCAGCGAGGTTTCCTCCTTCCTACTGGATCAAAGAAATTCAGTTTACTCTGGGAGTGGGGTGGGTGCTGATGGTGTAAAGGTTATCATACTCGCCTAGCAAACAAGAGATCCTGGGTTCGATTTCAGAATCAGTGGAATTGTTGGACAGTTTTCTCAGCCCCCTATGTCCCTGTTCACATAGCAGTAAGTAGGTACCCGGCTGTAAGAGAAAGGATAGCAACCTTGTAGCCTGGGGGAATAATGTGTTGATGTAACAAGACTGACTGCCTTAATGACCAACACCATGAGTCGCTTCCACAGTGGTTGGTATTGGTTTGTAAGCACGCAAACTATACCTACACATGTACAGGCACAATCAAATATCCACCGACACCGTTCGTAGTGGTTTGTAAGCACGCAAACGAAAGAATATTGGTCGTGTTAATAATTTTTGGGTAAATTATTTAATGAATTTGGTGAGTAAACTATGCAGTAATCATCATTATCTAACTGTTGGATAGAATTTGTGAATGTGGATACTCAGCTTTTGGAAAATAATGAAGCCTTACAAGACAGTGTGGTTGGTTGGGAAGCTAACAAACAAATACCACTGTGTAATTGACCCCATGAATCGATAGGCATCAAACCCAATATCATCATCATCATCATCTTTACTCTGGGAAGTGACCACGCTCGGCCTATCTGTCCTGGACTCCTTCGGCACAGTGACTCTCTCCACACTCTACCTTGCTCGTCAGACACTTTGACAAAGGTGAGTTTATTGTACACTACAGTATATCCCTTGTAATTTCTTTCCCCTTCACTACCTCGTATTGCCTACATTGGGCAATACTTTAAGGATTTTGACGCCCCTTCGGCACCAGCCACTAGCTCTTAGTTCTTCACCTGTCCCTCTCTTCTTACTATTTCCTTCCTGCCTCATCTCTCTATCACCTTTTTCTGGGGCTACATGACCTCGCTCTTGCGGCGCCTAATATCAATAAATCCCCACCACTAGCTTCCATTATTTGTGTGCATTTTCTATGTATATATTTCAAATGTAACCCTGAATGCAGGTGTGCTTCTAGGGTTAATGTAACGTGATGTTTATGTCATCTGACCTGGTAACACTGTGTGGGGATGGTGTCATTGTTGGTGAAAGATTGTATAATGTCCTTCTACTATGTTCCACCTACTCTGATTCCTCCCCAAATAAATGTTACCAGCTTAAATGGCATAAACATCTAAATACGTGGTCGCGAATTTACCAGCTCGGGTGTACATAATTTTTTCCCCCTCCACCTGTGCGCTACTCAGCCCGCTCCACACACACCTCGCCACTTTTCTCCACATTCACCCACCACATTTTCGCACCCACATTCCACCTACAACCCTAGTCTCCACTCCACACTCTCTCGCCCCTAAAACCTGACGACACGCGACTCCACATTCACACCACCATGTGCCCCACCAACTCCACCACACAAGACACCCCCACTGCCTCTCCACCCTAACAAAACACCGTCACACTCTCACACAACATCACCCACAACTCCACACTCCACATTCCTTACGTTGCACCCTTTTCCTGCGGTCTGGCACGGCAGCACCCTTCAGGATGAGAAATACCAGGCTGTACTACGCGTCCTACCCTCGGAGGTGTTCGCATCTGTTACTCCACTTCTCACCCACCACACCACCGGTTCCAAGTACGAGGGGGTGAAGGCGGCCATCACGACGGCTCAAGGGATGTCAACGATGCAGCACTACAAGGCCCTGGAGGATGTGTAAGTGGAGGGACGCCGCCAGTCAGTCCTGTTGTGACACATGCAGCAGTTGAACGTAGAGGCCGGCTCTCCCTTGATCAACTGCATCTTCAGAGTGTGGCACACCTGGCTCCTGCCTCCCGAGGTGCAACTCCACCTCCTGGTCCAGCACAACCCCACACTCCAATAGTATGGGGAACTGGCTGACACACTGATGGAGGCCCACAACGACCACGCCGGGGTATGGCTGACACAACCCACTGCCGCAGCCAACACCACCCCACCACCACAACAACAACCAGTCATCAAACCAGCGGCACAAGCACTACCACCTCCTATGCCCGCCCTCGACGCCACGACCATCATGTGTCAGCTTGAGGCACTCTCTGCAAAGGTGGACCTACTCCAGTCACCACCATCCATACAGGATCACAGCTGGGCTTCACCTCCATGCCAGCTACCTCCTCCACAACAGGTGCTACCACCACCACCACCACCACCACATCAACAACCTTGGAACATATGTTCCTGCCACCAGCGGTTCGGGTACCAGGCAAGCAACTCTCGCCCACCGTGTCGCTGAGCCGCCCCTACAGGTCTTGCCTCTACCAGATGGAACCAGGGAAACGAGTAGGGTGGTGGCAACACGGTGCCTCCATCGCTACCACCTGCCCCTCAGCCACATCCCCTACTTACTTACCCTCCCACCCACCACTTACATGCCTCACGTACACATATGTAAAACACACCATTTCTTCCCTTTAATATTATTTACTAGCGGAGGTACCTGGCGTTGCTGGGAAAGATGCCTATATAAATAGGACTAAGGACACATATTATAGTTTAGCAAGCAACTTTATTAAATTATTATCTTAGTGAGAGATGTTTTCATTGATATACAGTCAGGACCATTATAACAGTTATACGTAAACTGTTATTTAAAAAAATTTCTGAGACATATCATGACCATGTCATGGTGTACTCGTGGAGTCGTCCAAGCTCAGCAACAGCTTCTCTCGGAAACACCTGCTGGAAACTCTCACTTACTCTCTCGGGCTAGTATTACTTACTACGCCGATGTAGACCTCTGGTTTCAGCCAACTTACCGTTGCTCTGAACTACCACTCTAGTCTTCCTGGGGAACTAAGTTAGTTACTCAAGGTTTAGAGTAAACTCGTGGACTTGTCTCTATTTACTGAATATATTATGTATAGGTTACAGGTTATACAGACAACTCGTGTCTCTCTAATATAAGGTAGGAGGTGAACCTGTTGTAGCCAAGGCAGGGCTTGTAATGCGCCTTCTCTCGCTGGTAGTCCCCGCTCGTGGTATACACTGCCACACCCTTTCTCAGATGACAGGTTGTCGATGATGCTATTTACAATGCTAAGCTTACATATGAAATCTGGATAAGTTAGATATGAGTTTATATAAGAATAAAGTGAGTAAATATATATTGTCCCTTTCTCTACATACGAGATGACAATATGGAGTTATTATTATTATTATTATTATAGAAGCTGTCATAGCCTCCCAACAGGGTGCAGACACATCAATAGATGGATCCACACAAAATACCTGGGGAGTACTGAAGAGAGACTACAACAACTAAGAAAAAAGGAAAGGGGCTACTGAGTATAGAGAGCCCAAAAGAGAAAACTAGTTGTCAATGAAAGCTTATACAAAAGAAAAGATATGATTTTTAAAAAATAGACAAACTACTGTTGCAATAAGACATTAACTTTAGATTTAAAACCAGTAATATCAGTTGACTGTACAACCTCGTTAGGCAGATGATTCCATAAGGTAATCATAGAAGGAATAAAACAACGAGAAAATTGAGATGTAGAAGCATTAATTAGAGTCATGGCAAAGTCATTAAGACTCCTTGTAAACCTTGTTATGCGAGTCGGAATAAAACGTTCAGGTAAAACACTATGCAGGGGATGCCGAGTATTGTTAAAAATTTTGAATACAAGACTAAGGGCACCAACCTGACGCCGATGATGGAGATCAAGAGATACAGCAGGTAGAACAAATTTTATAGAAGTAAGAGCTCTGTCAAGCAACTTTAGATGACAGTCAGCAGCAGAGTTCCAAACAGAAGAGCAATATTCAAAGTGAGGCAAAATAAAAGCATAAAAAGATTTTAAGACTATGGTTTCACACGCAAGTTTTTTAAAACACTTGCGGAGTAAACCAATCTTTTGTGCAATAGTAGAAGATAAGGAACGAATATGCCTTTCAAAGGTCAACTTGGGATCAAGAGTCACTCCCAACAAATGCAAACCTGTCACATCCTCAATTTGTTCACCAGAAATATGCAAACAAGGATGAGGAGGAACCAAAGTGCGTGATCTGCTAATAATCATGGAGTGAGTTTTCTTGGCATTAAGCTTCATACCCCAAAGTTCACACCAAGAAGTAATCTTAGCCAAGTCCCTGCTTAGGGATGCTGCAACTTCAATTCTACTCCCTGGTGATGGAATGGGTGAATATAAAGTTGTGTCATCAGCATAAGAAATAAGCTTATTTTCGAGCTCAAAGCCCAAGTCAGCAGTAAAGAGAATAAAAAACAGAGGCCCAAGTACACTGCCCTGTGGAACACCCGAAACAACAGGTACAGGGACAGAAGTGCACCCATCAATGACAACACATTGTGACCTGTTCATCAGAAATTCTTTAAAAATTGATAAGAGACTACCACCAATACCAATAAGTTGCAGCTTATGTAAAAGTGCTTTATGATTAACCCGATCAAAAGCAGAGCTAAAATCAATAGCCACAACACGAGATTCATATCCCTTGTCCAACGAAGATTGAAGTGCGTGAGACAAGGTCAAAAGTGCATCGCAGGTACCCAAACCTTTGCGAAAACCAAATTGTGAAATGGGTATTAAATCATTATTATTACAATAAGAGTTAAGACGCCTCGCTAAAAGCCTCTCAAAGATCTTAGAAAGAATAGGTGTAATGGAAATGGGACGATACTCGGATGGATTTGATGACGCAGTGGCTCCCTTTGGAATTGGGGTAATTCTGGCTTTACGCCAGCAAAGAGGAAAACTACCAGATTTCAAGAGCAACCTAAATACCACAGCCAATTTAGGTGCTAAAACAACAGCAATCTTCTTAAGGAAGAGAGGGAAAAATCCATCAGGGTCAGTCCCACCATAAGTGTCAAGATCCAATAGATATTGTTTCAATTCAGCTGATTTAAAAGCCATTGACTTTAGACCAGGACTAGGGTAACATGTTGAAGGTAATTGCAATTCCTGATCACTCTGATTACCAATGAATATATTTGAAAGCATATTAGCCTTAATCAATGGGTCAAAAGAAACAGAACCATCAGAATCACGAAGTGGAGGCATGGAGGAATCAATACCAAATAATGAGGCCTTAAGTGAAGCCCACCATTTATGTGGCTGAGTAGCACCTGCAAGAACCTCCTGTAAATGGGAATTGTAATCCCTCTCAGCATTACTATAAACTCTCTGCGCAACTGACCTAAGATGTATATAGTCATCCCAAAGCAACTGGTTTCGACCACGTCTCCAGCGATGGTATGCAGCCTGCTTGTTATTAAAAGCACGTTTGCAGTCATCATCAAACCAAGCTTTATCTTTTATACGGGATTTGATTAATTTTGATGGGACTCTTCTGTTAAGAATTTCCAAGAGAGAGTTATTGAGTGATGAAACTGGGTCATCAGATCTTAGTATGTGGTTCCACTGGATATTAGTAACATCATCACATACATTATCCCAGTTAACCCGAGATTTAAGATAGACTTTACGAGTGATAGTGATATCAGGCACAGTAAATTCAAGATTGATTTTACAGGATATGGAATTATGGTCAGAAGTACCCACAGGTGCAAGAACTATAGTCTCCACAACACCAGGAACATCTGTCAAAACGAGATCCAGACAGTTTCCAGAAATATGTGTAGGTCCAGTAATCAACTGTTCACACCCAGATAAATTAGTAAAATCCAGGGCAGCATGACCGTGTCTATTTGTTGGAGAAACAGAGTTCAGCCACTCTTGATGATGTGCATTTACATCTCCAACAAAGATGAAAGAGGACTTGACATCAACAGACTGAATTAATGCCATGGCATTTAAGAGACAGTCATATAGGTTGTCATTGGCGTCAGGATTTCTGTATAGGCTAAAAATGTAGTGGTTATGATATTTACTGGAAACTTTAACTAACTGGATCTCATGGCAACCGCAAATAAATTTTGTTAAAGGCTGGGCATTGAAGCCAGATCGGATGTACAAACTCATTCCACGAACACGAGGAAAAGAGTCACGACGAATAAGAAGTGGTTTATTAAAGCCAGGCATAAGAAGTTCTGAAACGTGTCTATATTTGATTATAGTAGAGAGATTAACATATAGATAATTACAGAGTGAATCTAGCAATCAGTAGCTCAGCATGGAAGATTCCCTCACGCTGCTACTCAGCACTTTTCAAAGGATGTTGTGTCTAATGAAACTAGCTTGAACTGCTTTGGCCTAACGGTATGTTCCACCACCATACGTGTATCATGTATCGCGAACGTGATCAATCGCGGATACATTGCTCGGCCACGCTAAAACAACTGCGTCCCTGCAGTTCACAATAACATTAAATTTACATTAATCAATGCTTAGCCTTCCTGATTATTAGATTCACTCTTGACATGGTAACATACATATATAATATATACAAGATGAAATATATACACATTGGATGAATTAACATAAAAGAAAAATAAATTGTTGAGCTCGTGAATGATACAATGGATAATTAATAATACTTCCTTAAATTAAGTAATTATACATGGATAATAAAATATAATACACATTCATACAATTCCTTAATTCTAAATCCCTACAACTAACCGTGTAGGGTACTACCTAGTTGTTGGGGTGTCCTTAGAATTATCCTTACAATTCATCTTCCCTAGGTTGTGTATGGTGGACCTCTATAATTCTTTATCTTCTGTTTTTCTTCTTTTTAATCTCCCCATTCAAAACCCTCAAACTCCTGAACAGGTAACAAGAGAACATGAAATATAATATGAATAATAAAGTAGTCACTCCGGACCAAGGGTACACAGCTACCCGTTGCAGATGGAAAGGTAGAGCAGATTCAATTACAGGATGAATATCAGACATGTTTAACAATTCCACCAATCTTATTTTTTCAGAATCCATATTAACAGTAGAAAAGTTTGCTGGGAGAGGAGGATGGACTTTCACAAATTCCACAGATTTATTTAGGACCAATCCAAGATGATGCTTCGTGGCCAGAACTGTTTTAGTATTGCTTAAAAATGAACACGCAGGTGGAACTACAAACGTACCCACCTCAGACACATGTTTTGCTCCTGAAGGGCCATCTTCACAAATAATAGTTGCTCTTGCGGGCTTAGTGAATGTATAATACGCAATGCCCTGAAAATACGTTACATAAACATCTGACTTCCTTTTTGGTCACAGGTACTCACAATGTTTAATGGAGCTTGAAGCATCAGCCTGGATTAATGACAATTCACACTGGGATTCCTCGGGTCCTGTAAAAATAAAATTTAGAGCTGGACACACCTTCAAATGGTAATATGCTGTATGACAATCTTCTAGCTGTTCCTTGGTAACTGCAACCACCAGTGAGCGATCCTGAGATGCAATAATATAATCATAATCCACATTTAACATCATGATCTCCGCCCCTAACCTCATAGGAAATGGCTTCACTGACCATATGTTAAAATGAACCTGATGTTTTGTGGGAATGTGAATAAGAATAGTTTTAGTCGTTAAGCATGATTCCAAAAGTGGATAGTAGTAAGAGTAAGATACAGATTCACCTTCAAAGAAAGGATTCAAACCATGCTTAATTCTAGCCACATCAACCACCCTTTGAAGATCAACTACTGACAGAAGGTTAGCGTCTGCCTTACCCACCGCTGCATTCCTTAGGTTATGGAGTAGTTTTCTGGTTTGAGCATTCAGTCCATTTATGTAATTTTCCACAATATTTAAATATTGATCTAGGTTTAACACTAACATTGTAAAATCCAAATGTTTAGCTAACCTGTCTAATTCCTTAATTACCTCATTAGTCTTTTCAATAACTCCATTTACTTCTTCTGCCACATTAGCTGCCAAGGAAAACTTACTATCTATTACCCTATTTTGTTCTACAATCACCTTGTTTAAAATCTCTAGTCTGCGTCCCAGATCTTCTACATCGTCACTAGTAGCTGTTCCAAATAGAATTTTAGCAATTACCCCTCCAATGTCAAATAATCCTCTTTTAGCCCTGCTATTTGTAATCTGATTATGAGCTAATTTTCTAACCTCACTTGAAAAGTTGGGTAAATTCTGTTCTGAGTACTTCATCATATTCTTTATTTGAAAATATCTGTCTTCCAACTGTACCTTTATTTGCCGTTCCAGAGGGTAGCTCGAGTTCGTCAATTTACCTAATTTAGCAGACGACATTTCTATGGCGTTATGAAATTTCAGCTGAAAATCATCAACCCTTGTCTTTAGGTCCAACAGAGTTCCAAGATTGAGTCTTACTGTTATTACGTCCGTGACCACCTCAAGTCTCCCATCGGTACCCACTAAGGCACCCGGTTTTATTTGGTTAGTCGAACCCTTGGAACTCACGAACGCCACAACCAACATCACGCAGAACACTCCCAATGTCCTCATGATTGTCTGCGAACAAAATCAACATTAGATTATTTTGCCAGATATTTCCCTGATCTTAATTGCATTCTTTGCTCAGGTTCAGACTCTGTTTCTTTTCCCACTTGGATCGTTTCCTTTGGAACCTTCTTTATTCTATCCACGTGTACCTGTTGATCCTTGTCTGTTATATTATCCTGAACTATTAATTTATTTCCCAATACCCTTTTTACAATGTAGGGACCCTTGAATTTCGGAGATAGTTTGCTCTGTCTCTCTGGAGTCTTCACCATCACCACATCTCCTTCCTCAATTTCTACTTTCTTTGCAAACTTATGTTGCCTTGCAATATGTTCTGCCCGTGAGGCTTCCATATGCTTTCTTACTTCATGGTGAATAGTTGCAAAAGCGTGTCCCTGGACACTCACATAGTCGTCTACCTTATACACTGGGCCTGGTCTTCCAACCAATATATCATATGGTAGGACCTTATCCTCACCATATATAATATAATGTGGTGTCTTTCCCAGTGAGGAATGTATGGAACTATTAATATATGCGGTTACCTGGCATAACCAATCTTCCCAGCCTGCTTGAATTGAACCTGCCAGATGTCTAAGTACCTCCAAAATCTTCCTATTTACTCTCTCCACCATACCATTACTTTGAGGATGGTATGCAACCGTGAACATCTGCTTAATATTGTAGAGCTTGCAGATTTCTTCTAGGACACTATTTCTAAATTCTGTCCCATTGTCTGACAACAGCACACGGGGTATAGTGTATGTACAAAACAATGAGTTTACTAATGCATGTGCAATGGACTGAGCTGATTTATCTTGTAGAGGAGCTAACACAACAAACCTACTGAAGTGATCCACACAAGTCAACAAATACTTTGATCCCTGATAACTTGTAGGTAGCTGTAACACATCTATGGCTACCACATCCCAAAGTTTAGCAGGACTTGGAAATGTTTGCAGAGGAGCGAGTGGTCCCGTTGTTCCTTTGTTCCTCGCACACGATACACATTTCTTTATATGGTTTTCTATGTCCTTATGCATTTTCAACCAGAAATACCTCGACCTAGCTTCTTCTAGACAAGCGTCCCTCCCTTTATGACCTGCTTGTGGTGCATCATGAAGAAGCCTTAATACTGTTTCTATCAGAGACCCTGGCACTACTATTCTGTATGTTTCTTCCCCTTTAACTACAGTTACCTTATGAATAATATTATCCCTCAGGATAAACTCTGTTGTTCTTAGCGGTAGACCTGGAACTTTTACCACTTCCCCTGACTCTAGACCATAAATTACCCTCTTCCACATAGGATCTTCCCTTTGCTTTGTCTTTAACTTCTGTGGGGATATTGTACTCAATGTGGTTACAGAGTTCACAGTCTGTCGACTTAATGCATCTGCAACTACATTAATCTTACCAGGTACAAAATTGAAAGTAGGATTGAACTCCAGAATAGTCAAGTGCCATCGTGCTAACTTCCCGGTCATATTCTTCCCCTTGAACAACTCGAGACATGGGCGATGATCAGTACAAACTGTAATAGAGTAACCAAAAATAATAGGATGAAAATGTTTCAAGGCCCACACTATGGCATATGCCTCCTGATGTGTAACACTATATTTTTTCTCTGTATCAGTTAACGCCTTACTTGCGTAGCCAATGGGTTTTAACTTTCCCCCCTCATCTTCTTGTGCCAATACTGCCCCAAGTCCAACCCCCGATGCATCTGTATGTAAAATAAAAGGTTTCTTGAAATCTGGGAAAGCCAAAACAGGTGGTTGCGTCAGAGCCTCCTTTAATATACTAACTGCCTCTTCTTGTGGTTGACCCCATTCAAACTTATTTGTCTGCTTCAACAGTTTAATCAAAGGTGCTGCCTTGCTAGAAAACTGATACACAAAACTCCTGTAGAAACCCGCTAGTCCCAGAAAAGATCGTACATGATCTGCCTTGGTCGGTGTTGGAAACTTTAAGATAGCCTTTATCTTATCCTGATTCACATGTATACCTGACTCGTCTACTTCATGCCCCAAATACTTAATCTTTTGTTTCAAGAATTCACACTTACTAAGTTTTAGCTTCAAACCCGCTGATGCTAAACGTTCCAATACCTTTCTTAATTTCTCCAAGTGCGTAGGCACATCCTTTGAGAAAATAATTATGTCATCTAGGTATACTAATGCATCTTTCCCAATTAACCCCGCCAATACATTGTTCACTAGTCTTTGGAAAGTCGTAGGGGCATTGCAGAGCCCAAATGGCATCCTGCGAAACTGATAATGACCTTGATGAGTGGAAAAAGCCGTGATGTCACGAGACCGCTCGTGAACTGGCACCTGCCAATATCCTGACAGCAAATCCAAGGTAGAAAACACCTTATTTCCCTCACCTATAGCCTGCAACAGGTCATTCAAGTGAGGCATTGGGTATTTATCAGGGACTGTCTGCTGATTTACTCTCCTATAGTCAATAACAGGTCTATATGTTCAATCCTTCTTTGGAACCAAAAATATGGGACTACTCCAAGGAGAGGTCGAAGGTTCAATAACCTTCTGTTTTAACATATCCTTCACCGTATCGTCCACTATCTGTCTTTGTGAATGGGGAAGCCTATATGATTTTATGTAACTGGGTTGCGCTTCTCGCTTTAACTTAATCACATGTGAAGTTAGGTCTGTACTACCTAATGGTTCCCCTGCAAGAGCTATAGCCTTCCTATACCCTTGAAGTAACTGTAACAACTCTTCTTTCCCTTCTGAGTTTCCCCCAGTTTTAACTTGACTTTTCAATTCTGACGAAGGAGATGCACCAATACAACCAACAACACTCACAACTGGTAGGTTATGCTTTGGCTCTAATACCGTACCATGGTATACGAGAAAATCACACAATTGACTGCCTGGCTTAACTTCAATCTCTACTCCCGTATTATTTACAGCCAGCACCACAGTCTCACCCCCTGACTTTACTGTAGTCAAGGTAGACTCTAGCAACACCCCTTTTAACTTACATGTTTCAGACATGCATACCACATCTACGCCTTCTTTCACTCCTTTCAAACACACCTTGAACTGAATCATTTCCTGCGGTTGCAGCCTGTGCGCATCAGGTACAATAGCAGTAACAACAGTCCAACGCGTGACTTCCTCCCTAGCAGTGTCGCATAGTCTATCTTGTTTGACCCTTTGGGTTGACTTCTCTTCAAAGCCCCTTACATAACCCACCGTTTTAACCTCTTTGTCTGAGTGTTTGGGTTACGGGGTTGCCATACACATATAAGGTACATTTTCATGAACAATTAAACCCTCCCCTGGGTACACCTCAATCTTCCTTTCAGCCATGGTTGACAATCCAAGCAACCCGCTTGCCATAGGATGAAATTTACTTACAACATAAAATGATGCAGCAAAACTTGAACTACCCCGGAAGTGAACTGGCAACCTCACAACTCCAAGAACATCCACTGTAGTTCCTGACACCCCACTCAGTTGGTATTGTGGCTCTTGCAATGCATAACTCCTCTCAGAATGATGTTTTCTAATATTTTTATAGGTCTCCTTTGATATTAGATTGACTACTGCACCTGTATCAATCAAAAGTACCCCCGGAATTCCCCCTATTGTTACATTTCCTACGGCTAAATGATTACTTCTACTGACTGCCGACACTATGGAGAATTCTATATCTCTAGACATTCTCTTCCTCTCGTCCTTGTGTCATAATGCCTCATCCGACCCTGATCGCCGGACCTCCATACGGGATTTTTCCTCATGCATAGCTCGTATTATTACTCCACAGTCTGCCGTTATATGATTCGACCATTCATGGATTTCACACCACTTACTCTGTCCGGGAGGTACATAACCTCCTCCTTGTTGATAATTATCCTGATGTGCATAGTGGTACGCTCTACCACGTCCTCTAGCGTGTCCTCCACGCGCCCGCCTGGCTGCGCCTCTAGGGTATGCCTGACCCCTGTTCATTGAACCTCTATATTGATGCCCTTGAGATCTATTCTGTAATTGAGGACAGTCGGCCTTTACATGGCCCCACTTACGACAATGGAAACATTCTACCTGGTACCTCGCAGATGAATTTCCACCCCTTGTATTCCTTTGCCCCGCGACCGCATTTACGCCTGTCTGCGGCTCGCCCTCTGACCTCCTGTCAGTTACCTCCGTTTGCAATACCGAAGTCTGTACCTTCGTAACATTTTGGTTGCGAAATGGTCTAACAACCATGGGATCTCTGATTTCCAGTTTTAACTCATTAATCAAATGCCAGATTCCCTTACCTCGCTCCAACTTTTTTTTCCGGACTCTCCTCTGGTCCTCCTCTGATAGACCTAGATACATCAAGAGATATTCAAACATCTCACAGGCGTCGTTTACCTTCATCCATTGTTCCCCATTAACATCCTTAGACCAATTGTTGTCCTGTATACAATCTTGTATATCCTTACGTATAGCACCCGCCTTTGATACTGCTACTTCTAGTGGTGTAATCCACGCCTTTAAACCTAAGTCCGTGAATGTTCTATGTGCCCACGCCGAGCATCCCTCTGGAGCCGACCTTCGGAACACTGTAATTAATGCTTTTTTAAACTCCTCCCACGTCTGTTGTTCCCTTGACGACCTCCCCAACAGACAACTACAGTTTAATAACTGCCTTGCAAACTCCCCTTCAATCCTCGAGTCTGCATATCCTATTTTACCTCTATCCCCGGTAATATTATACTCCACGAAAGACTGCTCAAGTCTCCGTATAAATTCCTCTATTGTATAATTCTTATTTGGATCCCCATCAAACTTTGGTACTGAATCCTCACCTGTAAACACTCTCATAATATTAGTTGGCTGATTTCCGTGGGCGCTACCCACCAAATTGCCTTGTATACTAGGGTTAGTGACATTCTGCCCTGTCGCCTGGGCTGCTCCCCCAACAGCACTGATGCTTGCAGTCGCCATTGGAATTGTAGCTTGTACAACAGTAGTATTTTTATTACCCTTTCCTCGCCCTTTTGGCGGTAACTTAAACACGTTTTCCCGTGTTTCCTCTATTTCGTCACTTCCCTCTACACGAAATTGATATCCACTTCTTAACTGCCCTGGCACTGGACTATTCAGTCCCCTTAACTGCTCATGTATATTAGTGGTATTGGGAGTAGGTGGAAAGTTTAGTTCCCCTCAAAACTGCTACTACTGTCTGAATCCTCTGATGAATCCCCTGGGATTATAGTCTTTGTCGTTCTAAATTTCTTAAACATGTCCCGTAGAAATAATTCCTATACACTCACCACAACATATAATAAAAATTATAAAAAATACATAGGCATATAAAAATACCCCAAAAACATGTTACTATTGTGTGTTTAATGTTCACTGTGTATGTGTATAGAATTAAAATAACTAACCGATGGAGAAATTGAAGATTACAGAGATGCTCAGCACACGTAGTAAAGGAATGTGTAGATGCCACACCCCCCCAGAGTAAACGCTGGCCAGTCGTTCCTCTCACAGCTCCCGTTCACTCTTCTGGTTCACCCTCCTAAGTCCGTCCTTGTTCCTTCCCAGATGAGATACCCACAACAGACAAATCCTCTTTTTCCCTGGGAAAAGCACACAGGGAAAAATGCCTGATTAAAGTAGGTTAGGTTACGCAGCCACCATTAGCTGGCAACCCCCAGCTGGTATCGCTCTGGCTCGCTCTCGCTCCGTCAGTGTTACCAACGAGGAAAAACGCCCAAGCCGCCACCCACGTACACAATTATTCTGTTTGGAATATAGAATTAATACAGGACACTGTGAATGTTACGTATCCCTTACCGCTGCCACCATTATGTACTCGTGGAGTCGTCCAAGCTCAGCAACAGCTTCTCTCGGAAACACCTGCTGGAAACTCTCACTTACTCTCTCGGGCTAGTATTACTTACTACGCCGATATAGACCTCTGGTTTCAGCCAACTTACCGTTGCTCTGAACTACCACTCTAGTCTTCCTGGGGAACTAAGTTAGTTACTCAAGGTTTAGAGTAAACTCGTGGACTTGTCTCTATTTACTGAATATATTATGTATAGGTTACAGGTTGTACAGACAACTCGTGTCTCTCTAATACAAGGTAGGAGGTGAACCTGTTGTAGCCAAGGCAGGGCGTGTAATGCGCCTTCTCTCGCTGGTAGTCCCCGCTCGTGGTATACACTGCCACACCCTTTCTCAGATGACATGTTGTCGATGATGCTATTTACAATGCTAAGCTTACATATGAAATCTGGATAAGTTAGATATGAGTTTATATAAGAATAAAGTGAGTAAATATATATTGTCCCTTTCTCTACATACGAGATGACAATATGGAGTTGATTATAGTAGAGAGATTAACATATAGATAATTACAGAGTGAATCTAGCAATCAGTAGCTCAGCATGGAAGATTCCCTCACGCTGCTACTCAGCACTTTTCAAAGGATGTTGTGTCTAATGAAACTAGCTTGAACTGCTTTGGCCTAACGGTATGTTCCACCACCATACGTGTATCATGTATCGCGAACGTGATCAGCCGCGGATACAATGGTGTCATGCATATGGGTGTCATGTCCAGACTATTCAACCATGACATCAGTCATGGGCCTGGCCCAGGCATTGGGTAACGGAAAATTTCAGTTCTAACTTCTGTTCGAGCGGTACATTTGGCGCGCGATTTTAGTAAGTTTATAGTAAGTTTTACGAAACCCAAGATGTCCACTGTAACCGTCATGAGCTAGCCTTAATACATCTGAGTGTACTGAACTAGGTAACACAATCTGATGGGTTTCTGACCAATAATAATTGGCTGATAGAGTTAGAGGCTGGTATGCACTCATGAGTACACCTTGATCATAATAGAAGGCAGGTAGGGTGTCTACATCCTTCTTGTCTAGAGCAACATGTCGCCCTGCAGCTAAAGAAAGGTCAGTTTCCTGTGCCTGTATCAAATCTACTTTAGAGATAATATCAAAAGGAGGCATGGAAAGTTTACGGAGACTGACATTGCTTCTGAGAGGCTTGTTGGACCTGTGAACAAGTCAACACGTAGGAGGGAAAAACATCAGAAGGGAATACAGGTAAAGACTTTTCTACAGTTAGAACATTAGGTACCACAAGTTTACCTGATATGTCATTACCAAGCAATAAATGAATTCCTTCAACAGACAGGTTTCCTTCCTGTACTGCCACTTTGACACACGAGGCGACAAGGGAACACTTAAGATAAATATGGGCCACAAGGTATGAAGTCTGAGAGGTGAGACTGGAAATTAGTATACAGTATACCTTATCTCCAGTAAAGTTATCTTCTAGATGGGGAAGAACATTACTTAGCAGTATGGACTGAGAAGCCACCGTGTCTCGTAAGACCTTAATAGGATAGGTCTGACCCTCCTTTGTCAAAGCCACGTCACCATCAAAAATAAAGTCATCAAACAACTGTTTTGACTGGACAACACTACTATTAGAAGCTACAGGATTTGATGAGGTAGAGAAACCTGATGCAGTAGAGATGAAACTTTTCCTACTACTTGTACATTTGGGGTGTTTACAAAAAGCAATAGTATTGCCTGGCTTCCTACAGTATACACATGTTAATTGGCTAGTAGTGAACCCGCTACCCCTCAGCTTATCCTTAGCATCTTTGTACTTGAAATCGTCAGAGGAACTTTTTACAGAAAGAGTGAGGTCTCCCTCACGCCTCGACCAGATCTGGAGCCTCAAAGCCTGAGCATCTGCTTGTTCCGCCACCCTCAATAGTTCCATCTCGCCCCTCTCCTCTATGTATTTCACAATAGGTAAGGGCACTTTTCTTTTAAATTCCTCTAGGACAATGAGATTAATAAGTTCTGAATAGATGGTGACCGAGAGAACATTTAGCCATTTCTTAAAATATTTAAGCTTATTACATGCAAATTCCACATATGTTTGATGCTTATTTTTGACCAGTTTCCTGAATTTATCTCTGTACGTCTCTGGGGTTACCACATGGACATACAGAATCTGTTGCTTGGCAAACTCATAGTCATTGGGTCTATCTAGGTAAGTGTAAGTACAAAATGATTTACCTGTTTGTTTAGGGGCAATCAGCGACATCTTTAGGCCACTTGTTTTTAGTTGCTAATCAATCGAAAAGGCTGAATGAACCCTCAATATCACCTTCATCAAAAGCAGATATCATTGTAGTTACACTAGACATGTTAATTAAAGGATAGTTCCTTTTCCTCCACTCTGCTTCCTTCTCTACCTTGTTCTCTAGCCACTGCCAACTTTTCCCTTTCGAGTTTTAGTTTTTCTCTTTCAAGTTACATTTTCTCCCATTCGAGCTGGTATTACATCTCTACCCAGAGCTTTTCAACCTGAGAAACTTCAGGTTTGTTATTACTCTTACCACCCGGTGTTTTAGCAGACTGAGTTGGAGAGATAGTGTCAAGGTTAAAAGGGACTTATTCCTCATCTTCAGTGTCGGGTAGAGCAGGGGTGTCCACAATTCCCTGCTTCACTAAATATTTTACAACAACATCCTTAATTACCGACTTAGTGAGTTTACTTGGGTGATCAGGTAAAGGGATCTGACAATTTTAATCCACTCTTTCTTCCAAAAGATATTTATGTATTCAGGGAGTTTTTTTTTTTCAATTCCTTGTGCCATGGAATCAATCAATAGGCAGACAACAATACATAAGGGTAGGCGGGACCCATGAAAATCCAATGACTACACACACACACAAACACATAACAGAATGAAGCACAAGAATACAGACAAATATTTACATTATGACCTACGTAAATCCACCAAAACGAGGGTGGAGTACCAGAAGTTCCTCCAAAACCTGGTGGTTCAGTCAGGGGAGGGGTTAGCAAGGAAAGATTCTACACCATAGCCCTTACCTTCCATGATTAAAAATATACTAGATGGATATCCATAGTTGCTTCACAATTCAACTGATCAAACCAAGTAATTCAGTGGTGATTTTAGATAAACCAGATTATTTTACAAAGATGGATAACCTTTTAAGACAGTGATCGTTCAACGTTTGAGAAACTTGTGTCCTCGCCTCTAAAGCGGTTATCCTCAGACTTCAACAAAAAAGTAAGAAACCTTTTAAAAGATGTGCTAGACGTGGATGCCAGTAATTTCATACAAATCAATCCCGGACTACCCTACATCTATGGATTACCCAAGACACACAAGCAACATGTTCCTCTACGACCAATCATCGCCCAGACAGGTTCTTTTACCTATGTATTATCGAAATTTCTGGCCAGTAAACTAGCACCTTTGGTTGGCACTTTCTCCAGTTCACATATATATAATTCATTCCCTAAATTTCTCCAATGGAAAGTTAGTAAGTTTTGATGTAGATTCCTTATATACAAAAGTTCCCTTTGATGATGTGTTAAGATTTTTAGCAGAGAAATTGCCTGACTGTAACATTAACTTAGGAATGCCACAAGATATGTTTCTCCAATTAATTAGCCTGTGTGTAGATTGTAATGCATTCTCCTTTGGTACCCAGTTTTATAAGCAAAAGTTTGGCATGGGGATGAGCTCTCCTTTATCTCCAATTATGAGTAACCTGTACATGAAATATTTTGAGACTTCCCATCCTTACAACCATTTCTCACCCAGATCTTACTTGGTTCAGATACGTTGATGACATTTTTTCCTTTTGGCCTAATACCCTTAACAATTCTGAGGATATTTTCTCAAATCTCAATGTATTGGTTCCCTCCATTAAATTCAAAGTAGAGTGGAAAACAAATGACTCCCTTCCATTTCTAGATGTACTGGTACAAAAAGATGCTAACTCTCTCAGTTTTTCAGTCTATAGAAAACCTACTCAGTGTAATCTGTATATTCATTTTTTCTCATACCACCATATTTCAACCAAAATGTCAGTGGTTTCTTCTATGTTTCTCAGAGCACTGTGAATTTCTAGTCCCCAGCACCTAGATCCGGAAAATGCTAAAATCTGGCAAATATTATTGGACATAAAATACTCCAAATAGTTCATAAGGAAAGCTTACTTCAAAGCTAGGAAATCATTTTTCGTGCCAAAATCCCCTGTTAAACAGAAACCATACATAACATTGCCCTATGTGTCAAGCCTTGATGTTGTCAAAGCTGTGAGTCAGGATTTAGATGTAAACATTGCATTTAGGTATAATTCAACCATAGGCTAAAATCTTTGTTAGTTAAGAATAAGCCCAAGAGCGAAGTCACTGCCGGTGTGTATAAAATCCCATGCCAAGATTGTGATTTAGTTTATGTGGGTGAAACTGGCAGGGATTTGAACATCCGTATAAAGGAACATAAATATGCCTGCAAAGTAGGAAACAACAACATTGCAATCCTTGTTCATTCATATGAAAAGAACCATAGAATAGATTGGAATGCGTGCCAAATGTTGTAAAAATGTAGCAATTCTAAGAAACGTAGGATTGTTGAATTAGTATGTATTAATAAGTACAATAATTTTAACCTAATAGAGGGTATGTTTAAGTTAGACCCAGTCATGAAAGGGTTAGTCAGTAAGTGTTTGCCGCCAAAATTACTTCCACCACCCATCAGTGAAGCGCCTCGGGCAACAGGCACGACGGATTAGGTGGTGAAGTGAGGTTGCGGGCAGGTCACAACGTAGTGTATATAAACTCACTCGAAAGTAATGGATGTACAGTACCACTCTTAACCTGTATTTCTACTGAAGAGGGCGACAGAGGTCGCCGAAACTTCTGGAATAAAATATTTCGTCTACCAGTTTGGGTTTTATTACTTACATTCATGATCACGTCAGTGTGATTTTCCACCCATTGATGATGTTGACGATGGTGTGATACCAGTATGATGATTCCATAAACACACACACACACATTACAGAGCCATTGTACCGGTACCAAACTAACACACACCACACATACACACACATACACACACACTACAGTGCCATTGTACCAGTACCACACATATACACATACGCACACCACACATACACACACACACTACAAAACCATTGTACCAGTACCACACATATACACATACACATACCACACATACACACACCATACATGCACACATGCATACTACACATACACATACCACAAATACACACACATACATACACACACACACACACACACAACACATACACACACACTACAGTGCCATTGTACCAGTACCACACATATACACATACACACATACACATACCACACATACACACACCATACATGCATACTACACATACACATACCACAAATACACACACACACACACACACATATATACTACAGAGCCATTGTACCGGTACCACACATACACACACCACACATAGCCCGTGACTCTTGCGAGGCCCCGAGATTACTGGGTGTCGCACCAGATGAGACAGTGGAGCTGGTGATGTTGGTACCATAGCTTCTCTTCTGTCCCATTAGATGACGACACCTTATTTATACACGTCACTATCAAGGGAGAGCAGCTACACCGTCACTCACAGCATCTTGGAATATGGTGAGTTGACGACGATGTAGGGGATATTTTCTTGATGTGTCGGTGTAGCCAGGATAATTGCCGAACAACTGGACCCAGTTCACCTCTGAAAAATCCCAGACGTTTCCTCGTGGATTCGAACCCGGGTCCTTGACATCCGCAGTCCGTCTTTTTATCCACTCTGTCACTGCACACCACACATACACACACACCACACATACACACACACCACACATACACACAACACATACACACACACTACCGTCAACACCACTAATTGCATACGGCCCTATGTATCATGAATGTACAGTAAAGCAACTTGATTCCTCCAAAGTATGCCAGGAAACAACAGGACCAGATGAACAAAATTAATGGTGGCCTGAATCTAGTAAGAATTTTATAGGGGTGGGATGGCTTAGGTCTAGTGTCTTATGTTTTGTTGTTGTTTTGAATAGTTTGGGTGAATCAGTAACATTCCAACATGCCACAAACAAATTAAGGGTGTATTACACACACTTTGGTACATTAGAGTGCCTTGATTCCTCCAAAGTATACCAGTAAACAACAGGATGAGAATAACAATAATATTAGTGTTCTGTTACTTGGAATATGTTGGAGGCATCAGTTGCTCCACATTTCCCACCACCAGCACAATACTCTCCACTTAATTAAAACAGCTTATCTTATTGTGTTGTGTAATATCCTGTTAGACATATTTGAGGTACAGTCGGCATCAGCAATTCGTATACACCACTGTGACATCAAGGGTTCGTAACAACTAAAAAAAATAGTATATTAATTTTCTAACACAAAATTCTTCTATTAATGTTATCTAGGTAATACTTGAATCAGTCAGCAGAACAATGCTTACAGTATGTGCAGAATAACAACTCCTTTTAACTAATGCTTTGTGTACGAATTCTTGAGGCCGACTGTACATTTAGATGATGATAATAGTAGCATGTACCTTTGGTTAGAGATGTAGTATGTGTGTGTGTGTGTGTGTGTGTGTGTGTGTGTGTGTGTGTGTGTGCTCCAGATTGACCACCAACACTTTACCCTCCCCCCTTTAATTTAAATCAGCGATTACTTACTTTGTGTGTGTGTGTGTGTGTATGTGTTCAATACTCCAACCTACATGCATCCAAGATGTGGTACACAAATAATGATGATAATAATTAATGACAGAATAATAATAGTAGTAATAATCCAGGTACAGTAGTAGTTTCATGACTATGGATGGTAAGGCTCCAGCACCATTTACATTCATTTCTATAGATGGTAAGGCTCCAGCACCATTTACATTCATTTCTATGGGTGGTGAGGCTCCAGCACCAATTGCCTTTATTTCCATGGGTGGTGAGGCTCCAGCACCAGTACAAGACCTCTGACAGACAAGGGATCCAACTCGTAGGTTATATGAACCTTTAGTGGAGTCATTGTTAGTTTTACACAGTGGCAGTATCGTAACCAATGTGGTATAAGGTGCAGCCACTGCACACTGGCTACCATTAAGAATTGGGAAGTTCTTTTATAAAGAATCTCGGTGACCTACCCCTCCACAGGAAGGGTAGGTAAGTCTCACCCCGCCTCCACGTGGTGACCTCGGGGGACACCTCCCTGTTTTTATCAGTATTTTACTTTATAGAAGCTGAAGGTGAAGCTGAAGGGGGAGGCGGTGTGGGGGCACAATAGGTTCCCCCACATATAGATTTTAATTTCTCTTTTAATATTATTAGTGACGAAAATGTTTTTAAATTATAATTATAATTATTTTTTAAGTGTATAGTGTGCAATTTTTTTCCTTTTTCTGTCTTTTATTATTATTAGGTACTAAAAAAAAAAAAGCTTGACAATGTTGATGACCCTTGTCCCTCAGGGGGTGAGCGCCGAGCGCTGCGTTGGCCTTGCCAGCCAACAGTGGCCCTCCAATGGGCCAGTGGCGGGGAGGGGTCTCCTGTCTGCCCTGTGGGGGACAGGAATGGGAAAGATTGTTTGAGAGTAGTAGCGATTAATGTGAATGGAATGGTGAATGAGGTGAAAAGGAGAGAGATTGTGGAGTGTGCTTGAAAGAGTTAAATAGGTGTGTGTAGGGTGTCTGAAACTCATATGAAAGGATAGGGAGTGGAAGAGTGTGGGAATGGAGGGAAGAGTGTGTTGTGGGAAGGAATGGAAGGAGGCGTGATATGGACTGTGTAATGACCACTACTGATGTCTAGGGATTTTAGCAGGTTAACGCATCACTAAAAATAAACGCAGAAAGGATATGAAAAGCCAAGTCATTGAATTCAATAATCATATACTTAACAATTAGCTTACAATACAACAAATTAAATGAAACACAAAAATTTACATTGACATAAAAATAATACAATAATTTACAAATAAATAGAAATAATCCCATTATGAAAGAACAAGTTAGTGAATACATCTTCCAAGATTACAATTACATATAAATTATCCCAGTAATGAAAGAACAAGTTAGTTAGTATATCTTCCAAGACTCTGCCTTCTGAAAACTGACAATTGGTATTACCACATCGATGTAAGTAAGGTGAAGTCCGTTTATAACACCACCGCTACCAGGAGGGAAGAGACACCAGCCGAGAGCAAGCAAGACTCACTCACTCACTTGTTGGATTTATTGGCTATTAACCAGTGGCATATAGCCAAAGGTCACTAAACCAATGATTCCATTTTATTATATCAATCTGTATAAGGTCATAAAGTTTTGTCTCCCTCAGAAAACTCATTAGTTTGTTTATAATATTCTTGTCATCTGATGGAATATTTTAGATGGTGGAAGCCGTGTTTTTAAGTTGGAAGTATTGTTTAATTTTACATCTTTGACTGTCAAATTTATTACAAAAAATTAGTAAATGACTTATGGACATTATTGTATTGCACGAGGGGCACTGAGGGGGAAAACTTCTGTTCATTTATGGCTTTAAGTGAGTTATTTTGGTGGCGTTGACCCGAAGACTAGCCAACACCACCTCGTCCCTGCGGCTACGTCATGATGACGTAGCCCAGGGTTCCATTACTTCTTTGACTTTATTTCTGATGTCTAATCTGGTCCACTGCCTTTGCCACAGGAGATGAATTCGATACTTAATGAGGGAAACAAAACACCTGAGATCCGTACGGACTATGCTCAGGTCCAGATCAACAGTTGACCCGGCTAGTATATCAGCCTGTTCATTGCCATAGATACCATAATGTGAAGGTACCCATATTAGCTTGATTGATTTATTGGCACAAAACAGCTTACTCATGATATTACCCTGTATTTCGTTGTTAGTTTTATTTAAGGATTTAATAGCTTTAATTAAGTGAACATAATGAATCAGTAAAGATAACTATCCTACCGTGGGTCGTCGATAGGGCAAAATCCAAAGCTTTATTAATAGCAAAAAGTTCTGCAAGAAAAATCGATGTATGATTCGGCAGTCTGAATCTTAACTGGCATTCAGTCGACCACACACTTGCACCCACACATTCATCCGTCTTGGAGCCGTCGGTATACAGATGGAAATATGAAAGATGTTTAACAATTATCTCATGAAACCTCTGGTGTACCTCCACCTCCGGCACCCGGGATTTAACCCCTGGCAGCCAGGAATCCACAATAGTGAAGGGGGGTGTTACCCAGGGTGCAATGTTTACTAAAACCAGGGAATCGATTGTTGATAATTCTATACCGACACACTCTACGAGGTCGTGGAGTCTTGCTCTGAGGGACCTCACGCCAGTGCCCTCCAGAACCATGCGACACCCAGGCGGATAACTCGGCCCATCCGGGGGCCTATCGCCATGGCCCCCCGGCTGCAAATGCATCACCAAGACATTACCGGGAGGATGACTAGGCTCCACGGGTACCTGAACTTGGGGCCTGGTCCCCATTGGCCTCACGCCAGTGCCCCCTGGGGTGCACGGGTTCCCGGACGGATGACTTGGTCCCTCTGCCAGGGGCCTAGCGCCATGGCCCCCCGGGTGCAGTTGCCGTAGAAAGGCATTCCCGGGAAGATGACTCGGCACCCTGGATTTTTTAGCACAATATATTAGAAGTTGTTGATCTCGTCTTAGACGGAGGGGAGGTACTTGTGACTCCACCTCTAGACGCTCGATTCGAGTGCAACATAGGGCTCAAAGACACACACACAAACACGCATTGTGTACAACATCCAAACCTTTCAAGACAGACTCAGATGCCGAACCATACACTATTGACCCATAATCTACTCTAGATCTAGATCGCCATGTCATTCAACTGTCAAAATGCAGTCCAAGAAATTTATTTGAATATAATATAGGTAGGGGGTTGTCACCCATAGTCAGCCGGACGTCTGGCTTCTTCCTATGAGTGAAAATCACCCCTACACTCTTTCTAATTGAAAACTTAAAACCCCACTGGAGGCCCCAATTGTGAATCAAATCCAGTGCCAATTGGATCCGAGTTTCCAAAAACTCTACACTACAGCTGGAGTGCCATATCGCACAGTTATCAAAGTACAGTGAGTATTTAAGATTTCGAGGAGGAGCTGGTAGAATGTAATTGATCATACATAGAAATAAGGTCGGAGACAGAACACTCCCCTAAAGGATCCTGTTTGCCTGGACAAATATGTCCGAGAAAGTGACTGTGTCCGAAAAAAGCTTGACAGAGAAAGTTCTGTCAGAAATGAAATTCTTAACAAAAAAGGGCAGGTTACCGCGTAATCCCATCGCATATAATTTCCTGAGGAGGCCATGTTGCCAAGTCATGTCGTAGGCTTTTTCAATGTCTAAAAATACTGCAATCAAAAATTGTTTTTTGGCAAATGCCTCTTGAATTTGAATTTCCAGGTTTATTAGCCGATCGAGCGTCTGGCGACCTTTTCGGAAGCCACACTGCTCGTCAACCAGCAAATTCCTGGAATTTAAAAAATGCAATAACCTACGATTAACAATTCGTTCCATTACCTTGCATAAGCAACTTGTGAGCGCAATAGACTGATACTATGAAGTCGATCTGGGTCCCCCCTCCTTTCGGTATGGGAATGACATGTGCAAAGTGCCACGAGTTTGGAAAGGTGTGACCACTCCAAATCTCGTTAAACACCTGCAACATCTTGATCATGGAATCATAATCAAGATGCTTTATCATCTCATACCGAATCTCATCGGGTCCTGGGGATGTCCCACTACTGGCTCCTAGGGCTTGGTCAAGCTCTTGCATTGTTAGTTCACTGTTGTAATCTAATTCATCTCCTGTGGCAAAGTTAATATGCTGCAGCTCTGATGCTTCCTTGATGGGCAGGAAAGCTGGATGGTAATTTTCAGAGCTGCTAACAAAAGAGAACTGCCTGGCGAGGGCGTTAGCAATGTCTCTAGGTTCGTCATAGTTGATGTTATTAAAAGAGATGTTGGTCATTTTATTGGAGATTTTTTTCTTATTTAATTTTCTTACAGTGGACCAGACTTGGGGAATTGATGTTTCACTGTTAATACTAGAGACAAAGCATCGCCAGGAGTCTCGTTTGGCTTGTCTGATGGTTCGACGAGCCCTAGCTCTCGCAAGTTCATCCTTGCGAAAGTTCTCATCACCAATGTGATTTTTTATAAGCCTGTAGGCTCTATTCCTCTCTCACAGTACTCTGCGACAATTTGGCGTCCACCATGGAACTCTATGCTTTGCTCTATCTATCGAAGTCTTAGGAATTGTTGCCGTTGCGGCTTTGAGGATATTATCTTAAATATTATTTACTTTATAATCAATGGTTTCTCGAACAATTTCAATACTGACACCCTTTGTGAAGGACACCTAGTCTGCGTTTTTTACGTTAAATTTAGGTGCTGAAGGCTCTTTAATAGTGTCGCTTTTAAATTTAATCAAAATAGGAAAATGGTCGCTTCCCAATGAGTCATCAACGGGTAGCCACTGGCAAGTGGCTGCAATTGATGGGGAGACCAGAGATAGGTCAAGGACGCTAAAATTACCAGTATTATCATCAACTCTCGTCGGACTACCGTCGTTCAGAAGAACCAACTAGGAATCACTGATTAGCCTAGCCACCTGTTCCCCCTTTCTATCATCCTGCAGGGAACCCCATAACGTATGATGAGCATTAAAATCTAATACAATTAATTTTCTACAGGGCAGACTGTCCTGTAGATCAAAAACATCATCATAAGTTACTGTGTCAGGAGGACAGTAGACAGAACAGATAGTCAGATAGATGCCATCGAATTTTACTCTGCAAGCGACACTTTCCAGAGGAAAATTACAGGGCACATCAGTGAAAGGGAGGTTATGGCAGATGTAGATTGTCACTCCACCTCCACCCCTCCCCCCACGGTCCCTCCTAATTAACATGCAGTTCCGAAGCTGAACAACCTCGTCTTCGACTTGGTCGTTCAGATGAGTTTCCTGAAGGGCAATAATATCGACAGCGTAAGAACAAGCCAAAAGTTTGAGTTCATTTAATCTAGCTCTAAGGCTTCGACAGTTCCATTGGAGTATGGTTAGCGCGAAGATTATCGCTGTTTATGTGGTTTCTTGGGGCCTTGTTCGTCTGGCCGAACCTTTTTGTGCTGGAAGGGAAGACCCTCTTCCTCCCCTGCACTTCCCGGGGACCTCCCGCAGGCTGGTTTCGCGACGGTAGCCTCCATCGCCTGTTCCTTTCCATGAGGTACAGAGCCAGTCCTCGAACGGCTCGTCTCGCGACGAGCCGGACGACTCCCGGATGTAGGCTTCATGGGAGTCACCTGAGCGAGAACATGAGATCTTGAAGCTGATACGGTATCATCAGCCTTGTGGTGCTTCTTTTGTTGGGTTGATTCAAATATTTCTTCTAATTTCTAAGCCAAATTTTCTACTTGAAGCATTAGTTTGCTTACTTGATCTTTTAATTCTTTAATTTCTTTATCCTTAGCCTGGATAGTCACGTTGACATCAGTTGCATTAGCAGGAGCAGTGGTGCCAGTTATTGCTGCAGCATAGGAAACTGTGGGAGTTTGGTTAACCCCCTCCACCTTCCTCTTTGACTCACCATAACTGACATCATGAGCCCTCATGTATGCCATTGCCTCAGTCTCCACTTTAAGGCTCCTGCAGTCACCTGCACTTGCCTGGTGGGGGCCGCCACAATTAGCACACTTGAAAACTGTCTCTGTACACACTTCTGTCTCGTGACTACATGAACATTTACCACAAGTTAATGAATCTTTACTGCAGCACCTCAATGCTGTGTGTCCGAATTTCTGACAACGGAAACAACGCATCGGTTTCTGAACGTATGGTCTTACATGAACTATTTCGCAACCAATTTTAACTGTGTCCGGAATCTGGGCTGAAGCAAAAGTAAAAAAACATAAGCCAAATTTCTCTCTCTTGTACTCTCTCATCCTGGTTAAAATGTCTGCCTCATTCAGAGCGGCCAAATCCCTGTGGAAAATGACGCCCTTACAGGTACTTGGCCCCACTGGAATAGTGGTTTTCACCTTCAGGTCATGAATCTGCGTCAGTTTAAGGAGATCCTTAACCTGGGATGCCTTCAGTACTTTCACCAGAAGACTACCATCAGGTAACTTCTTAGAACAATCAAGACTGTCACCTGCTTGACCATCAAGGACCTTTTTGGACCCTCGTCTACACATCTAATATTTACGTATCGAGCATTCATTGGAGGAATTTTAATATCAAGTTGTCGTTGTCTGTCTGCCTTAGGAGTTCCATTATTGTCAGCCATTGTTCTAGTTTGGTCCTTGGTCGTTAACCTCCCTCCTTGAGGAGGATGGAGACTAGTCGGGGGATCATCTATCCGGGGCATCGGACTACATCCGACCCCTCTCCTATCACACTCACCTAATTACCTTTACTATTGTATCAACCCCCAAAACAGGACAATAATTTAGGGAAATAAAAGTTGCCTTTACTCGCCCCCCCCCCCTCTAGTGGTAGCCTGGCGGCGTTCTCCAGTACCAGCTAGGGGATCGGAGTTTATGCGGAAGGAACTTCCCCACCACCGAACCTGCCTAATGCGAGGGGTGGTGTAGTCAGAACCCACCTTTCAAGCGAATACCGTTGCTCAGCCAAGAGACAACCGTAGGCCCAGGAGGTCGCACGGAAAATATGGAAGAAAGAGTAGATTAAGAGAAAGAGGCGTCCAAATGACGCACCAACTACTGGGCCTCCCTACCACAGGGTTTCCCCTGAGGCAGCGAGTACTGCGGGTCTGTATTCTGTTGTTGCTGTGCTACGAGATGACGAGATCTGGACCGAACATTTTTTAAGTCTTATTTTATTTTATTTTTTATTTTTTTTACGTTAAAAAGCCATCACCCCTGATGGGGATGACATAAATGTAAACAAATAAGCCAACCCAGTAGTTTGCTCCAGTCATAGATGCTGGCTCATGTGAACAATGAAGGACACATCAGTATGCGAGAATTGCCTCCGGAAAAGCACCTTCTCGCATACGTCATTTGTAATCCTTCATCATTATGCTAATTCAAAGGCAAAACAATATAAACATTTACAGTATATAGTAATCTAATCTCATATATAAAAATAAATGTATATAAAAGATAAATCTAATATACACAAATAAATATATATTTATAAAATACATTTAATGGTTTTTTTTCCTGATAGTTATATACATTGTACATAGTTTATATATATACAATTTTTTTTTTTTTTTTATTGAATTAACAGTGTAGTGAATAAAGTGACATGGTGAGATATATTGACATGTTGATCTATATGGTGAAATATGTTGACGTGAGCAATATGGTGTGGATGTGGATGCAATGGTGAGTGTGAAAACGAACATCTTGTGGTGGTTCGTTCAAATGGAGCGTATGGGGATGAGACGTTGAGTATGAAAGTGCACTGGATTGAGGTGAAGGAACGGAGTTGAAGATTCATATTGGGAATGCGATGAAAGGTTGGAGTTGATCTGTATATGAGTGAAAGTGTCATTGGTTGGTAGGAGGGACGCCACTTGGCAGAGGACTGTGGTGCTTGGTGGTGATTTATTTGTTGATTGATGAAGTTGACAATACATATATGTATAAATATGTATAAAAACCCCACTACCCATCCCACACATAAATTATAATAAAATCTAAGTCACAACTCTCTGACTCTAGTCCGGTCTCTTTCACGAAAATCATCAATTTATCAGTCACACCAGGATCCCCATCACCCAAGACAGAGTTCAGATTCATGGGGACTTGATTTACACTGCAATAGGCAGCCAGAGGCTGACGCTCCCCAACATACCTACTAAAGTGCAAAATGATGTGACTGATTGATAGCACCACATCACAGGTGTTACATTGTGGTGGGAAACTATGATTGATATAAGGCAACATATGAATTAAAAGTGTGCTATTCATTCTTAATCTTACAAGTACTACTTCTTCTTTACGATGTTGGCGATATGCTGAGGGTCAGTCTTCTATTGTGGTCTTAATAGCCAGGTCGGTCCACTTACTTTGCCACAGAAGATTAATTGATTTCTTACCGAAAGAGAGACACGACTGTAGCTCCCGAGGGACTTCCCACATCTCCTCAAGTTCTACCGCCGACTTTGCAAGTAAGTGAGCCTGTTCATTACCGAAGATTCGACAATGACCAGGCACCCAGATCAGAGAGAAAGACTTAGTAGACACATGTAATTTATTGATAATATTGCCCAGGATTTCATTTTTAGTCGCTTTGCAAGATTTAATTGCCTGAAGGGCTGACAGTGAATCCGAAAAGATGACACAACTGTCGTAATTTGAATTTTCAGAAAAATCTATAGCTCTGGCTATGGCAAATAGTTCTGCAGTAAACACAGATGCATATACGGGCAACCAGTATCCAAGACGACATTCTGCTGACCATACACTTGCACCCACACATTCATCCGTCTTAGAGCCATCAGTGTTCAAGTGGAATGACGCTAGGTTTCTAATGAGCATCTTCCGGAACAATTGTCTGACCTCCACCTCCGGCGACTGGGACTTGGCGGTGGGGAGCCAGTCAGTAATAACGGTGGTGGGACTAGACTCCCAGGGCGCTATATTTAACATGATGAGTTGATCCCCACTAGACAGGTCGTACCCTAGCGCTTGACAGAGGAAGTGAAGCCGCACAGCCACTGACTTGAGGGCCCTATGCAGTAGATGTTCCCACTGCAGGAGGTTCACACAAGCCGGGATGGCCAGCGATGGTTTTCGGTAGGTGGTAATACCGTATGATAGTAATAGGTGGTCTCGACGAATACAGAGGGGAGGAATATTAGCCTCTACTTCCATCCGCTCCACACGAGTACATCGAAGAGCTCCAAGACATATTCGTAAACATACATTCTGAAATACATCCAATCTCTTGAGTGTCGCCTCAGACGCCGACCCATACACCTGTGCGCCATAGTGAAGCTTTCAACGTATGAGGGACTTATACACCATCAATAAAGATGTTCCGTCAGATTTACCAGATAAATATTTAAGGACATTTAATTTCTTTCTACAACAAACAAGCAAATAATTAATAAAACTTTTCCAATTAAGCCTACTGTCAAAATGTAGGCCTAGGAATCTTACTGAATTTTGAAAAGGTATCAGCTGATTATCTAAATTAATATGCAAATCAGGTACTCTACGTTTACGTGTTAAAACAATGCCGACACACTTAGGAACTGAAAACTTAAAACCCCACTGTGAGGCCCACTGATGGACAGAGTCAAGTGCTAATTGAATCTGCCTCGCCGGAAACTGAACATTGGGGGATGAGTGCAACAATGCACAATCGTCAGCATACAGTGAGTATTTAAGGTTTCGGGGAACAGAAGCTGATAACAGAACATCATTAATAGCAATACTGAAAAGAGTCGGGCTAAGTACACTTCCTTGGGGCACCCCATTTTCTTGGACAAATATGTTGGATGTTACGTTATAAGGCAACCTGACAGAAAATGTCCTGTCAGCAAGGAAGTTACTGATAAATATAGGCAAATTACCCTTTAAGCCATAGGCGTAAAGTTTCTGTAGTAGTCCGTTACGCCATGTCATGTCGTATGCTTTTTGAATATCCAAAAATATACCTATCATGAAATGTTTCCGAGCAAATGTCTCGGCAATGCAATGCTCCAAATGCATTAAATGGTCTAGAGTGGACTGATGTTGACGAAATCCACTCTGTTGAACATTTAACACATTCTTCGACTCTAAAACAAAAACCAGTCTTTTATTTACTATACGTTCCATGACCTTCCATAAACAGTCAGTCAGCGCAATAGGACGAAACGAACTGGGATTCGTAAGGCGACCATCTCGTTAAGGTATCAGTATGACATGCGCGTAGTGCCATGAGTTTGGAAACGTTTGATTCATCCAAATCTCATTAAACACTGTTAACAGCTTACTCAGGTTGTCCTGAGTAAGATGCTGAATCATACCGTACATAATGGCTGAGGGGCCGGGACTGGAGCCTTTACAGGATTTCAGGGCGAGGAGAAGTTCGTTAATCATACACTCTTTGTTGTAGCTAGAATTTACGTCTTCTGTGGCAAAGTCTATCTCTTGCAGCTCAGCCTCCCGTTTGTGGTCTTGAAAACGAGGGTCGTAGTTAGCTGAGCTGCTTACGTCAGCAAATTGTCTAGCAATGGTGTTAGCTATGTCCACGGGATCGTCGATGATGTTACCGCCCACCTCAAGGGTGGTGATGGGCGTGCGGGTGTACTTGTTATTAAAAATATTAATTGTGGACCAGACCTGACCTAGTGGCGTGGTACGATTCACCGTGGACACGAAACTCCTCCAGGAGTCTCGTTTTGCTGACTTATTATTCTCCTCGTCTCAGCCCTTGCCCTTATAGGCAATGAAGTGAGCTTGTGTTGGCTCTCTGCCGTAAATCCTGCATCGCCTATTACGCTTAGTGAGTGTTTGTCGGCATTCTGGTGTCCACCAAGAAACTCTTCGCCTATCGTGGGTTGTAGGAGTTTTAGGAATAGCATCCTCGGCTGTGTGTAAATTGGATGTCTGTATGTGTTCGACTTTTTCATCTATATTTTCTCCCGAGATATCTAGATTGGCGATCCCTGAGAAGTATCCCCAATCTGCTTTCTTATATTTAAATGTTGGTAGTGGTGGTGGTGGCCGAAAGTTGCCGCATTAGAAAGTAAGACACATGGGTAAGTGATCGCTTCCCAGGGAGTGGTCATATGTTGCCCAAGTGTTGTCTGTTAGTATTTCGGGGGAAGATAAGGATAAGTCGCTGCATGTGGTTTGACCGGTATGATCATCTACACGAGTCGCACGACCATCATTCAGTAAACATAAGTTGGAAAGTAATAAAAGGTCAGCAATCTGATTACCACGTCCATCCGACCTCAAGCTACCCCATTGATTGTGATGGGCGTTAAAATCGCCAAGAAGTAATTTTCTACCGGGCAATGAATCGAAAAGTGAAGTAAAATCATCATCATCAATGCGACCAAGTGGTGGAAAGTACAGAGAACAAATTGTC
Organism: Petrolisthes cinctipes; assembly: GCA_033782935.1. Classification (NCBI taxonomy): domain Eukaryota; kingdom Metazoa; phylum Arthropoda; class Malacostraca; order Decapoda; family Porcellanidae; genus Petrolisthes; species Petrolisthes cinctipes. The sequence continues at coordinate 109,296 of JAWQEG010001287.1, forward strand.
AGGTACGTGTTGCCGAATTTCACTCTGCATGCGACGGCTTCCAGAGGAGAATTCAGCCCCACTGCTGAATGGGGTATTGACTTGTGAACGTAAATAGCTAATCCATGACCGTCATGTTTCCTGTACGAATGGTAGTGTTTAAAAAGTTGAGGATCAGGCTAATCTCTCAAAAACGTCTCATGCAGACAAACTACCTGAGGCACGTGTTGATCTAGCACGGGTGCAAGTTGTGGTGCTTTATTCCTAATACCTCTACAATTCCACTGGAGGATATTATACATGATGGAGGCTTAAAGGATTTAATTAAGTGCCTAAGAGTACTTAGCCTTCTTCGTATTCTTTGGAGGAGTACCTCCATCACCAGGCCTCGATCGGCGGTTGTCGATGGATACCTCCATGTTCCCTTCGGAGAAGCGTGACCTGTTCGCTCCTCTCACGGGAGTAGGCTGGGCCATCACGTGAGAGTTGGGTTGCTTCGTGAGGGGGATCATATTGAATTTGTTCTTACGGTTCTTCTTGCCATTCTGTTTTGGAGAAGTAATAATAGCATCAGAGTACAACAGTGAAGAAACATCAGGAGTTGAAGAGATAGATTGAGGGTTGCATGAAACATATTCAGTAGAAGAAGAAGATGAAGCAGAGGGAGTTAGTATTAACTGATAAAACCAGCTTGTCTGAAGCTCTCATCTTAATTTATATTGAAATGAAGAGCCATGGAGCTATGGATATTTAAGTTTTGGGTTGGCTTCAGAGTCGTTAATATTTATATAAATAAAACATCAGGTAATTATAAGTATGAGTAAATCTATGAATAAATATTATTATTATAAATTCAGTTGGAGGCATAGTCGGCATCGAAGTCGTAATTATGAAACATCTGTGGTCGGAGTCGGATTCGGCTAACAGTTGTATTGACAGTAAATATGTGGTTACACCGAGGTGTTGTATACATTCCTTCTGTACTAAATATGATGTTCTATTTATATGAATTCATACTGACAGACGTAAACTGAAATAATTATGAGGTGATGATTATATTACTTTGACACGGTTTTCAATGTTTGATAAACGCATATATAACAAAAGATAATATGCCACGTCACGGCTTTATACCAAACCTGATAATGTGTGTGTGTGTGTGTGTGTGTGTGTGAGTATTAAGAAGTAGGAGATAGAGAGAGATAGAAACGAGGTGCTAGAGTGATAGTGTGTGTGTGTGTGTGTGTGTGTGTATATATATATATATATATATATATATATATATATATATATATATATATATATATATATATATATATATATATATATATATATATATATATATATATATATATACTGAATAGCAAGAGAGAGAAAACAAAACGAGGTGCTAGAGTGATAGTGTGTGTGTGTGTGTGTATTGAGAAGCAAGAGAGAGAGAGAGAGAGAAGGAGCTAGAGTAGGTTGCTTGTTGTCCGTAATGAGAGATGAAGTAAACTATGTTTGGTGTCCCAAGTGTGTAGTCAGGTGTGTCTACAAAAATTAATATATGTAAATAAATTTTGTATTACTTGGGGGATAACACAGTACTGATATGTTAATAAATATATTAAAATAACTGTAATGTTGCATTAGGACATGTGACTCCACTTCTTCGGCTACGTCTAATGTCTGCTCAGTTGCAAGATGATGACGATGATGCAGAGGAGATAACTGAGAAGGAGTTGCGACGTGCTCTCTTTCGGGGTAGAGCTTCTTCCCCTGGTGATGATGGTATTACTTATGCTGTGCTGCGCCTACTTCAACAAGTTCCTGGGAACCCTCTACTTCGACTGTACAATCTTTGTCTTCGTGATGGTTGTGTACCACGAGCCTGGACCAGCAGCATAATAATACCCATCCCTAAGCTCGGCACTGCGAAGTTCAGGCCTATTTCCCTGACTTCCTGTTTTTGTAAGGTTATGGAGAGAATCTTACTCAATCGTCTCATGTACAGACTGCAGGAACGCCTTTCTCCATGGCTGTTTGGTTTCCTTCCCCAACGGAGCACACACCACTGCCTAGTCGACCTGTACACTCGCCTTAACAAGGACAGTGTGGTGGCCTTCATTGACCTTCGAAGTGCCTTCGATGTTGCTAATAGAGACGTCATTTTGGATCAACTGGTTGACTTTGGGATAAAGGGTAATCTATTACGGTGGATTCGGGGCTACCTGAGTAACAGGACCTGCCGTGTGTTTTTCAATGGTGCGCTCAGTCCTTTGCGCAGTTTTCATCTTGGTACGCCTCAAGGGGGTGTTCTCAGCCCATTGTTATTTAATATTCTGATGCATCGGCTGCTCACTTCTCTCCCTGATATACCTGGAACTACAATTATGTGCTATGCTGATGATATCTGTGTTCATTCTACCTCACCAAGGGATCTCCAGCGGTTTCTTGACTCCTTCTCTGTGTCCTCCTCTCACTGTGGCATTATTGTCTCCCCAGATAAGAGCAGAATATTCACCTGCCGCCTTCCTCAAGCTCGGCCAGTGTTCACCATTGGAGGGACTGTCATTCCCATGTGTTCCCAGTATCGCTACCTGGGCGCGCCAGTCAATATTTGGCCAATTGTCCCTGCCAGACCTCAAGACCATCCCATTGTCCAGGACTTATTGGGTCGTTTCTAGCGCCGACTTACACCACTTCAATGGCTCACTAACAACTCCTCGGGCATCTCCATCCCAGTAGCCAGGACTATCCAAATTGCTTTTATCCGTTCAGTTGTTGATTACCTTTCCCCTGCTCTGATTCAACTTTCCAGGGCTACTCTTGAAACTTTAGAAAAATTTCAGAATAGAGCAATGAGAATAATTCTCGGTTGACCAATGTCGACCAGGATAGTGAACATGCAGCGTGAGTTGCGTCTTCCCCCATTAGTGGAGTGAATTTATTCTAATGTTACTTGCTTCACTGTCAAGTGCCTCCATTTCCCACATCTTTCACCCCATTACTCTCAGTTAGTCAGGACTTCTCTTAGACCAAAATACCCGGTCCCTCCCATACTGCCTGATGGACGTACTCTTATAAGGTCTGTTTCCTCTATGCTCCGTAGTCTTAATATAGATATAATGGTGGTGGACGTCTCCCCAGGGCCCCCTCCGTGGATGCTACCAACACCTGATGTGAGCTTCACAACTACTTCCAAGTCGGAACTGCCTTCTCTACAGCGGCAGTTGACTCTGGAACACATAGAAACAGTGACGTCCTCCATCACAGATCTATACTGCCTCTACACTGATGGCTCATTGCAAGTGGATGGTGCAGCAGGTTGTGCCAATTTCTCACCTGACATGGAGTCACCTCCAGGGGCCTGGGTTTGCCGTCGTCTCTGTAACCACTCTAGCTCAACATTGTGTGAACTGTATGCCATTCTGGATGCTGTTAGTCTTGTTTGTCAACGTGGAGTGAATGCTGCCATTATTTGTGACTCCAAACCTGCCCTTCATTCTCTCTCTAATGTTCAGCCCACACACTCTACTGTTATTCAGCAGATTTTATCGTTTTTGTCCTTATTGCGTCATCGTAACTTGACTGTCAAATTTTTATGGGTGCCATCCCATGTAGGTTAACGTCACATTGGTACATTTGACAGACTCGCAAAGGAAGCCTGCCATCTGCCTCCTCGTGGTGCTGGACGTCCTCTCTCCCTGACATGTTACCTCTCTAAAGTTTGCTCCGCCGCTCTCCTCCCTGTACTGCGACGCAGGGATGCAGAGAGGCCCTTCAGCATCTCCATCACACATTATGAACCTGTCTGCCGTCACAAATATTCCTACCGTAGTCGAGGCCTCATGGTTCGGAGGCACAATGTAGTCTCAGCTCGTTTAAGGCTTGGCTACCGGCCACCATGGCAGGTTGCTAGGATGCAGGGTGAGCCTCCCTTCACTGAGTGTCGCTTGTGTCGAGCGCCTCGTGCTAACACTATAGAGCACTATTGCCTGGCCTGCCCCACTGTCCGACTCTTGCTGCCCTGGGGCCTGCCACTTGATGTGGTTTGTCGAGACACCTGCTGAACCACCAGGTTCTGGAGGAATTTCTGGTACGCCACCCTCGTTTTGGTGGATTTAAATAGGTCATAATGTAAATATTTGTCTGTATGCTTGTGCTCCATTCTGTTATGTTTTCGTGATGTGTGTGTGTGGTGTGTGTGTGTGTGCGTGTGTATATGTGGTTGTAGTCATTTTATTCTCATGGGTCCCGCCTACCGGTATGTATTGTTGCCTGCCTGTTGATTGACGCTACGGTGCAATTAATTAAAAATTGAAAAAGAAAAAAAAAACTCTTTTCTGCACCATCACCCCTCATTCCACCCACCAAGCCGTCTGTCTTCCCTCCCCTCCCCCTTTCTCCGACCAGAATATGGAAGATGAAGCTTTGCCGATTCGAAATGTTGTCTTGTATATGCACATGAGCTCACACAAACGAAGCGCTGTTGCCACGTTAGCCAAGCCAAGTGAGGGGTGGTCCAGGTGGAAATCTTGTAGAGTGTACAGCTCCGAACTGATCAAGGGTCCACACTTCTTCCACCAGCGACTTGGTTTGGGCCTCGTCGGATCTGGCAACAGTTGCAGGTGGAGGGAGAGAGGAGAGAAATGTGGGCGGGGCTTTATAGGAGGTAATGTGGGAGGGTAACGAATAATCAGGTAGATGAGACGTGTGTCAGGAGGAATGAATATATCATACACTGTGAATGGTATCGAATCACCAATAGTTTAAAGCAGGGTTTTTCAAACTTTTTCAGTCGTTACCCACTTTTTACTATGACATCATTCTCGCGACCCATACAGAAAGATCTTTTACAAATGACCAGAATTATCAAACAAAGAAAATGCAAGGCCAGAAACTGAAACGCAATAATTATGATAAAAAGGCATTCTAACCAGAATTATAAACAGAATTATAAGCACTGCCTCACCTACCCCTCCAGTCTCACCCCAACTTCCCTGGAGTGAAGACGTGTTCCTGGCGCTCTGCCTGTGTTGTTGTTTGTGTTGTTGTTTGTCTTGTTTCTACGTTCTTGTTTGTGTGTTGTGTCTGTTGTGTTATAGGGGTTGTTTATATTTTCTATCTCTTTTTTTTTGTGGTTTTGCTGTTTGTGGTTTATTTGTTTTATTGTGGTTCTGTGTGTGTATGTTCGTGTGTTCGTTTGTGTTCAGTTGTTCGCTTCCTATCTAGGCCTTGCCTGGCCTGATGGAGAGCGCGGATTCGGATGTGGCTTCCTGTCTTGAGGCCGACTTGGCCATGTCGGAGGAGGATGAGTCTCCTATCGAGGATCACTGGCCTGACCTGCCTTCTCGCAACCCTCCCTCCCTCTCCTCGGTCACTCCGCAGTTCAGGTTGCAGCCTTCCACCTCCTCAACATCTACCAAGCAACCCGTTGATGCCTCGTCCGACTCCTTGCAGGATTCTGATGGTGTGGACTGTTTGCCTCCGGCTGCCAAGACTGCCAAGGGTGCTTCAGCTGTGCATGACGTACCTTCTCTGCCTCAACGTGGTGTTTCTTCCTTGTATACCAACTCCTTGCCCTCGTCCAACCTTCCTGCTTTTGCCCCAAGAAATGCCTATGTCAAGCTCTCCTTCTCTGGGAACCCATCTACGGACACAAAGTTGCGTTGGTTGTCTGATGTCAACAGGGCCTTCCAGCTGCAGCGTGAACTGGCTGAAGTGAAGATGGCTGCTGTCACCTCCCGGTTTGTCTACATCTCTAGGAAGTGTCAGGATATCATTGATAGAGTGAAGGCTGGTGAATTTTTGTCTTTGCCTCTCATTCTTGAAGATTCACCCGAGAGGCCTCGTAAGTTCCCCAGCTACATCCTTACCCGTTTTCCTATTGATATTGACCCGAAACTTGCTTAGGGATACCTTGGTGTGTAGTTTGCCCGTTGTTTTTTCCAATATGGTTCCCCCATTAGCCGTATTGTTGTTGTCTGGAGTCAACCTGATCCACTTCCAAATGAGATTTCCTTTGATTTCCTCCCTTGTCTTCCACCGTGTGAGGTGAGGAAATTTCATAATGACCAGCCTTGGTGCTACAGGTGCTGGGGTGTGGGGCATATCTCCCGGTACTGTTCTGCCAGGCCGAAGTGTGCATGGTGTGCTGCCGACCATGATTCCAAGACGTGTCCTGTCAGGGGTGAACCATCATGTCCTGCTGCCTCCACCTCTGAGCCTTCACCTCCTGAGGATACGTCTCGATGGAAGTGTCCACGATGCCTTCAGCCAGGGGTTAACGTGTGGCATGGATGTACTCGACGTAAGGTCCAGGCTCGTGTCACTACTATTGCTCCGCCTCCACCACCACCACCTCCCCAGTCTGCTCCTCCTACCAGCCCTGCCTCACCTCCAGACCTGGCCCTCCGCAAGTCTGTTGCTACCCTCATGGCACGATGTACGGCTATCGAGAACCGCTTTTCTGCCCTTGAAGCCAGGATTGATGGGCTATTTGCCGAGCAGGCTACCAATGACTCCAAACTCTCCACCTTGGTCGAGGCTCAGCAGGCCATCATCTCAACTGTAACTACCCTTATCGAAAAGATGGATACTGTTGCATCTCGCCTTGAAAAGCTTTTCGAGTCAGTCCCTTCTCCTGGTCCATCTTCTTCTCCAGGTCGCTCATCTGCCCCCACTCACCGGACTTCTACCTCCAAATACAGAGTTCGCTAGTGATTGCCGGCTGGATGTCATCTCCTGGAATGTATGTGGTATCACCAGTTATGCTAAGCTCACTCAACTCAAGGCCTATGTTTTTCGTCATCATCCCAGTGTTATTTTTCTCCAGGAAGCATTTCCAGGACTGCTGCTCACTGCTGGGCAAGCTCCTCCTTTCTCAGGTTATGTGCCATATGTTCATCTGGTAAGGAATTGTCTCCTGACTTACATACATAGCTCCTTGCCACATCGCCTTTTCCGTACCTCCACTGATCCTGACATAACATTTCAGCTATTTGAGGTTCTACCTGGGAATGGAGTACTACAACTATGTAATGTCTATTCTGCCCCAGCTAGACTCACTCTTGAGGCTCTTCCTTCTCCAACAGTGCGTGGTATGGTTTATATGGGAGATTTTAATGCTCGGCATTCTGATTTGGGTGATGGTTCTGGCTCTATTAATCGTAATGGTGTTCGTCTCCTTTCATACATCCGCAAGCATCATCTGACACGCTGGGACACTGGCGGTGCCACTCATTGCCAGGGAGGTACTCTGGATTACATCCTCTCGTCTAGCCTGATAGCATCTCGGGTCCAGTGCTCCTCCATGCCAGACTTATTCTCTGATCACATCGCTCTTCGGTTTCATTATTCTCTAACTGCTGGTTCAAGTGCTTCAGCCACTCGTTTGCGTATTGCTGTGCCCCCTAAATATTGCCCGACTTGCATCTTATTCATGGCCCATGTATTCCCTACATTTGACATATCATCAGCTGAACAGTTGTACTCTGATCTTGTATCTGCTACTCATGACTTTTATAGGCTATACGTCTCCCGGCCGCACCTCCAGCATCGCCATACTGCCCACTCCTGGACGCTGGATGCACATATACAGGAGGCAAAGGAGGAGGCTGAACGTGATGGCCTATTGTTTCAAGCCAACCCAACCCCTGACGGCTCCATCGTTACCAGATGTCTAGGGACGCTTTAGTTGCCCTGCAGGAGTTTGCTCACAGTGAGTTTTGGCAGCGGTTCACGGACAGCATCAACCAGTAAACAAGTGTGGTTTCTATGTGGCACCTCATCCGTCGGGTTGTTAAAAAGACACCGGCAACTGCTCGTCATCACACTCCCCCCGACTATGCCCAACAACTTGTCGATGCCTGGTCAGAATAATTTGCCTCAGCCAGTCAACCCATCCACATTCAAGATGCACTTACTTCCCGTGCTGCAGTCCATCGGCTATGTCTAATGTCTGCTCTGTTGCAAGATGATGACGATGATGCAGAGGAGATAACTGAGAAGGAGTTGCGACGTGCTCTCTCTCGGGGTAGAGCTTCTTCCCCTGGTGATGATGGTATTACTTATGCTGTGCTGCGCCTACTTCAACAAGTTCCTGGGAACCCTCTACTTCGACTGTACAATCTTTGTATTCGTGATGGTTGTGTACCACGAGCCTGGACCAGCAGCACAATAATACCCATCCCTAAGCTCGGCACTGTGAAATGCAGGCCTATTTCCCTGACTTCCTGTTTTTGTAAGGTTATGGAGAGAATCTTACTCAATCGTCTCATGTACAGACTGCAAGATCGCCTATCTCCATGGCTGTTTGGTTTCCTTCCCCAACGGAGCACACACCACTGCCTAGTCAACCTGTACACTCGCCTTAACAGGTACAGTGTGGTGGCCTTCATTGACCTTCGAAGTGCCTTCGATGTTGCTAATAGAGATGTCATTTTGGATCAACTGGTTGACTTTGGGATAAAGGGTAATCTATTACGGTGGATTCGGGGCTACCTGAGTAACAGGACCTGCCGTGTGTTTTTCAATGGTGCGCTCAGTCCTTTGCGCAGTTTTCATCTTGGTACGCCTCAAGGGGGTGTTCTCAGCCCATTGTTATTTAATATTCTGATGCATCGGCTGCTCACTTCTCTCCCTGATATACCTGGAACTACAATTACGTGCTATGCTGATGATATCTGTGTTCATTCTACCTCACCAAGGGATCTCCAGCGGTTTCTTGACTCCTTCTCTGTGTCCTCCTCTCACTGTGGCATTATTGTCTCCCCAGATAAGAGCAGAATATTCACCTGCCGCCTTCCTCAAGCTCGGCCAGTGTTCACCATTGGAGGGACTGTCATTCCCATGTGTTCCCAGTATCGCTACCTGGGCGCGCCAGTCAATATTTGGCCAATTGTCCCTGCCAGACCTCAAGACCATCCCATTGTCCAGGACTTATTGGGTCGTTTCTAGCGCCGACTTACACCACTTCAATGGCTCACTAACAACTCCTCGGGCATCTCCATCCCAGTAGCCAGGACTATCCAAATTGCTTTTATCCGTTCAGTTGTTGATTACCTTTCCCCTGATCTGATTCAACTTTCCAGGGCTACTCTTGAAACTTTAGAAAAATTTCAGAATAGAGCAATGAGAATAATTCTCGGTTGACCAATGTCGACCAGGATAGTGAACATGCAGCGTGAGTTGCGTCTTCCCCCATTAGTGGAGTGAATTTATTCTAATGTTACTTGCTTCACTGTCAAGTGCCTCCATTTCCCACATCTTTCACCCCATTACTCTCAGTTAGTCAGGACTTCTCTTAGACCAAAATACCCGGTCCCTCCCATACTGCCTGATGGACGTACTCTTATAAGGTCTGTTTCCTCTATGCTCCGTAGTCTTAATATAGATATAATGGTGGTGGACGTCCCCCCAGGGCCCCCTCTGTGGATGCTACCAACACCTGATGTGAGCTTCACACCTACTTCCAAGTCGGAACTGCCTTCTCTACAGCGGCAGTTGACTCTGGAACACATAGAAACAGTTACGTCCTCCATCACAGATCCATACTGCCTCTACACTGATGGCTCATTGCAAGTGGATGGTGCAGCAGGTTGTGCCATTTTCTCACCTGACATGGAGTCACCTCCAGGGGGCTGGGTTGGCCGTCGTCTCTGTAACGACTCTAGCTCAACATTGTGTGAACTGTATGCCATTCTGGATGCTGTTAGTCTTGTTTGTCAACGTGGAGTGAATGCTGCCATTTTTTGTGACTCCAGACCTGCCCTTCATTCTCTCTCTAGTGTTCAGCCCACACACTCTACAGTTGTTCAGCAGATTTTATCGTTTTTGTCCTTATTGCATCATCGTAACTTGACTGTCAAATATTTATGGGTGCCATCCAATGTAGGTTTACATCACAATGGTACAGTTGACAGACTCGCAAAGGAAGCCTGCCATCTGCCTCCTCGTGGTGTTGGACGTCCTCTCTCCCTGACATGTTACCTCTCTAAAGTCCGCTCCGCCGCTCTCCTCCCTGTACGGCGATGCAGGGATGCAGAGAGGCCCTTCAGTATCTCCATCACACATTATGAATCTGTCTGCCGTCACAAATATTCCTACCGTCGTCGAGGCCTCATGGTTCGGAGGCACAATGTATTCTCTGCTCGTTTGAGGCTTGGCTACCGGCCACCGTGGCAGGTTGCTGGGATGCAGGGTGAGCCTCCCTTCACTGAGTGTCGCTTGTGTCGAGCGCCTCGTGCTAACACTGTAGAGCACTATTGCCTGGCCTGCCCCACTGTCCGACACTTGCTGCCCCGGGGCCTGCCACTTGATGTGGTTTGTCGATACCTGCTGAACCACCAGGTTCTGGAGGAACTTCTGGTACGCCACCCTCGTTTTGGTGGATTTAAATAGGTCATAATGTAAATATTTGTCTGTATGCTTGTGCTACATTCTGTTATGTTTTCGTGATGTGTGTGTGTGTGTGTGTGTGTGTGTGTGTGCGTGTGTATGTGTGGTTGTAGTCATTGTATTCTCATGGGTCCCGCCTACCGGTATGTATTGTTGCCTGCCTGTTGATTGACGCTACGGCGCAATTAATTAAAAAAAAAAAAAATACCCATTCCTCATTCTCTCTCATTCTCTCTCAAAAAGGCTAATTTTTGTGCAGTGATATTGTTTTATTGAAAATTGAATACATGAATATTTGATTATAAAAATATGTTAGGTGGATTCATGTATGAACTTCATATTTATTTTATTGTCATGAACATTATTATTCTATTTTATTCCTGTATTTATTTTTGTGAGCCTGCGACCCAGTTTGCAGGAATTCGGGACCCGTAGTTTGAAGAACCCTGGTTTATAGAAGTGCATACTGCTAACGTTGGTGGATAGAGGAGGGAAGAAATGTGATGATTTGAGGCTAGGGTGAGGGGGATGAGGGTAAGACAAATGAAAGTGATTAGTTAAAAAGTAGTAACTAACAAATATAATTAGAATATCTGTTACATTATATCATTTGAATAAAGGCACTATCTTTTGTTCAGAATCGCAGTGGGATAGACTACCGAATATTATCCTTTGGATATTAGACAGCTATCCCTGTATTCCCTTTATCCCTCGTGCTTGCCCCGTAGGGGGGTATTGCCTGTAATGATGTGGACAATACTTTAAGGGTTTTGGCGCCCCTTCGGCCCCAACAACTAACTTTTAGTTCTTCAACTATCCCTCTTCTCTTTCTATTTCCTTCCTGCTTGCTGTCTCACCTCTCTATCACCGTTTTCTGGTGCTATATGACCTCGCTAATATCAATCAATCAATCAATCAAATCCCTCGTGCTTGTAGTCCACCCTATTTATCACCTTCTCCCAAGCCCGGCTGGTTTATTTTTTCGGCAGAAGATGGTTTAATTTTCTAACTTTTTTAATAATCATATTTGTCAACAAATTCATTAAGCTATTTACCAGCCTTTTATCTTCTAAATATGCATTTCCTTAAAAATAATCGATGTTAAACTTAAATAGGCGCCGCTATATGGCGTTTTCAATAAACTTGGTCTAATTTTATACATAGGCTAAATATATTACAGTATCTCTCAAGTAACTGGCAACCTTACACATCCTCCCTACTGTCTTATCCCTCTCTCGCCTGCCCTTCCCTCCTTTCTTACCGTTTATCTTTTCTTTCTCATATTTTGTAATGACATGTGTGTGTTTGTGTGTGTGAATATATATTTAGAGACGTGTGTGAATATATACTTGGAAATATTTGTGCATCATGCCGTACTGTTTAAATGAGTGTGTGTGTGTGTATGTGTGTGTGTGTAAATATATATTTAGAAATGTTTGTGCATCGTACCGTACTGTTTGAAAGTGTGTGTGTGTGTGTGTGTGTGTGTGTGTATTTCTTCGTCTGTGTGTGTGTGTGTATTTCTTCGTCTGTGTGTGTGTGTGTGTTTCTTCGTCTGTGTGTGTGTGTGTGTGTGTGTGTGTGTGTGTGTGTGTGTGTATTTCTTTGTCTGTCTGTCTGAGTGTGTGTGTGTGTGTATTCCTTCGTCTGTGTGTGTGTGTGTGTGTGTATTTCTTCGTCTGTGTGTGTGTGTGTGTGTGTATATGTATATTCCTGTGTGTGTGTGTGTGTGTGTATTCCTTCGTCTGTGTGTGTATTCCTTCGTTTGTGTGTATGTGTGTGTATTCCTATGTGTGTCTGTGTGTGTGTATGTGTGTGTTTGTGTGTGTGTGTTTGTGTGTATTTTTTCGTGTGTGTGTGTGTGTGTGTGTATTCCTTCGTCTGTGTGTATGTATAATAATAATAATAATAATAATAAAAGGTTTATTTGATACAGGCAGCCAAGGGCTTAAAATATGCATTATAAAATGGTGATGGAAATGGGTGATACTTATAGGAACAGTCGGCAAAAAAAGTTTCGTTACCACCCCTACGTTAATTTTAACATGGGTAAGCCCGGTAGGGTTGGTACTTCGCCGACTGGGTAGCTGTGACTCGTGTCATCCGGGACATGCTGGACGGGAATCATCATTGCCCCGGCAGTGTCAACTTTTTTATATCAAAAGTTTACCTGATTTAAAATTAAATTTTGAGTGTTGAAGAACTCTTACTATTTAAATATTCATTATTAAACATAAGGAAATGCGTTTGAGTATTTTAGAACAAGAATAACCGTGAATTACCCAGAAAATATAGCGCTGGCTGAAAGAACGTCATTCCTACTTGCCTGCCCATGACACACTGAGGGGCATTGGCCTGGGGCATGCACTTATGGAGGCCAGAGGGTGGCGGAGGTACGACACTCACCAGTCAGGCATACCAGCATTACATCACACTGTTTTAGGGATGGTAACGAAACTTTTTTTGCCGACTGTACATATAGATGAATGAACAGACATACACAAATACATTCTCACACATACACACATAATATTCATTCACACACAGATGTACACAATTATAATCACGCATATTCACTCACACATGGACATATATTATAGTACATATATTTAAATTTAAATGTGCCTTTGGTTTATCAAGGAGACTATAGAGGGGATGGGACTATTTTTATATCTATCTGTCCTAGCTCTGATGGGTTTGAGTAGGTTATAGTGACGGACGTGGCGGGGTTTGGGAATGGTGGGTGGGAGGAGGTCTCTATGGCGTGGGTGGATTAGCAATTGTTTGCTAAAGTCCCAGAGGAGCTGCTGGTGTCTGGTGACAAGAGGTGGTAATCTGAGAGTATCCAGGGCTTGTTGGTAGGTGTTGTATGCTGTTCCCAGAATGATATGACATGCCCTCTTTTGTACCCGCTTCAGCTGCTGCCTCTGTGTTTGGTTGATGGATGAAGACCAGGCGGGGGAGGCGTATATCAGCTTGGGGATGATGAAGGTGTTGTAGATTGCTACTAACTCCTTTTGTGGTGTGCCTAGGGACTTCAGCCGCCTTAGTATATACAGGCGGTATGTGGCTGACTGGATGATGGTGCTGATGTGACTTTTCCAGTTCAGTTTTTCATCCAGCATGACACCTAATAACTTGATAATGTCCACTACTTGTACTTGGTGCTGTCCTAGTGTTATCACTGGTGGTGGTGGTGGTGTGGTAGCCGTGTGAAACTGCATCACTACTGTCTTGCCGTGGTTGATGGAGACGTTGTTGTTGTTGTTGGTCCACGTTTGGAGGTTGGTCAGGTGTTGTTGCAAGAGGTGGTAGTCAGGAGACAAGTTGTTAATTACTGTCCCAACGGTTGAATCATCCACATATTTCCAGCGAAAGATTGTATCGGTTAAGGCGTCATTGATTAGGATGAGGAAGCACAGGGGTCCCATCCTAGTCCCCTGGGGCACACCACACGAGAGATGTTGGTGTTCGGATACTGCACCCTGGTGACGCACTGCCTGACGTCTGTCACACAGGAAGTTTGCCAGCCATGCCATTAGACTGGGCTCCACTCCGATGTCAAGAGCTTTCCTTAGTATTACGTTATGGTCTACTAAATCAAAAGCCTTTCTGAAATCTATGAATGCAAGGGCAACTGAGGTCTTTCTTTTTTCTAGGTTACTGTATATAAAGTCTAGCAGGCTTATGAGACAATGGGTGGTTGATGATGACTTCATATTTCCAAATTGTTGGGGGTCAATTACATTTGAGATGTTGGCTGAAACCCAGTCGAACACAAAGGTTTCACATAACAGGCTCGGGAGGGGGGTTATGGCAATGGGTCTTAATTGATCAAGTGACTGGGGTTTTGAAACTTTTGGTATTGGAGTAACGTAAGCTGTCTTCCAATCCTGTGGGCATTTACTCTGACTAAGTGATGCATTAATTATTGAACAAAGGGGTTTTGCAAGCTCAACAGCAAACTCACGGTACAATTTAACGGGAAGGTCAATAGGGGTAGTGGAGCGTTTGAGCTTAAAGCTTAAGAGCTTATAGTAGACCTCATGCTCATTAACGCGTGGGGGAGGGATGGAGGGTAGGTAAGCTGGTAATTGGGCTGAGTCCAGTCTGGGCAGGGTTTGACAAATCCTGGTGAAATGGTCATTGATAAGATTAGCTACTTCCTGGCTGGTATGTCCGTCAACACAGGGAATAGAAGGTGACTTTTTCACCATCCCACACAGGTCCTTTAATTTGTTGTACCACTGACTGATGTTGGTTTGTTTCAGGTGGTGAATTTTTGTTGGATAGTACAACTTTTTGGCAGCTTTAATTTCTCTGATGACCTTGTTGCGTAGCGTGTTATACCTCCTCCTGTCATCGTAGAACGCCTTGTTGCGCTGCTCCATCAGCCTCTTAATCCGTGGTGTTATCCATAGTAGGTCAGCAGGGTGATTCCTAACCTCCTTAGTAGGAAAGAAGTGGTAGTAGGGCTGAGTGATGGTAGTTTGATAATTCTCCCACTTCCTGTCAACGTCACTAACAGTTAGTACCTCAGTCCACAGGTACTGTATCAGCCACTGTCCAAACTGTCTGATAGCAGAGTCTGGTGTTGGTCTACATATCTTGGTGGTATGGTTATCTTGGTGGTGGGAGGTGGTAGTGGCAGGGGCCCAAAACACAGAGAGATGGTTGCTTCTTCCCACCGGTGGAAGTGGTTGAGGTGGTAGGTACTGGTCTGTCAGGTCAGTGATAATGAGGTCTAGGGTGTTTTGTTCGTGGGTGGGAAAGTTGACAATCTGGGTGATGTTCAGTTGATCTTCTATTTCTTTGGTATCTAGTTGGTTGGAGTCACCACCTATAATCATTTTTGAAGATTGATATCTTGCTCGTAGGGTGTCACATGTGTTGATGATGTGGTCGACGAGCAGGGCATGGGTGGGTGCACGTGGGGGATGATACCTTAAACCACAAATGATGGAGGCAGTGTGGCGAGGGTGACATGGAGGTCTTAATCTTACCCACATGATCTCAAGTTCCCTGGGGGTTTCAACGTTCAGGCGCTCGGCTTTGTACTTGGTGTGTGCACACATCACAAGTCCACCTCCTCGTTTTTCGGTTCTAAGACAGTGGAGTAGGTCGTAATTTTCAATGCCACACAACTCTGGTATAACTTGCCAGGCTTCTGTAACACAAACTAAATCAGCTCTGATCGTGTTCACTGTATTCACCAGTTCGTCGAATTTGTTACATAGTGAGGTCACGTTAGATAGGAACACAGAGGGGAGGTCATACCACAGGCGGGAAACTTCTATCACTTTCACAACACTAGGCGTTTTCCTCTTTTTTGTACTGCTGATTACACGAATCTTTTCCTGTCGGTTTTTTCCCTGTTTGCGATTTCTATTGTGAAAGAGGCCAATAGCTTTCAGGTGACCTATTACGGCAGGTGGTGGGTAGCCAGCTCCTCGTTTGAGAGAGTATAGTGCTGGCAGGGAGTAACGGATTATCTTCAAGTCAGTATGTTGAATGGTTGACAGATTGTTGGGCCTCATTTTGATTGTTTAGTATGTGTATTCCTATGTGTGTGTGTGTGTATTTCTTCGTCTATGTGTGTGTGTGTGTATTCCTTTGTCTGTGTCTGTGTGTACATTCCTTCGCTTGTGTGTGTGTGTGTGTATGTGTGTGTGTGTGTATGTGTATTCTTTCTTCTGTGTGTGTGGGTATTCCTACGTCTGTGTGTGTGTGTGTATTCCTATATGTGTCTGTGTGTGTGTATTCCTTCGTCTGTGTGTGTGTGTGTGTGTGTGTGTGTGTGTATTCCTATGTGTGTCTGTGTTTGTGCATTCCTTCGTCTGTGTGTGTGTGTGTGTGTGTGTGTGTGTGTGTATTCCTATGTGTGTCTGTGTGTGTGTATTTCTTCGTCTGTGTGTGTGTGTGTGTGTGTATTTCTTTGTCTGTCTGTCTGAGTGTATGTGTGTGTGTGTGTGTGTGTGTGTGTGTGTGTGTGTGTATTTCTTTGTCTGTCTGTCTGAGTGTATGTGTGTGTGTGTGCGTACTCCTTTTTGTGTGTGTATGTATTCCTTCGTCTGTGTGTGTGTGTGTATTCCTATGTGTGTCTGTGTTAGTGCATTTCTTCGTCTGTGTGTGTGTGTGTGTGTGCACAGGAGAAGAGGGGGTGTCTTGAACATATAGTGTCATTATGGATGTTATGTGATATGGCTCGGAGAAAGAAACTAACTCTGTATGTGGCGTTTGTGGATTTTTTACAAGCGTATGACATGGTCCCCAGGAGAACATTGTTTAAAATATTACGCTGATTAGAATGTGGGTCAGTGATGCTCTGTGCTCTGATTGCCATGTATTAATTAACAGAAAGTTTGATCGGGACAGTAGTGGTAACAATTACTCTGGGTGTACGGCAGGGGGTCACCTACTTGCTGTTTATTGTTTATTATAATATTTGTAAATGATCTCATAAAAATAATCAAAGAAGGATGTGACGCAGACGGATTTTTAGCATGGATACATATCTTGGTTTTAATGGACGACACGGTGCTCCTTTCAACATCTCGAGGAAATATGATTAAGAAGATTTAATTACTTCAGAACAACTGTACTGAATCATGGCTGGACGGTAATCATAAACCCTTTGTTAAACTCTATAACTGGTGTCTTAAGCAATTACTTGGAGTGAGGAAAAACATATGTAATGATGTTTGTTCCGCTGAGTCGGGATTCCCTTCCGTACATGACCTAGTTCAGTATAATCAGCATAGATTTTTTTATAAGATATGGCGGGTGAAAACTGAATACAGAAACGACCCTTTGGTATTTGTTATGAATACAGTAAAGAGTAGTAACACAGTGACGGTGAGGCTAATAACACACTATATTAATACTAATGTTACAGATATAAAGCAGGCTATGCAAAATGTAAGTGTTAGAATTTCTGAGAGTGAATCTTCAAGGAGATTAACATACAAGGATATAAACCCAAGCTTCATAGTACATGACATATATAAGGTGAAACATAATGTTAATAAATATCAGAGGCTGTCCTTTACTGGGTTCAGGGTGAGTGGTCACTCTCTAGTACGTGAGACAGGACGATGGAATAGAAGGGGTCATGGTGGTGAAATCACACTGGCGTGATGATCATAAACGGTGAATAAAACCCACTCTTGTTGACGGAAATAATATATTAATCCATACAGTTTCGGTGGACACTGCCACCATCTTCAGTGGTCTAGCGAGAAGAAAGGAATGACATAGATAGTACATAGGTATGAACTTATATAAAGTTTGTGGAGGGGGGAGGGAAGGAGGTGTCAGTGGGATGGGGTAGAAGGAGGTGTCGGTGAGGGCAGGTCACGTGTTAATCCCCTTGGGCGTCACCTAGGTGTGGGTGAGGTGAGGTGAGGTGTGTGTGGTGAGGGAAGGGACATTTCTACCAAGGATCTCATTATTGGGTCTAATCTATACATACCATAACTAAGGTTGAAATTGCGGTATTTTTCAATGCACATTGATTCGATTATCTTACGTTTTCTAAAGTCGTTGTTTTTATACATCAGATGGCTACCTTGCCAATCAATTCTATGATTGGCATTACAAACATGGTTAAAAATAGCATTGCTTAAATTACACGTCTTTGTGGCATATTTATGTTCCTTAATTCTAGTTTCTAGATTTCGGCCAGTCTCTCCTATGTAAACTAGTTCACAATCTTTGCATGGAATTTTATATATCCCTGCTTCTGTCGGGGTTCTAAATTTGTTTTTTACTAACTTTGATTTAATAGTTGAGGTGTATTTAAAGGCTATATTTACATCACTTGTGTGACAAATAGACCTCACCATACTCAAATCAGAGATGTAAGGCAATGTGAGAAAACGTTTCATTTGTGTGGTGGGGTTTTTTGGAGCATAGTGAGATTGCCTTGCTTTAAGGTAGGCTTTTTTTTATGAACCTAGGGGGGTATTTTAAATTTTGAAAGATTTTCCAAATCAGCTGATTTTCTTCATGTATATGCTCTGGACTGCAAATTCTGAGGGCTCTAAGGAACATTGATGAGATTACAGACAATTTTGTGGCCGAATGATGATACGAATAGTAATGAATGAACAAATTACAACTGGTAGGCTTCCTATACACTTTGAAGCTTAGTAAATGATTAAGTTTTACTACTAATACATCTAGAAACGGAAGTACGCCATCGTTCTCCCATTCGACTTTAAAATTGATGGATGGTGCAAGGTGATTAAGCTGGTGGAAGAAATCATCAAAGTTGTCAAGGGCTGAGGGCCAAAATGAAAAAATATCGTCTACGTAGCGAAACCAAACGAGATGAGGGGGGGAGATACGTGGTAGTAGTTCCGTTTCAAAATACTCCATATATAAATTGCTTAAAATGGGTGACAGTGGGGAACCCATACCTATGCCAAAAGATTGCATATAATAGTTGTTATTGAAAGAAAAAGCATTTGAAGTTACATATAATTTTACAAGTTCTATGAAAGTGTCGACTGGCATGCCCAAATCAATATCACAGTCAGGCAATTTATTAGCAAGAAATTCTAGGACATCATTAATGGGAACTTTAGTGAACAATGAATCGACATCGAAACAAACCATTTTACCAGAGAAAAGATCAAGTTGTTTAATTTTGTCTATAAAATCAGAGGAATTCTTCACATGGGCTGGAGAAACAGTACCTATGATGGGGGCTAATTTATTGGCAAGGAACTGTGATAATTTATACGTAAAACAACCTGACTGTGAGATGATAGGACGCATTGGAATATTATCTTTGTGTGTCTTTGGTAAGCCATACATATATGGTAACTTGGGATTGATCTGAATAAATGTCTTGCTGTCTATATTAGGAACATTATTTAGGGATTGTTTCACTTTCTTGTTGAATGCTGAGGAAAGGGGTCATGGCCGCTTACCTATGAATGAAAGAATATGTGAATGTGGTAGTGTACAAACAGAGAGACATGTCCTCCAGGACTGCCCACAAACTCAAGATATTCGTAACAATCACCGGTTTGACACAATAGAACAGGTGTTTACTGTTAAGTATTTAATGGATGAAACATGTAAAATAATACACGATATACTGTCTGTTTACCTGTAAACATGTAACAAGACATTATCAAATACAGATGTTTGCAGTAGGTAGGTGTAGAAGAGTAAAAGAGTACAAAAACAATGTTAGAGTTACAAGGAGTTACAAGGAAAAGAAGTACCCTAGGGGACCTTACGATCCATACAAAGAGGGTACCTGTGGGTTTAGTTGCGCAAGTAGGCGACCGTCCTCGAATGTGTCATGTGAAACCATCAAGGAACACTCGCACAACGGCTTAAACACCTAGACGGTGATTTAAGACTTTGTCTAATCTGGACTTGAACTGATCCACAGAGTTGCTGTTGACTACATCAGCAGGAAGCGCGTTCCAAGTACCGCAGATGCTGTATGTAAAGAATTTACCATACAGATCACGGATGTAATGCTTCAGTTCAAGTTTGTAGCCATGATTCCTGGTTGTGCCCTCACTGAGTTGGAAAATGTCCCTGTAGTCTACATTGTCAAAGCCTCGTAGTATTTTAAACACTTCGATAAGCTGACCACGCAGTCTCCGGGTTTCCAAAGAGAACAGGTCGAGTTCTACCAACCGATCTTTATAGCTCTTGTGTCTAATAGAGGGTATAAGTTTGGTTGCCCTGGCTTGCACTCGTTCCAATCTCGCGATATCCTTTCGGTAAGAAGGACTCTAAAATTGGACTGCATACTCCAGGTGCGGTCGGACAAGGGAATTGTACAGACAAAGTACTATCTCCTTGTTCCGGTATCCAAACTGTCGCTTTATGTACCCTAACATCCTTTGGGCTTTCTTCTCAGCCTCAATACACTGCTTTGAGAACTTGAGGTCGCTGGTGATAGTTACACCCAAGTCTTTCTCAGTATCAGTGCTTACGAGAGCATTGCCCTTAAGGTTATACTCTGTTATGGGGTTTCTGTGGCCTATATGCATAACTTTGCATTTGTTCACGTTAAATGGCATTTGCCACGTGTCGGACCACTCCCCGATCTTTCTAAGATCTTCTTGTAAGCGGGTAGTATTTCCTTCTTTCGCGACATTCATACCAAGCTTAGTATCATCGGCGAATTTGGAAATCTTGGCAACCATGTCACCACCCACGTCATTAACATAGATGATAAACAGTAGTGGTCCCAGAACAGAACCTTGGGGAACACCGCTAGTAACGGGCAACCACTCTGAAACCTGTCCATTCACTACCACCCGCTGCCGTCTGTCACTTAGCCAGTTCTCTATCCAATTTGCCACATTTCCGTCTATGCCCAGTGCACGCACTTTCCGAAGGAGGCGGTGGTGGGGTACCTTATCAAAGGCTTTCTGAAAGTCTAAGTAGACAATATCGACCGCTTTATCCCGATCATGCTCACTGAAAACAAAATGGAAGAATTCCACCAGATTTGTGAGGCATGACCGGTGCTGCCGGAACCCATGCTGGGAACCCCTCGGTAGCAAATTTGATTCTAAGTGTGCTGTTATTTTGTCCACCATGATGCTCTCCATGAGTTTACAGACTATCGAGGTTAAACTGATGGGTCTGTAGTTTGACGGTTGGCTAGCATCTCCCTTCTTGAAGATAGGAGTCACCTCTGCCTCACGCCAGTCTCTACGAACGCATCCAGTCTGGATTACCCTGTTGAAGACCATGCACAGGTGCCGTGATACTTCACCATGCACTTCTTTCAACACTCTAGGTAAGAACCCATCCGGACCGGGGGACTTGTTTGCTTTTAATTCGATTATTTTTCTCTCGATTTCTTCTTGGGTGAAGACCATTGACTCCAACTTCTCACTGAAGACTTCCAAAGGTTCGGGAATGGGACCACTCACCTCAGAGAACACTGAAGAGAAGTACTCATTTAAGAGGTTAGCATTTTCTGCATCAGAGTTCATCAATGCCCCATCCTCATTCACCAAGGGACCGATCCTGCGTCGGATTGGTTTACGGCCATTCACATAACTGAAAAACTCCTTGGGGGTTCTCTTTGCAGAGTCTAGCCACACGGACCTCCTCAGCAAGCTTAGCAGCCCTTATTTTGGACTTCACGTTTCGATTCAGTCTTCTATGACCGTCAAAGTCCCCAGATGTCTTCGCTCGACGATACGCAGGTCTCCTCTCCCTTAGTAGGTTACGGATTTCCCGATTAAACCACTTCGGTTGAATGAACTTCTGACCTGTTCCCTTCAGAGGAATAAAGCGCGACTGAAGTTCCATGAAGGAAGACAAGAATGACCTCCACAGATCATCAGCACTCTCTCCCTCTTCTAGTTCCATTTCAGCAACGCTTTCACGAAGACCTGCAAAGTTCGCTCTCCCCATGTCTAATTTTCTATGCACCGGGGTCACGGACTCCATATTAGGGACTTTAACTGAAAATCTTATAAGCTTGTGGTCACTTCCACCTATTTCTTCGTTTACAGAGAGGTCTTGAATGATGTCATCCTCTGAGGTGAGGACCAAGTCGAGTATGTTAGCACCTCTTGTTGGCTCCCTTACCCATTGAGTGAGGAATTCATCATTTACAAACTCCAAGAGTGGTGTGTTCTCGGCAGAGGGCTCTCTGGTTTCCCAGTCAACATGTGTGTTGAAGTCCCCCATAAGGATGCACACCCTGCCATCCACTAGTTCACCCAGCAACTGGTATAGGTCCCTGTCCATCTCAATGAGTTGTCCAGGGGGTCTATAAAGCAGCAGGGTTCTGTATTATGCAGTGCCTATTTCTAGGTCAACTCCAAGGAGCTCGTGGTTCGATGTGATGTTGCAGGTCATCGATTTGATAGGGTTCTTTACATACAACAGCACACCACCACCCCCTCTGTCCTCTCTATCTTTGTGGAAGAGTTGGTAGCCTGGAATCACGAATTCCCCTTCAAGATCTCTGTCTGAGGTTCTCAACCATGACTCCGTTATGGCCACCATCTCGGGTTCCTCTGTCGCAACGAGGGCCCGCAGTTCCAAAAACTTGTTTCGGATGGACCTGGCGTTGAACAATAGAACCTTCAGGGAACCCCCAACTGCAGGGCTCCCTATACTCTTCCGTTTCCTGGTTTGGTCATTGTCTTGGTAGTGCTGGGGATATCCTTCTTCAGGATCTCAGCGAATGTCTTCTCTGGGGTCACTCTAGCATAGCGACGAACGCTCTCCTCCACGCTCGGTCGAGTGCTCCTGAGACATCGTCGGACGGCGTCTTCCATTAATTTGGAAAGCACTTCTTTCCCCTTTGGTGAGAGATGTGTGCCATCCCTCTGGTAGAGGTCGTCTCTACCAAAGAGTGAGGTGTAGGGGTCCACAAAGAACACCCCCTCGGCAGTACACAAATCAGCCAGGCGCTGATTTACTGCAATGTTCTTTGACAGAGCAGTCCCTAAAGGGCCTCTCCTTGGGAGCATGCCAACAACTACCCTTCTGCGGGTTTTTAACCCACAGTCATCTACTGCACCGATCACATCCGAGAGGACTCCTTCGGTCATGCCTACTCTACCATTTCTCAGGTAGATGTCATTACCACTCACCATGAGTGCAATGACAGCAGATCTGGACGTTTGGATCCTCTCAGCTTCCTTTCGGAGGTCAGCATTGCCACAACCTGGCAAACAATTCACCTTTACAAAAGTGTGAAGGTGATCTGCCATTAGGGGTTGCAGCCCTCGTGCCTGGGAATCACCTACAATGTGTATATCCACAGGCCTCTCCTTGGTAGGAGCACGAGATGCCTTTTGAGGAACCCGAGAGTGTTTTGAATTCCTGCCGGGCTCGTCACTTCCTCCAGGTTGCTTCTTCTTCGTCTTCATTTCCTTCTTATTTGATTCCTCACTTTCCTCTAATCCCTCCTCAACTGTCTTCTTGGGTTTTTCTCCCTTCTCCATATTCCCCTCCTCTTTTCCATCACACTTTTCTGCAGTCTCTTTTCCTTCTGCAGTCTCTTTTCCCTCTTCATTGTTGTTGTTCTTTTTCTTGTTGTTCTTCTTCTTGTTCTTCTTCTTCTTGTTCTTCTTCTTCTTGGTCTTTACCGCCGTGGTGGAGCTCTCCGGTGAAGAAGCTCCTTGGACTGCCTTGTCTCTCACATGGCAGTCACACCTCTGTAAGTCCATTCAGAGAACTTCCTCCTTTAGGGAGTTGTTCTCCTTCGTGAGCAGTGAGATGTGCTTCATCAACCTCTCCTCGAGTTTGCAAAAGTCGCAGACACTCGAGGAGTCTAGGTCGCTCGCACTCCTCCCGCTGAAGCCCTCACACCAGCGGTACACCTTGCATGTAGTACATGTAAATTTTCTTGTTGATGGACCAGTCATCTCGCTCTAATTCAATTTAAGACCAATAATACAAAAGAAAGGGTAATGTGATTTGGTCTCGCATAAGTCTCGTCCGCCTACTTCCAGAAGGTTTTCGGTCGTTCGGCCAACAGAAACCTTATGAGCCAAGCACACCAACCCTAAGGTCTCCCCTGGGCCGGACGGCCCCAATCGTGCCGCAGCTCCCAACTGAGCAGCACAAGAGTCCTAAGTAAATGGGACTCTGATTTTTCGACAGGGGTGCTTGAAGTGTAACCGTCGTCCTACTAATCCCTACTAATCCTCCATCTGCGGCCAAACTTAAAGCAAATAGTAAAACTAAATGTCCACGACTTAATCCGAGATCTTTTACTGGCCTGGCAGCCAGCGAGGCACAAAAGCTCTCTCACCAAAGAGCAGTCGAGCCTTTAGGCACCTAAGAACGGTCACAGGGAGCTGGTCAGGCTTATTAATCTAAGAGAATACCTACGGGGGTCCTGAGGTATCTCCATTACTCGTACCCCACACGCCTGAGATCCCTTCAATCTCAGCCCTTTCGAAACCTGTGAGCGTTAAAAGGCGTTGTTTTAGGAGGTTCCAAAGCCTCCCTTCTCACACGGCATAAGGTAGCTGGTGAGGTCCTTAACAATAAAAACTTATATCGAAAGTGATGAAGATTTTTTTTTTTT
Organism: Petrolisthes cinctipes; assembly: GCA_033782935.1. Classification (NCBI taxonomy): domain Eukaryota; kingdom Metazoa; phylum Arthropoda; class Malacostraca; order Decapoda; family Porcellanidae; genus Petrolisthes; species Petrolisthes cinctipes. The sequence continues at coordinate 133,702 of JAWQEG010001287.1, forward strand.
TTTTTTTTTTGTTAGGACAGTTGAAGAGCAGTTGTGAAACTTAATATTAACATGAAGATTTGACAACTCTTAGTCAGGATCCTAATAACGCTACCTTTCTGGCACGGGTAACCCAACTGGACTAAATGTCCCCCAGCATAGCTAGCAAAATTCAAACAGATCACACAATCTATCTATATGTGTGTATTTCTTCGTCGGTGTCTGTGTGTGTGTGTGTATTCCTTCCTGTGTGTGTGTGTGTGTGTGTGTGTGTGTGTGTGTGTGTATTTATTCATCTAAGTGTGTGTGTGTGTGTGTGTATTCTTTCGTCTGTGTGTGTGTTTGTGTGTGTGTGTGTGTGTGTGTGTGTGTATTCCTACGTCTGTGTGTTTGTCTGTGTGTGTGTGAATGTATTCTTTTGTGTGTGTGTATTTCTTTGTCTGTGTGTGTGTGTGTCTGTATTTCTTCGTGTGTGTGTTTGTGTACTTCTTCGTCTGAGTGTGTGTGTGTGTGTATTCCTTCGTCTGTATGTGTGTGTGTATTCCTTCGTCTGAGTGTGTGTGTGTGTGTGTGTGTATTCCTTCGTCTGTGTTTGTGTGTGTGTGTATTCTTTCGTCTGTGTGTGTGTGTCTGTGTGTGTGTGTGTGTGTGTGTGTGTGTGTGTGTGTGTGTGTGTGTGTGTGTGTGTGTGTGTGTATTCCTATATGTGTCTGTGCGTGTGTATTCCTGTATGTGTGTGTTTGTTTATTCTTATATGCGACTGTGTGTGTGTGTGTGTGTGTGTGTGTATTCCTTCGTCTGTGTGTGTGTTGGTACTCCTTCGTCTGTGTGTGTGTGTGTGTATTCCTTTGTCAGTGTGTGTTTGTGTGTGTATTCCTATGTGTGTCTGTGTTTGTGCATTTTTTCGTATGTGTGTGTGTGTGTATTCCTATGTGTGTCTGTGTGTGTGTGTAATCCTTCGTCTGTGTGTGTGTGTGTGTGTGTGTGTGTGTGTTAGTGTGTGAGTGTGTGTGTGTATTCCTTCGTCTGTGTGTGTGTGTATTCCTTCGTCTGTGTCTGTGTGTGTGTGTGTGTATGTGTGTGTGTATTCCAATGTGTGTGTGTATTCTTTCGTCTGTGTGTATGTGTGTGTATTCCTATGTGTGTCTGTGTGTGTGTGTATGTGTATATCTTCGTCTGTATGTGTGTGTGTTTGTATTCCTTCGTCTGTGTGTGTGTGTGTATTCCTTCGTCTGTGTGTGGGTGTGTGTGTGTGTGTGTATTCCTTCGTCTGTGTTTGTGTGGGTGTGTATTTATGTTAGAAAAGATTTGATGAGACAGACTAGGGTTTTAAAGCAAGAGTCAAACGGAGAGGTGGAGCACCTACTTATCTATATTCTCAAGTGGAAACTAGTATTGTCAACAATTTATCGACCACCATACTGCTCTACAGATAACTTTACAAATACAATACCATCAATAGAATCAGAGGTAATTAACCTAGGCAACCCAGAACGTAACATTATAATACTTGGTGATTTTAATCTGCCAATCATTAGATGGAACGAACCCAATGGGACAATAATATACGGAGGATCGGCCTCGGACCCACAGCAATCTGACTTATTTCTATCGTTTATGGACAAATTCCTACTTAAACAAATGATAGACACGCCTACTAGGGAAAACGACATTCTAGACTTGACTTTAACAAACAACGAAGACATAGTCAGTAATATAACTATTGAAAACACTTTGATGTCGGACCACAGAATTGCAGTCATAAAGACAGATTTGGAGACAACGAGTGAAACGAAACGGACACTGGAGAAAGATTCGTTTGCTTCACTGGATTTCCACCATAAGAACACAGATTGGAATGCAATACACGAAGCCACAATGAATACTTAATCTATTTGAGAATAAAACCAGTGACGACATATATAATATATTATACGCTAAACTGCTAGAGATATGCACACAACACACTCCTGTCCGACGAAGATACACCCAAAACAGTATTGCAAGAGATCGTCGTATCCTGATGAGGAAACGGACGAAGATAAAAAAAACAATGGCGAAAACAATAAACACATATGAAAGAAAAATTAACAATATTGAAGTCAAACTCGCACTATCATGTGCAGAAGAATTGAAATTAACGGAAACAAGAGCAATAGAGAAAATAAATAGGAACACGAAATATTTTTACTTATACGTGCGCTTAAAGTCAGTAACTCGAAGCTCCATTGGCCCACTTATATACAGAGGTGAATATTGAAAGAGGTGAATATTGAAAGCCTTGAATGAGCAGTACATTTCAGCTTTTATCAAACCAATGGACGAATATAGACCAATCCCATGGAAATCAGTCGACTACCAACAAAGCGACATCTGGCTCAAACCGGAGGACTTTGAGAAGGCAATATCAGAGATAAAAATGAATGCAGCAGCCGGACCGGACCAGATCCCAGCTATTCTCCTTAAGAAATGCTCAAAAACATTATCTAAACCACTGTGTGGCTTATGGAGATCATCTCTTAACCAAAGCAAAATACCAGCAATACTGAAGCATGGAATGGTAACTCCCATACACAAAGGAGGCAACAAGACTGAACCCAAACAATATACACCTGTGACTTTAACATCACATATAATGAAAGTATTTGAACGACTAATTGTTAATGAACTAAGAAGTCACATGGATAGGAACAAGTTGTACAATCCTGGCCAACATGGTTTTAGAGATAATAGATCATGTCTCTCTCAGCTATTACAATACCATACAGAAATAATAATTGTCTTAGAAAGCGGACAAAACGCAGATACTATTTACTTAGAATTTGCTACGGCGTTTTCTTTGCACATAGAATGCAGTCAGTTGTGGTAGAGGGAGTCGAGTCGGAGAAGTCAAAAGTATTAAGTGGTGTAGCCCAAGGATCAGTGATCGGACCAGTGTTATTTCTAATGTTTATGACAGATATGGATGAAGATGTAAATTACTGCCAAACCACCTCGTTCGCAGACGACACCCGGATGCATATTTACACTTTCTGGTAGAATATAAACATAGGGGAAATTACAGCCAATCAGAGCCCGCGGAGCCCAGTAATGACGTCATAGAAAGTATTGCCAGCTAAATGCCATGAAAACACCTCTGCAATTTCAGATTTCACGGGTTTTACAGAATATCTATATTAGTGTTAAACGTATGTATTTAGTATACATCACTAATTTAACACATTATTTTCAGATGAGACTCATTCAATAAATATTCCTGTAGTTTTTTTTTTAGATGTCTTTTGGTAATGATGCGCACTGTTCATTAATTCCATCTCACAAAGTCGATAATACTTTCATCAGTTTTATATATTACTAGCAACATTGGGAAACTCTTATGCTATTAAATGCATATCACATAAAAAAATAATGTAGATATATATGTTTTGTACCAAATTGTATGAAGTACACAAAATACATGATACGAGTGTTAAATCTAATGGTTTGTGACCCTGTTCTGTGTTCCCCTTAGAGAGTTACGTTCTTCCTTTAGTTTTAAGTGGTGATTGTATTTTGACGTAATTATATTATGATTTTGATGTAATCATATTACGATTGTGATGTATTTCCCTTAAAATTATACCTGGTAAAGAGAGATGAATGAATGAATGCGAGTAGGCCTTGCATAAGTTACCTTATTTTACTAGGCATTTTTCAGTACAGTATCAAATGTAGTATACTGTACTACCACCTGGCTATTGCTAGGTGCTGAAAAATGGTCTTATTCAATAGTGAGCAATTGACCATATACTGTAATACATAACCTAACCTAGATCATGGCAAAGTTAAGACCTAACCTTATTAAAGCTGTGCTGTATATCCTAAACAAAATGTTGTCTCATAATTAGGTCTTGTATTACTTGATTACCCTCTTGGAGAAAGGGAAATGGGGTACTGATGATGATGATTCATTATGGACAAAGAAAAACAAATGATACTAAAGAGCATCTAAATTTAGTAGAAAGAATAACAGTATGTTTTCATAGAGAGAGGAGTAGAACTACTACTTAAAACATTTGAAAAAAACATTTTAAACATTTTATTATCCCTATTAGCTAATACAAAACATGTATGTACAATAAATATGAAGTGCAGGGAGCCCATTTAAAGCTTGAAGCTTTTTGGGCAGTACTGAAAACTTGGGTGCAGGACTTAATTTATGGTGCAAAAAGAAAAATACAAATATATATGACAATAATAATAATAATAGTAACAATAATAATAATTAACACTGGGATAATTATAAAATAATAGTAGTGTAAATAATAATTGAAGTGATAACATTAATACAATAATATTAGTTTACAATTTAAATTGATTGATACTGTAATAATAATAATAATAATAATGATTAATAATGTGATAATTATAAAATAGTAGTATTGTAAACAATGATAAGTTACAATATCATACACTAATATTAGTATAAGATAATTATTGATTCAACTGGGGAGACACTATTACAGTAGATACATGGGCATAGATTAATAATTCAGAAGGATATGTTTTTTTAAATGTTTTTTTAAAGGAGTATATTGTGGTTAGACCTCTGATATTATTAGAAATAGAATTCCAGGTTTTAGGTCCTGAATAAGAAAGGGAGTGTTGAGTGTTAAATTATGGGCAGATATACGTAAATTTTCATGAGTACTGGTGAAGTAGGTATGTTGTGGCTGTAAGGACACAGATGTTTCACTTTTGATTTTTTTATACATGTAAATACCAATTTGTAGCTTATTTATATCAAGACATTTAAGGGAATTTGTTTCTTTAAAGAGAGGTTGTGTGTGTGCAAAGTAGTCACTGTTTGTAATAATTCTTATTATTTTCTTCTGAAGTCTAAATAGAGGTATCAGGTGTGTGGGTTAGGTGTTGCACCAGATAGGTGTACAATAGCATAGGTAACACATGTGCGTTATATAACATTTTAAAAATATAAATGGGCATTAATTCCTTAATTTGATATAACAGACATACTAGCCTGGATAATTTAAGAATTTGGTTTGTTACATGGTGCTTAAAGGTCATGGTATCATCATACGTTATTCCTAATAGTGTATGTTTATTAGTTCTGTTTATGTTTTGGGAAAAAAATAGGGATGGAAGCATTGATGGTGGCTTATCAGTAAATAGCATATAAAATGTTTTGCTTAGGTAGATAGACAGGAACTTTTGTATACATTTCTTAGTTATTATTATATTCTATGTACAAAGAGAGACTGGCCCTAAATGCCTGGCCTACCAAAGCACATCCCAGGGATAAGGGGCAAGAGATCACAGGACCAGGGTTTCTGACAGCCAGTGTGACATTAGCTGGCATCTTGCTCAATGTTCACTGCCATGTGATTTAGCATTAGCAACATTGCACTCTATATTATGAGCAAGTTTGCGCGGACGCTTTGGTTTGGATGATATTGCTGCTGCTGCTGGTCGACGTCCTTTTCCAATGGGGGCTGCTCCTCTTGGCATTCCTGGGGACCTCCTTGCTATGGAAGTTGGTTGGCAAGGAATATTACCACGACCAACTACACTATATCTAACAGATGAGCCTGCACAGTTCAAGAAACTATTCAGCTGGTTAGGTGTTTTAACTGAACTAATTTGTTTAATAAATCTTTGCAAGGCCACTCGTGTTTCTGCATTGGCACACTGTTTAACCGCAGTCATTAGAGCTTCTGCTGCTACTTCTGAGGCTGCAGTTACATAATCAATATCTTCAGCAACATTTTCTTTATCACACCTCTCAAAATCCTCTTCATTGTTTTCTAAAACAGGATCTGATTCCACAATCATCTTCATTAGATCTTGGCGGTTTTCTTTAGGGATACCATGCTTACAGTCCAGAAGCCATCGCCATACTTGTTGTAGGACATGGAAAATACAGAGGAACTGCTTTGATGTAGGCCATGTGGATGCCAACGCTTTCCTCTCTGGCTCGCAGTTATCTGTAATGAAGCATTGTGGCTCCCCCCTGCCATAAAAGCCACTTTCACCAAGTGCTTCTTTGACCATGGCAAAACCTGTAAAGTAAAACAGATTGACTTCAGAAACTCGGTTCTTTACTTTTTGTCTATTTCTACAGGGATCTGTATGGTATGTGTTGAAGGCTACTCATTTGTATGTGTTACCCCTCTACCTATTTACCTTCTCTGGAAGATTACATACATAGGGGAAAATTAGAACTAGAACCAGTCAGAGAGCGCAGAGCGAATTCTTAGAAGCATTATCTTAATAAAATTATTACCTGTGTGAGAGAGAGATACAGAAATGATGGAGCAAGTGAATGAAAGTAGGTCTACATTATGTTTTGATATGTGCATACCTTATTCTAGGGAAACTTTCTGTATAGTGCTGCAAGGGCAGTATAGGCCTACTGGCTATTATTCATGATCAAGGTAAAGTATTATATCCTCAAACAAACTTAGTGGTTCCTACATAGTTATGTTTATCTACAAAAACTACCTCACCAGCTTCTTTTAGAGCCTTGTGGGCCCTAAACATAAATGGTGTTATCAATACTACACAGAAGCTGTTCTGGTAGTGCTGATAGTTGATTACGACTTCAGGGTTTGCCTGCGCATACTTTTGGATGGCTTCAAACACAATTGGTGTGTTTAAACGGCCATGTTCTCTTTTCCGCAACATATCCCACATATACTGGATGGACCTCTGAGAAGGATTGATAGTGTGGTCAGCTTGCCCACGTATGTCATCACACAGATCCATCTTCAGCTCATGATGTCGATGTGCTTGTGCTGGCGTCATCCCTGTAATAAATGACATAATTACTCTATATTCATTATTATTATGTTCATAAACTAATAAGCGTATTTTATCAACCCAGATGATATCTATGCCAGACCTTCAAACTGATTAAGAATTATCTGCTTTTGGAAAAAATAAGTAAGTTGTTCTAACCATGGCCTCATGTACAGTCTGTTACAGTTCCGACTGGGCCACCCAGTATCGAGAGATCGTAGATGTGGCAGGAGTGTGTGTGTGTGTGTGCTCGAAAATTATACGGATCGTCAACACTCTCCCTCTGTAGTGAACATGACCCTGCCTCAAAGTTCATTCCATAGATGGCGCTGTGTAGTTGTGGAAGGAATGTGGACTGCAGGGTTGAAGTTTCGGGAAACATCTATGTTCGTGCCAATGAGTCATGAGCTCTCAGGCAGAGTGGTTGAGGAATACTATTATGGAAATTTAACAACTATCTTACACAATGAGTAGGTGAAGCTAAGGTAAAGTTGTTCGTAGCCTGAACAGTGAATATTTCTTCTTAATGGTTATCATGTTTGGCATGCAACATTGCTCAGCCGTTCTGACAGAGCTCACGTCTCGTTGCCACGATTGTTTTTTTGTTTTTCTACCAACTAGGATCGGGCAGATAGGTTGTTTTCTTTGTCCATCATATTTTGGTAAGCATTATTTGATGTTCACCTTTGATTTCGTATTTTATTTGTAAGTCATGTTACAATGTATTACATGCATAGTAAAATTCCTTCATTGCTAAATACTTTCTCTCTCTCGTAATAAAAATGTTAAAGTCAACTGTAATTCTCTCTCTCTCTCTCTCTCTCTCTCTCTCTCTCTCTCTCTCTCTCTCTCTCTCTCTCTCTCTCTCTCTCTCTGAAATAAACACCATCTTATCTTATCCTATCTCTATACTAATAAAATCGGACAGAGAGTGAGGACCAATTCCACAGTTGTTCGTTGTGATTTGTTAGCGCCCAAACGAAAGAAACTAAACTGTGTAAATGACTTGTGTCTGATTTATTGGAAGCATCTGATGAGTAAAGTATGCAGCTATTGTAATAATACAAATGCTCAATTGATAGTTTTGGTGAATAGGAATAATCAGCTTTTGGGAAATAACGAAGCCTTACAAGTGTGTTTGGGGAGGACTCTGACAAAATGACTGTGGAATCAGTCCTGGCTCCCTGACATTCTACGTTAATAAACAAATTAGTAGTGTCAAAATAAGCGATCGTTTTGCCAGTGATAATCAACTCGCATTGATTGTTAACTGGGTTATGTTTGTTTTGAACCCACAGGTGAACGGGGAAGAGGGATCACTCCTAACGACCAAACGTGTGTTTAACCTACTAATAAATTACCCCAAGTTTTGCTAATAGATACATTAATGTGTGCATAGTAGTAGGTGATCTACCAAATTTGCACACCGTTCACATAATGATGGATTTATTCCAGAGATAACGGTGTGTGGCTGTGGAGAAGAGAAGGGCGAAGTCTCAGAAAGTAGCCTAGGTGGGCAAGGTGAAATTCGTTGGAACCCCATAGAGAACGTGTGGGCTAATATGATCAACTGCTGGGAGCCAGAGATGGTGGAGCGGAGACCGGAGGCACTAATGGCTCATACCCAGGCTCAGTGGGAGATGTTCCGCAACAAACCTAACAAATTCGACGCATTATGGCCTCTGTGCCCGATAGACTGCGTGCCGTCATAGAGAAGGAAGGTGGCTGGACTGGATATTAATTATCAATGTAAATAAAAAAATATTTTGTTTAAATAAATGTTGTTGGGTTGTCAAGGATTGTATAACTCCTACTTTGCCTATTTACATTTATAGAGTGTTCCTGTCTATTGAAATTATGAACCTGTAAAGATGACGAAAGTAGAGAATAACCAGAGTTTTATCTTTCCCCCGGCCAACGAGGGTTCAACCGCCGATTTTACAGCTGGTTAGCATATTTCTCGAATTTGGCTGGAGAGCAAGAAGTGCTGGGACGAAATGAAGGAAAATTGCTCCTAACATTTAGGAATAAAAGTAACCATAGGAAATTTTTTAAATAGTCTCATTGTCTTTCCCAACTCATTTTACCTACATGACTGCATTTCAACCCAACCATAGTTAATCTAACCTAACTGAGCGGATTGCATTGACCAGGTCAGACTTGAAATATATGCCTCCGAATAGGGGTCCCTCTGAGTGTGCAGCGTGTTTTAAGATGTGATCTCCGGCACGGACGCGAATATTTCATATTTCTTTATAATGCAAGTAAATCTTGGTTTAATCACGTGTTCTGTCTGACTTTTACTAGGTGCTAATTTCTTTAGGATTATTACACATACAGCATGATATCGGTAATGTCAATTTAGACACATTCTTCTTTAATTTGTGCAGCTAACGTTATCCATTCATTACTTGATGACTCGAGAGAAAGATACACAGAATATGCGAGAGGGATAGTTTCGGAGTAATTTCATAATTCGTAGGATTTATGGTAACGGGTGATACAATAAACAAAGTAATAAAAATCTTTAGGATTTTATCATTATAAGGAGTCGTTACTCTGAAACGCTCATCAAATACTGACTGGCAAACTACATTCCTAGCTAAAGTAATGACCCTACGTATCCGTGTGCTCAACCGGTGCCTTCCAGTGAACTTCACCTTGCCCACCTACTTTCCGAAACTTCGCCCTTCTCTTCCCCACAGCCACACACCGTTATCTCTGGAATAAATCAATCATTATGTGAACGATGTGCAAATTTGGTAAAACACCTACTGTTATGCACACACTATTTTTCACTACAAAAGGTTAATTAGCAAAAATCGGGGTAATCTATTAGGAGGTTAAACACACGTTTGGTTGCTAGGAGTGATCCCTCTTCCCCATTCAGGTGTGGCTTCTAAACAAACATAACCCAGTTAATATAGCAATCAATGCCAGTTGATTATCATTGGCAAATTGATTGATGGATTGATTGATTTTTGGCGCTGCAACATCGAGATCATATAGCGCCAGAAGAAGGTGATAGAAGAGGTGGGACAGCAAGCAGGAAGGAAATAGAAAGAAAAGAGACAGTTGAATAACTGAAAGAGATTGGCTGGGGCCGAAGGGGCGCCCAAACCCTTAGGCCCCCTTCACACGACGCGACCACGGCCGCGCGACCACGAGATTATTGGCCGCGCGACCATGGTCGCTTTTCATTCTCTCGACGCGACCATGGTCGCGCGGCCAAGGATATGTTGGCGCCATTCCTACCACTCACGGTCTCGTCATGGAGGTGGAAGAAGCGGCAATTGTTATTGTGATGTACTCACAATTGCGCAAGCAAGAGAGAGAGAGAGAGAGAGATTTATTGATGAAGATAGTAAACAATAAAGAGAGATAAACAGAAATAAAGATAAAGACACACTGGAAGTGATGCATAGATGGAGATAGTAAATAGAAAAGTGAGATAAACAAAAAGAAAGCAATTAAGACAAACAGGTAAGAACATATATAATACCCAAAATCAACACGTAGGATATAAATACAGGAAATAAATGAAAGAAGTGTATGAACATATTATAACACATTTAAACTCCCAGTTATAGTGAGTGACATTGGTTGAAGGAGGCTTTGAGGAAAATAATCAAGTGAAAATTTCTAAAGCACATTATTTCCTCCTTTCTGTAATATCATACTTTCATGGGTTTCCTCCGTCCTCTGGTCAAACGACGACAATCTCGGTCCTCTGGTCAAATTAGTGGGAGAGATTCTTGTGAGTTAATTGGAAGGCTACTGAATCCTCCAAACTATGTCACAAAACACATTCCCTATTACTAAACATTGATGTGAATTGTTTCCTGGGTTAGTTAGAGCAGGCCTCGATTGAACTTCCACAATAAAATGTTCAGTATCAAAGTCTTCCTACATGATCACACACATCTGGTCGCGCTGATGGTCGCGTCTCGTCTGAATAGTTCCATTTGTTTCTACGTAAACATGTGGTCGCGCGACCAGGTTGGCCGCTCACTTGGTCGCCTTCCCTGGCGACAAGAAATCTGGTCGCGCGGCCAGACTTGGCAGCGCGACCCCGTGTGAAGGGCTCCATCTAAACCAATACAAGCATATGGTCGCGCGGCCATGGTCGCGTCGTGTGAAGGGGGCCTTAAAGTATTGCCCATATCACTACAGGCAATAACCCCCTACAGGGTCTAAAGGAGAAAGGGAGAAGAGGTGGAGATGAGGGAAAGGTGAAGAAAGAACAGGATAAGAAAAGTGAAGAAGTTAGAAGGAGGTGAAGAAGAATCTATCATTGGCAAAAATATCACATATTTCGACACTTATTTGTTTAACGTAGAATGTCAAGGAGTCAGGGCCGGTCCCACATAGTCATTTTGTTTGTCAGATTCCTCCCCAAACACACTCGTAAGCCTTCGTTATTTCCCAAAAGCTGAGTATACCTATTCACCAAAACTATCAAGCACTAGTATTATTACAATATCTGTAAACTTTACTCATCAGATTAATCCAATAAATCAGTCAAAAGTCATTTACACAGTTTAGATTCTTTCGTTAGGGCGCTAACAAACTACAACGATCAAATGTGGAATTGGTCCTAAATCTCCATACGATTTCATATATAAATAGACTGGATAAGATAAGATAGTGTTCATTTGAGAGAGAGAGAGAGAGAGAGAGAGAGAGAGAGAGAGATTACAGTACACTTTAACGTGAGAGAGAAAGAGAGAGAGTGAGAAGGAGTATTTAGTAATGAAGGAATTTTACTATGCATGTAATCCATTGTAACGTGACTTACAAATAAAATACAAAATCAGAGGTGAACATCAAATAATGCTTACCAAAATATGATGGCCAAAGCAAACAACCTATCTGAAAAACAAGAAAACAATGCAATGTTGCATGCTAAACATGAAATTCATTTAGAAAAAATATTCACTGTTCAGGCAACGAACAACTTTACCTTAGCTTCACCTACTCATTGTGTAATGTAGTTGTTAAATTTCCATAATAGCATTCCTCAACCACTCTGCCTGAGAGCTCATGACTCATTGGCACGAGCATAGATGTTTCCCGAAACTTCAACCCTGCAGTCCACATTCCTTCCACAACTACACAGCGCCATCTATGGAATGAACTTTGAGGCAGAATCATGTTCACTACAGAGGGAGAGTGTTGACGATCCGTATAATTTTCGAGCACACACACACACACACTTCTGCCACATCTACGATTTCTCGATACTGGGTGGCCCAGTCGGAACCGTAACAGACTGTACGTTGGATATACAGGGAACTGTTTTTTTTTCTGATATGGATTCTGCATAGCCTAATCGTGTAAATTACCATGCACAGCTTAAAACTTGAAGTTATCTACTAGTACAGTACAGCATAAAATTATATAGTTATCTATGTATATGCTCATTCATAAGATTATACCTTATCATACAGTAATACTAAACTGTACTACACACTATTCCAGGCATATAACATACTCAAAGGATGAGAAGGTGCATAAAGTTGTCCACTTGACATTTCTGGAAAGAGGGATGCATAGTGAATGATAAATATAAATAATGTACCAATGTATCACATAATTTATATCTACAATGCTTTAGTTGTGAGTGAAAACAGTGTGTCAGTATGAATATTTTGCACTTTAAAATCACCAGTGTACTTGCAGTACGGCAGTAATGGCACCCAAAATTATTACACAAGTATATTGTAATATTAACCAAAAAACTTGTATTTTACAATGCCCATCAATATCTGTTCATGATATTCAACGTTAACAGTTTGGGCTTAAAAATATTACCTTGTTCAAAGTACATCTCAAAAACCTTCTTTGTACTTAAAGGCACCCTCAGCTGGTTGAGACCATCTGCTGACTCAAGTGGGTGATTATGGTGACCGAAGATCTTCACAAAGCATGGAAAATTCCTCACGAGTTCAGGAGACCTCTTGTGCACAATGCTGATGGTGACGTCCATAAATACTTTGCATCTGAAAACATTGAGAGAAATATAGATTTAAGTAGTTTATTTCAATGAGAGTATTTTTGTCAAAGCTATACAGTACTACGTTGAACAGTTCATTGCATCTGGTTGGAAGTGCCCTTAGGAATGTGGGCAACAGCCCTGGATATAAATCTATTTCCAATGCATTTCCATACTTCACACATTAACAGAACAAAATGAAGGGTGCATTTTGAGAAGTGGGCAATCTTTTTTTTCCAAACCTAAATTAGACAAGATATAATTACCTAAACTATTAGGGAATATCATGTGTGGTAATTCTGCATAAGAGTTCCACCAAGATTTTCCCCACTTTTTGTACTTTTTCATGCATCATTTTACTTGATCTATTAATTGTTGGTCGTGATATTGAGGAGAAAACTTCATTTTTTACCTGACTTGAACTGACCTAACCTAATCAGGACCAAGACCTAACCTATGCAAACTACCAGGACCTAACCTGGGCAAACTTCCAGGATCTAACCTAGGCAGACTACTGGGACTGTCCACTGTGTACAAGGGAAGGAGAACACTGTACTTAGGCTCTGGTGTGCTGCAATTTTTCCATAGGCTGTTATGGAAAAAATAAGTGCAATCTCATCTTAAATTCATTACACACCAACATACTATTGTCCAATAATGAAAGACATAAATTGTAAATATTTGCCACGTGTAACTCTTATGCAGTTTTACCAATATTATAATTTGACAGACACAGTTTGATAATTAAATAGTAGGAAATAGGAAACAAACAATCATAGGCACATGGGACCCTGCTAAACACTGACTAAACTATGTACGTAAGTTAGCAATAAATACAGTATCGATTTAATCAATGATACTTATATATAGACCATACTTACCCAGTTGAAGTCTTAATTTTCCGTTTGTGCTTTGAACCGTGAAGACATATCAACTTCTGTCTAAAAAGTTTTCTTGTGCCAACTGAGTAGAGCTTGTAGGAGTTGAAGCACTGGCGATTTTTTACCGAAAAAACCTCCCTCCAATGCTGGAATTCCTCCCTAGACTTAACGTTTGTTCTAAGACACAAACAGTCTTCTTTTCTCTTGATATCGACATTTTGAAAGCCTTCTTTCTCAAAATTAAGATCGATATTCATTGTTCGTACCAACAGTTACAGTGCACACAGGGCTGGTGTGAATGCGCGGTGGCTCTGTAACGTAACTCTCTAACACAGAACAGGGTCACAAACACAGAGCTATAAACATAGAGCTCGCCACCCCCCTCCCCCTGGCGTGTCACCACCAGAAGTGGGTTTGCGGCCATGACAGATAGCCCATCCCCTCAACCCGCCAGCCTGGTAGCTTATGCCAGGGTAAGATATTATTTCATTTATTCGGTCTTTTATTGGTGATATGGTATATTAACTACATTATAGTGACTCACAATATAACTGTGGATAGAAACAAACTATACAAGTACGTACGGGAGTTCAAAGCGCGCGCCAATGGGCTATTCAAAATGGCCGCCGACTTGTGACACTCCTCCCCTATCTAATAACACAGGGTTAAGCGCTCTAGATTTGTAGCTCTGTGGTCACAAACCATTAGATTTAACACTCGAATCTTGTATTTTGTGTACTTCATACAATTTGGTACAAAACATATATATCTACATTATTTTTTTATGTGATATGCATTTAATAGCATAAGAGTTTCCCAATGTTGCTAGTAATATATAAAACTGATGAAAGTATTATCGACTTTGTGAGATGGAATTAATGAACAGTGCGCATCATTACCAAAAGACATCTAAAAAAAAAACTACAGGAATATTTATTGAATGAGTCTCATCTGAAAATAATGTGTTAAATTAGTGATGTATACTAAATACATACGTTTAACACTAATATAGATATTCTGTAGAACCCGTGAAATCTGAAATTGCAGAGGTGTTTTCGTGGCATTTAGCTGGCAATACTTTCTATGATGTCATTACTGGGCTCCGCGGGCTCTGATTGGCTGTAATTTCCCCTATGTTTATATTCTACCAGAAAGTGTAAATATGCCACCCGGATGATTGGCAGAGTACAGACGATTGAAGATTGCAAAAAAATGCAGAACGACCTTACAAAAATATACAGCTGGGCTCAATACAACAAGATGGAGTTCAACTCATCAAAGTGCAAACTACTTAGGTATACTCACCCCAGACACGAACCACTCGACTTTATTTACCGAGATCCGGCCGGACAAACCATACAAAAGAAAACAGAGATACGAGACCTAGGCATCATTATGAGCAACAAAGCAGATTTTGACACTCAAATAGACAACATGGTGAATAAAGCCAAACAACAGACTGGATGGATCTTACGTTCCTTTAAAACCAGGGAACCCCATGCTATGATTACGCTGTTTAAAACGATGGTATTACCAATAATAGAATATTGCTGCCAATTATGGAACCCAACCAATATTGGACAGATACGGAAAATAGAAGCAGTACAAAGAACCTTTACTAACAAATTACAAAACATAGATGACATGAATTACTGGGACAGACTTAAATATCTAAAAACTTTACTCACTGGAGTGCAGAAAGGAAAGATATTTCATAATATACATCTGGAAAATTATCAACCGACACACACCGAACCTTGACGACCCCAATACTATCCAAGTGAAGGACACAGGCAGACGTGGACCATTATGTGTTCTCCCAAAGTTAAACAATAAGTATCCACATGTTACCACTCTCTAGGAAAAGTCCTTCACTGTGCATGGTCCCAAACTATTCAACTGTCTGCCGAAAAATTTACGCCAATTAGACTGACCACTATCAACATTTAAGAAAAAACTCGATGAATTCCTGATCACCATACCAGACCCAAGGTAAAATAAAGACGAGAAGGTAGGTTCGCGGGGGGAAGGGGTGAGGGAGAGCCAGAACACCTCTCCACCACGCAGGTGGATGATGACGTCAGTGTAAATCTCGAGAGCAGGTTCTGAGGGCTGACCGCTGTCAGTCACTCACGTACCAGTGTGTGGAGTGAAGCTCCGTTTTCTAATTGTAATTTCTCCCACTCTATATTTACTTTTATTTTAGTATCAAAAATTTTCTCTGCACCAAATACAATTGCTTAATCACACAAAACCTGTCTTGAAATTTAGGTTTATTATTTTTATGGGTGAACATGGGTTGTATTGTATGGACCAACTGATTTGTGTATTTTCTTAGTTATGTGGTTAACTAATTGCCTTCTGCTATTTCTTCCACACACCTCCTTTTTCATAGAACAGCTCCCTCTCTGGATGTTAATATTATGACATTATTATTATTATAGGAACTAATTTTGTACATAATTACTTCATAGTGTACTGGATGGAAATACAACTATCTTTTGAACTTTATAAAATGTAAATGTTTTTTACATGATACTACTGTATGTGATTTATACTAAAATACACTTGTGTATTATATTCTAAACATACATTTCATGTGCTCGAGGTGTGTAAAGTTATAAAGATATTTTAAATGAATAATATTTAAAACGGTTATGTGCCTATAATTTTCCCCGTTGCTGATTGTAGGGCAATAAAATATACAGTTACAATATTTTGTGAGTGTGAGGTTGAGAGATATGTAGCAATCCTCATTACATTGCTTTTAAATGGTTTTAATACAAGTAATTATTTTGGCATCCTTCATTTGTTATAATCCTCATTTCTATATATTAACTTAACAATGAAAGGAATATGTTGACAAATAAAATAATTTTTTTTTTTCTCTCTCTCTCTCTCTCTCTCTCTCTCTCTCTCTCTCTCTCTCTCTCTCTCTCTCTCTCTCTCTCTCTCTCTCTCTCTCTCTCTCTCTCTCTCTCTCTCTCTCTCTCTCTCTCTCTGTTAATAAGGCCGGATCACTTAATCTAGGCAGTTATGCATCTTCAATCTTCATCTATCTATCAATCCATCTAGTCATTGTGAGCTGGGTAAGGAATAACACTGATATAAGTAGTACTTTAATAGCACAGTATTCTGGCAAAATATTTGTATTCACATATACTGTGATTTCCACCCAACATATATTCTTACATAAGTACACATATGAAGATGATCCTATCTCCCAATGAAAAAAAACTTCCTTTCATAAATCCTGGATCCATATAGAAACCTTGAGTACTAAAAAAAAAAAAAAAAAAATTATCTGTTTATTTGCAACATTTCCTGAAATTTTCATTCAATTCCGGTCATAATTCTTAGAGGTATTTTGCAAATAAACATACTAAAGAACTCCGGCTAAAACATAACTTAGTTTGGTGGAGATACAGCTCTACATGTAAAAGTCACACTTGAGGAGTAATGCCAGTATTATCTGAAAACATCATGATGTAATTGTACAGTTTACCATACATCCAGATGGTTTTCTTTAAAGATTACATTTTCTTCCACCTCTCTCTCTCTCTATCTCTCTCTCCACCTGTGGATTTTCGATGACATCACGGTGGAGGTGAGCGAAAGGGGGGTGCTGAACCTACCTTATCGTCTTTATTTTACCTTGACCAGACCTACCCGCTCTTCCACATTCCTATCAACCATCGTTGTGTCCCTGGACACCCAGATGTCCCAATCTATATTTCAGGAACTTCAGGTTTGTGTCTGTGTGTGTAATAATAATAATAATAATAATATTCGGTTTACTAAGTAGTAGCAGCTGGTAAGCTGAAAATTTACATATTACAATAAAACAATAATGGTAAAAATAGGAATGAAAACAAATAGACACAAAAACATATGGGAGAAAAATACATATACGTGAGGACATACATACATACACACACATGAATACATACATACATACATACATATATATATATATATATATATATATATATATATATATATATATATATATATATATATATATATATATATATATATATATATATATATATATATATATATATATATATATATATATATATATATATATATATATATATATATATATATATATGTTGTACCCGGTAAGGATAATGACACATTAACGCTAATGGGCAACGCATTTTTACTGGGCAACGAAAATTGCGCATTAGTGTTAATGGGCATTTTATCACCCGTTAATACTATTGCGTAACTATTTGTATATATCTGTTCGGGGTTTCGATAGACTAGAAGTCGAGTTGTTCGTGCCGTGCAGTGAAACACCTTGAACAAATACCAAGGGGGTGGGATTCGAAGCCACCGCCTCCCCGGAGCAGATTCGAAAATTACGTCATCGAGTCACAGTGTCAAGATTTACGGAAACATACCACGCAGTCAGAGTCATGTCATTTCGCCGGCAAGTTTACCCATGAACGGAGTATCCTTCATTGATAAAAACATAAATAAATTTAGAGAGAGTTGCATTAGAGGGGTGTGAAGATCAAGCATTCGGCCAGTTATTTTTACCCTTTTAATAAATTAATGAAATGAATGTGTGTTAACAAATAAAACAATCTTTGATAAAAATGCATTTATTCAGATGATCTTCGCATAATTACAGAGTGAATCTAGCAATCAGTAGCTCAGCATGGAAGATTCCTACTCAGCACTTTTCACAGGATGTTGTGTCTAATGAAACTGGTTTGAACTGCTTTCAGCCCTAACGGTATATTCCACCGCCCATAGGTGTATAATGTATCGCGAACGTGATCAAAATTGGACATTACCGTTAGTGGTTGCCCACTAGCGTTAATGGCCAAGTTTTTCCAAGTGGGCAATTCACTCTGCCCAGTATGGTTAATGAACAAAGTGCTCTAGACCATTAGCGTTAATGTGTAATTATCCTTAAAGAGCAATAGTGTTAATGGGCATTTTATCGCCCGTTAACACTATTGCGCAACTATTTGTATATATTGGGGTTGGGGTTTCGATAGACTGAAAGTCGAGTTGTTCGTGCCGCGAAGCCCTGAAATAACAGTGTCAAGATTTACGGAAAAATACCAAGCAGTCAGAGTCATGTCATTTCGCCGGCAAGTTTACCCATGAATGGTAAGTGAATCTAGCAATCAGTAGCTCAGCATGGAAGATTCCCTCTCGCTGCTACTCAGCACTTTTCACAGGATGTTGTGTCTAATGAAACTGGCTTGAACTGCTTTCAGCCCTAACGGTATATTCCACCGCCCATAGGTGTATAATGTATCGCGAACGTGATCAGCCGCGGATACATTGCTCGGCCATGCTGAAACAAATAAAATGTGTTAAAGAAAAACATATACCATATTTCAATATTTTAATAAAGGATTAAAATAATAAAAAATCTGTGATTTATCCCTTTATTTGTAGTGTATATGGTGTGAGGAATAAGAGCAGGAGGAGGTGGATGAATTGCATGATTTTTTAGGTCTTCTATCACGTCAAGCATACTCCCCCCCCCCTCCTCCTCCTCGCCATCCTTCGCTTCTAGGAGAGCCAAAGTACAGCTGCGGTCTGGAGTTCGTGGGCCACCCAGGGTTGAGAATATGAACCCCGCATCACCCTTACTTGACTGCGAGTTACTATCCAGACGAGGAGTCTCACATGTAGAGTATCTCGCTGAGGGTTGTTCAGATTGATATCTGAACTTTGAACCATACTTCTTTCTATTTTTCCTTTTTAACACCTATCACGTCAGTTACAACTTTAACCTTTAGAATACTTGTAATGGGATTATTTTATGCAGTAATGAAACATAATTACAGTACTGAATCATACTTCACGATATAAAGACACTTGCAGTGTTTTTGAAAAGCTTTGTTGCATATTAGATGCACCATGTTCCTTATAATAAGAAAATGATTCGCTTTACTATTGTGAAAATTTAAAACAAAGGAGAGTATTATTATTTATTATTTTAATCTGAATAACTACCCGTGATCCTAAATGAATTATGAACCAGTGTGTGGTGTGTGTGTGTGTGTGCGTGTGTATGTGTGGTTGTAGTCATTGTATTCTCATGGGTCCCGCCTACCCGTATGTATTGTTGCCTGCCTGTTGATTGACGCTACGGCGCAATTAATTAAAAAAAAAAAAAAAAAAAAAAAACCCTCTGAGGAGTAAATTAACGTCTCTCCGATTCATGGTGAGTCTCCACAGCTGCTAACCAGAACCAAATATTGCGGTATCGACTTCACCTCGGATAAAGTTATCGAAATCAAGCTTCGAAACATTTTTGTTCCTCACCATGGAACCAAGGAACCAACCCACCACCTCAATTGCCACGCAAACACACGAATATGGCTTGGCGTTTATATACAGTATTGAAATATAATCAGCAATATAGTAAATTGTCTTTTTAACTATGTGACATTCTTGTTGCTGATACACTATGAGTCATTATCTCAAGAGGTCTTACATAATATCACTTAGAGATGTTTTCAGATAAGCTAACTGCTATTTTAATCTGTAGTTCGAAGAGAATTATCATATCAGTCATGGACACCGACTATTTTATTATTTATTGTTCCATCATCACTACTCTGAAAAATATAGATTCCAAACTATAGGTGAGATAGTAATACACTGTATATAAGTTTAGATTTATATCTGAATAAAATTGTCCTTAAATACTGACCTGTTTTCATTACTATTACTCCTCCACGAAATATTGATTACAAACTATACGTTAGAAATATTGTAAATATTTGTAGAAATTAATACATTATTATGAATGACATTATATAATGAAGTATTATTCATTAATGCAATTATATTTCACTACTTCATAAAATAGTCACATTAGTATAAGAATTCTTAAGGTTAAAGTTGTAACTGACGTGATAGGAGTAAAAAAAAAAAAAAAAAAAGAAGTATGGTTCAAAGTTCGGATATCAATCTGAACAACCCTCAGCGAGATACTCTACATGTGAGACTCCTCGTCTGGATAGTAACTTGCAGTCAAGTAAGGGTGATGCGGGGTTCATACTCTCAACCCTGGGTGGCCCACGAACTCCAGACCGCAGCTGTACATCGTGTGGCCACCTGCGTTTGATGCTTTGCAGTGATATCACGGTGACACTCTGGTCGTCTGGCAGACATTTTTCTACCAGTCGATAGTGTAGCCGCCTGCGTTTGACGCTTTGCAGTGATATCACGGTGACACTCTAGTTTGAAATACACATAGCGTAAGCATGCCCTTTGCCCTCTCTCCTGTCAGCACCTGGAGGGGAAGGGTGAACCCCCAGCCAGTTCTGCCTGCTTGAATTTTCCTCTCAGAGCGGGTAGTTGCTTGTTCGTCGTCCGAATTTCCTGCAAGTTACAAACAGAAAATACTCCCTTCAATCAATTATAAATGGTAAGTACTTGTTATTTTAAGAGAGAGAGAGAGAGACTTCGTGCAAGTGCGCAATTTTCGTTGCCCAGTAAAAATGCGTTGCTCATTTGGAAAAACTTGGCCATTAACGCTAGTGGGCAACCACTAACGTTAATGGCCAATTGTTGATGAGGTGGGGGGGGGGGGGTGCGATCGGAGTATATATAAACGGAAGTTTGAGCAGAGGACAGTCGTGGGCTGCTGCCGCCACTTTTATCATTAATTGTGTGGGGGAAAACGTATTTCTACATATAGTGATGGATAGAAGAGAAACTCATCGGAGAAAATTTTGTGAAATTATTTCAGCCGAGGGTAGGCTTTGCTTCACTTCGAGGAAATTGAACAATTACATTGAACGCGTCCTCTCTGCAAAGGAGGCGGATAGAAAGAAAAAGCCTTCAGAGTACGCCTTATTAAACAGGTACGACGTGGAAACTATCAGGGACGGTAAAAATATTCTTATAAAGAAAAATTCTTCAGATCCTTACGTGAGGTACCATTGCCAACACATGAACCTAGGCACTCCCTGTGTCTGGGTGGTGGTTCCTGGCAACTCCGACGTAGTAAACGGTGATTTTCTATGAATGAAATACTCCACGTTTGAAACGGTGATTGTGATTGGTTGATTTATATCATTCTCTGTTCTTCAAGAGAAAATGGATTTATCTTAAGAGTATTTCATTAATAGAAAATCACCGTTTACTACGTCGGTGTTGCCAGGAACCACCACCCAGACACAGGAAGTGCCTAGGTTCATGTGTTGGCAATGGTACATCCCCGACTCTGAGATATTTGATGTCATTTATGACGCCCACGTCAATGTTTGCCATGGGGGACAAAAGAGAACATAGTGCGAGGTTAAAATGAACGTTGCCAACGTGACTCGGGAACAAGTTGCCCAGTTTTTATCTTATTGTATAACATGCGAGGAGAAGAGGTCGCTCAGGAAAAATAGGAGTGTCGTAAGACCAATCACGAGTGGAGGCTACAGCGAGAGGGGACAAGTGGACTTAATAGACATGCGGTCTTGTAAGACCGACGATAATTACTGTTATATATTGCACTATCAGGATCATTTTACAAAGTTTAGTGTATTGAAGGCTTCGTATTCCAAGCAAACGGATGAAGTTTCTCGACATCTTTATGAAATATTTACTCTCATAGGGGCCCCAAAAATTCTTCAAAGTGATAATGGGAACGAGTTCGTTGGCGCCCCGCTCAAAATAATGATGCAAAAATTTTGGCCCGAGACGGAGCTGGTCCATGGTTCGCCTAGACATCCTCAGAGCCAGGGATCTGTGGAAAGGGCCAATGGCGACGTCAAAAGGATGCTTTGCTCGCTCATGAAGGAGAAGAACACGTGCTACTGGGTGGACTTACTCAAACAGGTGCAGTGGACCAAGAACACGGTCAAACATAGAGTCATTGCAATGTCTCCCTACGAGGCAGTGTTCGGCCAGAAGCACGCATCACCTATGAAAATCATAGAACAGGTAAGGAATTTTGAGCTTAGTGGTGGTGATGATGATGTGACAAACTGGGGAATTTTGGTAGGTTGCTCGCTAAGCAACCCTAACGATTTTTTTTTTGTAGGGGGGGACGACTGACGACGAAGAACAATTGCGGCGGCAGCAACCACCACAACCATACGACGAACAGGTTTGTTTGTTTTGTTTTGCTTTGTTTCAACATAGTCTCTTTTACTGTGTATCATCGTTTTTTTTTCGAATGATGAAATTTGATTTGACAAATTGGCAGGTTGCTTGCTAAGAAACCCTAACGATTCTTTTTCGTAGGGGGGGACGACTGACGACGAAGGGATTGAACAGCGGCGGCAGCAACCACCATATATGACGAACAGGTTTGATTAATTGCTTTGTTTTATCGAGTCCTTTATGTGGATCTTATTGACGAAATTCAGTTTGAGAAATTGGGGGGTTGCTTGCTAAGAAACCCCAACGATTTTTTTTGTAGGAGGGGACTGACGATGAAGGGATTCAAAAGCAACAACCACAATATGACGAACAGGTTTGTTTTTCGTACATTTTTTACTTATTTTTTTTTCTGGCATGAGTCCGATCATATTGATGAAATTCAGTTTGACAAATTGGGGGGTTGCTTGCTTTACACATGAAGATTTGTTTGTTTGTTTATAGGGGGGGACTGACGAGAAAGGAATTCAAAAACAACGGCAGAAACAACCACCTTATGGCGAAGAGGTTTTTTTTTTTTTTTTTTTTTTCGTCATAGATTGAAGAAGAAGTAGTGCATGAGTCCTTTACACTGTGAGTCATCGATTTTTTTTTTAACGCGAAATTCGAAGATTCGAATGTGTAGCTGGCTGGCGACTAAAATTCACTCACTCTATATTATCCAATTATTAGGGGAAGGTATCTTGTACCGACCAATTAATTATGTACTTTGAAAGATAACACTGAAATGTATATTATAGGCGGTTTAAAACGTAATAATTTTTTTCCCATACATGGAGACCAATAAAGAGGAACAAGAGGATATACAACAGCAGCAGACGCCCTGTGACGAACAGGTTTGTCTCTCAAAGGTTCATGTGGTGCGTCCAAAGTGAACACAATGATATTTTTTTTTTCGTAGACGGAAATTTTACCTACTTTCCTCTGAGAAAAATGTTGAATTGCCTTCTTCCGACAGGCCAGTGACTCTTTAGTCGGGGAGGAGGAGGAGGAAGAAGAGTTTGAAACGGAAGAGGAGGAATATCAGCAACAGCAGTTGTACGACGAAGCTGTGAGTTGTCTGACAATCAATAATGGTAATAATATGTCTATACTTTATTTACTCTGAGAAAATAATTTGAATTTCCTTTTCCGATAGGTCGGAGGGGGGGAGAAAGAAGATGCAGTTGCAACTATAACGGAGCAACGGTTTGAAAAGTTTATAAAGGTACACAACTTATTTATTTTTATTGGGGTAATAAATAAAATAATAATAATTTTATCTTTTCCGGGGTCATTTTATTTATTCTTTCTTTTAATATTCTAGATCCGACAGCAAGTGAGAGACGGAATAGAAAAACAGGCGACCAAGATGATTCAGAGCACTTCCAGCTCTTCCCCTCCTGAAATCCACGACTGTGTCAACGTCATGGTTCCTCAGATAGATCGGCCGAAGAAGTCGAGCATGCAAAGATTTGTTGGAGTTATTATAGATATCAAGGTGACCAAAGGCCTAAGCTTTACAATGTAGCAACAAAATATGGGTGCGTCCGCCCATTACTCTCTCGCAATCAATTTGAAATCTGTCGCCAGAGGAATGTAATAGATGTTGAGCATGTAGACAGGGAAGGGATAGTATCCATCAGGAAAATAGCTTCTGCAGAAGCGAAAAGGGGCATTGAGGAGCCCTCCGCCAGTTTCTGTCACTGTGCTAAGGATTTGTGTAGGACGATGCGCTGCTTGTGCAGGAGGAACGGCTCATTGTGCACTGAACGGTGCCAGCATGGACGTAATCCCAGAACCGGCCGCATCAGTCAAGAAATTGCTCTTTCTTTTAAATGTACTAACCTTTAACAGGCCAACTTCGAACACTGTCGAAAGAGTGGCTTTGGCCCTTGTTTACATAACAGGGACCAAGAGGCCACTACCACGTCTACGTTACATTACAAAGACGCAGTTATTATCTCTTTTTTTTCTGTTCGATGTTAACCAAAAATTAACATTCTTGGTCTCAACCTTGTCTTTTTTTATGTGAACCCCTCTGTCCTGTGCATAAAGCAGGTGAATCTAGCTCAACTCTGATGGCAAAAACATTAACAAGGCACTAATTATCCCTTTAGCGGGTGCAACAGAAACCGGCTGGCCTTCTACAGCGAGGTGTTACCCAAAACCCTAGTTTCCAGTATCGAAGGGTTCATAATGGTTAAGGATAGCACGACGACTGGTAGCAAAAAAAAAAAAACATTATCATCTCTCCCAGCCTTCTCCTTCCATCCCACTGCTCGCTTGGCTT
This sequence comes from Petrolisthes cinctipes, assembly GCA_033782935.1. Classification (NCBI taxonomy): domain Eukaryota; kingdom Metazoa; phylum Arthropoda; class Malacostraca; order Decapoda; family Porcellanidae; genus Petrolisthes; species Petrolisthes cinctipes. The sequence goes on from JAWQEG010001287.1 coordinate 158,768, forward strand.
CCTCCTTTCTCCCCTTCCTCAGCACTCCAAATAGATTGTGTTTGTCGTGTCAATTTTTGTTCAATTAGGCGAATAATAATAACAACATCTTGTATGGAGAAAAAGAAATAAAATACTGTAAAAAGTGTAAAACTTTGAATTTTTATTCTCCGTGACAACCTCGTTCTCTCTATCTGTACATACGGCGGAAAAATGACTGAACTCCCGGTCGGTCAACCGCGACACCTTCTTTTCGGGGCGGACGGGAGACGTTTAGAAAATCTTCTGACACACATTTCCTACTCCCTCTCTCTCTCTACTCGGTGTGTCCATGTGATATTTGAGCAAAGCGAATAAAAGAGGCTGACACACATTTCCTACCCCCTCTCTCTCTCTACTAGGTGTGTCACCTTGATAATTGAGCAAAGCGAACATAAGAGGCCGCCACACATTTTCTACTCCCTCTCTCTCTCTACTCGGTGTGTCACTGTGATATTTGAGCAAAGCGAATAAAAGAGGCTGACACACATTGCAGACTCCATCTGTGTGTCACCGTGATATTTGAGCAAAGCGAATATAAGATGCTGACACACATTTCCTACTCCCTCTCTCTCTCTACTCGGTGTGTCCATGTGATATTTGAGCAAAGCGAATAAAAGAGGCTGACACACATTTCCTACCCCCTCTCTCTCTCTACTCGGTGTGTCACCTTGATAATTGAGCAAAGCGAACATAAGAGGCCGCCACACATTTTCTACTCCCTCTCTCTCTCTACTCGGTGTGTCACTGTGATATTTGAGCAGAGCGAATAAAAGAGGCTGACACACATTGCAGACTCCATCGGTGTGTCACCGTGATATTTGAGCAAAGCGAATAACAGAGGCTGACACACATTTCCTACTCCCTCTCTCTCTCTACTCGGTGTGTCCATGTGATATTTGAGCAAAGCGAATAAAAGAGGCTGACACACATTGCAGACTCCATCGGTGTGTCACCGTGATATTTAAACAAAGCGAATAACAGAGGCTGACACACATTTCCTACTCCCTTTCTCTCTCTACTCGGTGTGTCCATGTGATATTTGAGCAAAGCGAATAAAAGAGGCTGACACACATTTCCTACCCCCTCTCTCTCTCTACTCGTTGTGTCATCTTGATAATTGAGCAAAGCGAACATAAGAGGCTGCCACACATTTTCTACTCCCTCTATCTTTCTACTCGGTGTGTCATAGTGATATTTGAGCAAAGTGAATAAAAGAGGCTGACACACATTGCAGACTCCATCGGTGAGTCACCGTGATATTTGAGCAAAGCGAATAAAAGAGGCTGACACATTTTTCCTACTCATTCTCTCTCTCTACTCGGTGTGTCCATGTGATATTTGAGCAAAGCGAATAAAAGAGGATGACACACATTTCCTACCCCCTCTCTCTCTCTACTCGGTGTGTCACCTTGATAATTGAGCAAAGCAAACATAATAGGCCGCCACACATTTTCTACTCTCTCTCTCTCTCTCTCTGTCTCCTAGGTGTGTCACTGTGATATTTGAGCAAAGTCAATAAAAGAGGCTGACACACATTTCCTACTCCCTCTCTCTCTACTCGGTGTGTCCATGTGATATTTGAGCAAAGCGAACATAAGAGGGCGCCACACATTTTCAAACTCCCTCTCTCTCTCAACTCGGTGTGTCCATGTGATATTTGAGCAAAGCGAATAAAAGAGGCTGACACACATTTCCTACCCCCTCTCTCTATCTACTCGGTGTGTCACCTTGATAATTGAGCAAAGCAAACATAAGAGGCCGCCACACATTTTCTACTCTCTCTCTCTCTCTCTCTCCTCGGTGTGTCACTGTGATATTTGAGCAAAGTGAATAAAAGAGGCTGACACACATTTCCTACTCCCTCTCTCTCTCCTCGGTGTGTCCATGTGATATTTGAGCAAAGCGAACATAAGAGGGCGCCACACATTTTCTACTCCCTCTCTCTCTCTACTCGGTGTGTCACTGTGATATTTAAGCAAAGCGAATAAAAGAGGCTGACACACATTGCAGACTCCATCGGTGTGTCACCGTGATATTTGAGCAAAGCGAATAAAAGAGGCTGACACACATTTCCTACTCATTCTCTCTCTCTACTCGGTGTGTCAATGTGATATTTGAGCAAAGCGAATAAAAGAGGCTGACACACATTTCCTACTCCCTCTCTCTCTATTCGGTGTGTCCATGTGATATTTGAGCAAAGCGAATAAAAGAGGCTGACACAAATTTCCTACTCCTTCTCTCTCTACTCGGTGTGTCCATGTGATATTTGAACAAAGCGAATAAAAGAGGCTGACACACATTTCCTACCCCCCCTCTCTCTCGACTCTGTGTGTCACCTTGATAATTGAGCAAAGCGAACATAAGAGGCCGCCACACATTTTCTATTCCCTCTCTCTCTCTCTACTCGGTGTGTCACTGTGATATTTGAGCAAAGCGAATAAAAGAGGCTGACACACATTTCCTACTCCCTCTCTCTCTACTCGGTGTGTCCATGTGATATTTGAGCAAAGCGAACATAAGTGGGCGCCACACATTTTCTACTCCCTCTCTCTCTCTACTCGGTGTGTCACTGTGATATTTGAGCAAAGCAAATAAAAGAGGCTGACACATATTGCAGACTCCATCGGTGTGTCACCGTGATATTTAAGCAAAGCGAATAAAAGAGGCTGACACACATTTCCTACCCCTTCTCTCTCTCTACTCGGTGTGTCACCTTGATAATTGAGCAAAGCGAACATAAGAGGCCGCCACACATTTTTTACATCCTCTCTCTCTCTATTCGGTGTGTCACGACAGTCGGTATGTCCATGCATCCTCTGTACCCGTTTATATCTCAAATTCAGGCTACAAACACCCGACAATTCAATATTTTTGGGTCCCAGAAGCGATCTGTACGTGCATACTCCGTGTTAGAGTGTTTTTGAAATACAGGCCCAAAACATGCTCAAAGTCGATATTTTAGGCGCCCAAAGTCAATATGTGTATGCATCTTCTAAACCCGTCTATATCCCAAATTCAGGCTAAAAAACCCCGAAAATTCGATATTTTTGGGTCCCAGTAGCGATCTGTACATGCCTACTCAGTGCTAGAATATTTTTATAATATAGGCCCAAAACATGCTCAAAATCGATATTTTGGGTGCCAAAGTCGATATGTGCATGCATCTTCTGCACCCGTTTATATCTCAAATTCAGGCTCAAAACACCCAAAAAAATGATATTTTTGTATTCCAGAAGCGATCTGTACATGCCTACACCGTGTTAGAGTATTTCGAAATACAGGCCCAAAACATGCTCAAAATCGATATTTTAGGTGCCCAAAGTCAATATGTGTATGCATCTTCTGTACCCGTCTATATCCCAAATTCAGGTTCAAAACAACAGAAAATTCGATATTTTTTGGTCCCAGAAGCGATCTGTACATGCCTACTCGTTGCTAGAATGTTTTCAAGATACAGACCCAAAACATGTTCAAAATCGATATTTTGGGTGCCAAAGTCGATATGTGCATGCATCTTCTGTACCTGTTTATATCTCAATTTCAGGCTCAAAACACCCAAAAAATCGATATTTTTGTGTTCCAGAAGCGATCTGTACATGCCTACACTGTGTTAGAGTAATTTCAAAATACAGGCCTAAAACATGCTGAAAATCAATATTTTAGGTGCCCAAAGTCAATATGTGTATGCATCTTCTGTACCCGTTTAAAACTCAAATTCAGGCTCAAAACACCCGAAAATTCGATATTTTTGGGTCCCAGAAGCGATCTGTACATGCCTACTCAGTGCTAGAAAGTTTTCAAAATATAGGATTAAAACATGATAAAAATCAATATTTTAGGTGTCCAAAGTCTATATGTGCATGCATCTTCTGTACCCGTTTATATCTCAAATTCAGGCTCAGAACACCCGAAAATTCGATATTTTTGGGTCCCTTAAGTGATCTCTACATGCCTACTCAGTGCTAGAATATTTTTATAATATAGGCCCAAAACATGCTCAAAATCGATATTTTGGGTGCCAAAGTCGATATGTGCATGCATCTTCTGTACCCGTTTATATCTCAAATTCAGGCTCAAAACACCCAAAAAATCGATATTTTTGTGTTCCAGAAGCGATCTGTACATGCCTACACTGTGTTAGAGTAATTTCAAAATACAGGCCTAAAACATGCTGAAAATCAATATTTTAGGTGCCCAAAGTCAATATGTGTATGCATCTTCTGTACCCGTTTAAAACTCAAATTCAGGCTCAAAACACCCGAAAATTCGATATTTTTGGGTCCCAGAAGCGATCTGTACATGCCTACTCAGTGCTAGAAAGTTTTCAAAATATAGGATTAAAACATGATAAAAATCAATATTTTAGGTGTCCAAAGTCTATATGTGCATGCATCTTCTGTACCCGTTTATATCTCAAATTCAGGCTCAGAACACCCGAAAATTCGATATTTTTGGGTCCCTTAAGTGATCTCTACATGCCTACTCAGTGCTAGAATATTTTTATAATATAGGCCCAAAACATGCTCAAAATCGATATTTTGGGTGCCAAAGTCGATATGTGCATGCATCTTCTGTACCCGTTTATATCTCAAATTCAGGCTCAAAACACCCAAAAAATCGATATTTTTGTGTCCCAGAAGCGATCTATACATGCCTACACCGTGTTAGAGTATTTTCAAAATACAGGCCCAAAACATGCTCAAAATCGATATTTTAGGTGCCCAAAGTCAATATGTGTATGCATCTTCTGTACCCGTCTATATCCCAAATTCAGGTTCAATACAACAGAAAATTCGATATTTTTTGGTCCCAGAAGCGATCTGTACATGCCTACTCCTTGCTAGAATGTTTTCATGATTCAGTCCCAAAACATGCGTAAAATCGATATTTTAGGTGCAAAAAGTCGATAAGTGCTTGTATCTTCTGTACCCGTTTATATCTCAAATTCAGGCTCAAAATCCCCGAAAATTCAATATTTTTAAAGTCCCTAAAGCGGTCTGTACATGCCTACTCAGTGCTAGAATGTTTTCAAAATATGGGCCCAAAACATGCTAAAAATCGATATTTTTTGGTGCCCAAAGTTAATATGTGCATGCATCTTCTGTACCCGTTTATTTCCCAAATTCAGGCTCAGAACACCCGAAAATTCGAATTTTTTTGGTCTCAGAAGCAATCTGTACATGCCTACTCAGTGCTAGAATTATTTCAAAATATGGGCCCAAAACATGCTAAAAATCGATATTTTAGGTGCCCAAACTCGATATGTGAATGCATCTTCTGTACCCGTTTAAATCTCAAATTCAGGCTCAAAATCCCCGAAAATTCGATATTATTGGGTCCCAGAAGTGATCTGTACATGCCTACTCCGTGTTAGAGTATTTTTAAAATACAGGCCCAAAACATGCTGAAAATCGATATTTTAGGTGCCCAAAGTCAATATGTGTATGCATCTTCTGTACCCGTTTACTTCCCAAATTCAGGCTCAAAATACCCGAAAATCTATATTTTTGGGTCCCAGAAGCGATCTGTACATGCCTACTACGTGTTAGAGTATTTTCAAAATACAGGCCCAAAACATGCTGAAAATCAATATTTTAGGTGCCCAATGTCAATATGTGTTTGCATCGTCTGTACCCGTTTATATCCCAAATTCAAGCTCAAAACACCCGAAAATTCGATATTTTTGGGTCCCAGAAGCGATCTGTACATGCCTACTCGTTGCTAGAATGTTTTCAAGATACAGACCCAAAACATGCTCAAAATCGATATTTTGGGTGCCAAAGTCGATATGTGCATGCATCTTCTGTACCCGTTTATATCTCAAATTCAGGCTCAAAACTCCCGAAAATTCGATATTTTTGGGTCCCTAAAGCGATCTTTACATGTCTACTCCGTGTTAGAGTATTTTTACAATACAGGCCCTAAACATAATAAAAATTTATATTTTAGGTGCCCAAAGTCAATATGTGTATGCATCTTCTGTACCCGTTTATATCCCAAATTCAAGCTCAAAACACCCGAAAATTCGATATTTTTGGGTCCCAGAAGCGATCTATACATGCCTACTCAGTGCTAGAATATTTTTATAATATAGGCCCAAAACATGTTCAAAATCGATATTTTTCGCTGCCCAAAGTCAATATGTGCATGAATCTTCTGTACCCGTTTATATCTCAAATTCTGGCTCAGAACACCCGAAAATTCGATATTTTTGGGTCCCTTAAGTGATCTGTACATGCCTACTCCGTGTTAGAGTATTTTCAAAATACAGGACCAAAACATGCTGAAAATCAATATTTTATGTGCCCAAAGTCAATATGTGTATGCATCTTCTGTACCCGTTTATATCCCAAATTCAAGCTAAAAACACCCGAAAATTCGATTTTTTGGGTCCCAGAAGCGATCTGTACGTGTATACTCTGTGTTAGGGTGTTTTTGAAATACAGGCCCAAAACATGCTGAAAATCGATATTTTAGGTGCCCAAAGTCAATATGTGTATGTCTCTTCTGTACCCGGTTATATCCCAAATTCAGGCTCAAAACACCCGAAAATTCGATGTTTTTGGGTCCCAGAAGCGATCTGTACATGCCTACTCAGTGCTAGAATATTTTTATAATATAGGCCCAAAACATGCTCAAAATCGATATTTTGGGTGCCAAAGTCGATATGTGCATGCATCTTCTGTACCCGTTTATATCTCAAATTCAGGCTCAAAACACCCAAAAAATCGATATTTTAGTGTCCCAGAAGCGATCTGTACATGCCTACACCGTGTTAGAGTATTTTCAAAATACAGGCCCAAAACGTGCTCAAAATCGATATTTTAGGTGCCCAAAGTCAATATGTGTATGCATCTTCTGTACCCGTTTAAAACTCAAATTCAGGCTCAAAACACCCGAAAATTCGATATTTTTGGGTCCCAGAAGCGATCTGTACATGCCTACTCAGTGCTAGAATGTTTTCAAAATATAGGATTAAAACATGATAAAAATCAATATTTTAGGTGTCCAAAGTCGATATGTGCATGCATCTTCTGTACCCGTTTATATCTCAAATTCAGGCTCAGAACACCCGAAAATTCGATATTTTTGGGTCCCTTAAGCGATCTCTACATGCCTACTCAGTGCTAGAATATTTTTATAATATAGGCCCAAAACATGCTCAAAATCGATATTTTGGGTGCCAAAGTCGATATGTGCATGCATCTTCTGTACCCGTTTATATCTCAAATTCAGGCTCAAAACTCCCGAAAATTCGATATTTTTGGGTCCCTAAAGCGATCTTTACATGTCTACTCCGTGTTAGAGTATTTTTACAATACAGGCCCTAAACATAATAAAAATTTATATTTTAGGTGCCCAAAGTCAATATGTGTATGCATCTTCTGTACCCGTTTATATCCCAAATTCAAGCTCAAAACACCCGAAAATTCGATATTTTTGGGTCCCAGAAGCGATCTATACATGCCTACTCAGTGCTAGAATATTTTTATAATATAGGCCCAAAACATGTTCAAAATCGATATTTTTCGCTGCCCAAAGTCGATATGTGCATGAATCTTCTGTACCCGTTTATATCTCAAATTCTGGCTCAGAACACCCGAAAATTCGATATTTTTGGGTCCCTTAAGCGATCTGTACATGCCTACTCCGTGTTAGAGTATTTTCAAAATACAGGACCAAAACATGCTGAAAATCAATATTTTATGTGCCCAAAGTCAATATGTGTATGCATCTTCTGTACCCGTTTATATCCCAAATTCAAGCTAAAAACACCCGAAAATTCGATATTTTTGGGTCCCAGAAGCGATCTGTACGTGTATACTCTGTGTTAGGGTGTTTTTGAAATACAGGCCCAAAACATGCTGAAAATTAATTTTTAGGTGCCCAAAGTCAATATGTGTATGTCTCTTCTGTACCCGGTTATATCCCAAATTCAGGCTCAAAACACCCGAAAATTCGATGTTTTTGGGTCCCAGAAGCGATCTGTACATGCCTACTCCGTGTTAGAGTATTTTTAAAATACAGGCCCAAAACATGCTGAAAATCGATATTTTAGGTGCCCAAAGTCAATATGTGTATGCATCTTCTGTACCCGTTTACTTCCCAAATTCAGGCTCAAAATACCCGAAAATTCTATATATTTGGGTCCCAGAAACGATCTGTACATGCCTACTCCGTGTTAGAGTATTTTCAAAATACAGGCCCAAAACATGCTGAAAATCAATATTTTAGGTGCCCAATGTCAATATGTGTTTTCATCTTCTGTACCCGTTTATATCCCAAATTCAAGCTCAAAACACCCGAAAATTCGATATTTTTGGGTCTCAGAAGCGATCTGTACATGCCTACTCGTTGCTAGAATGTTTTCAAGATACAGACCCAAAACATGCTCAAAATTGATATTTTGGGTGCCAAAGTCGATATGTGCATGCATCTTCTGTGCCCGTTTATATCTCAAATTCAGGCTCAAAACTCCCGAAAATTCGATATTTTTGGGTCCCTAAAGCGATCTTTACATGTCTACTCCGTGTTAGAGTATTTTTACAATACAGGCCCTAAACATAATAAAAATTTATAATTTAGGTGCCCAAAGTCAATATGTGTATGCATCTTCTGTACCCGTTTATATCCCAAATTCAAGCTCAAAACACCCGAAAATTCGATATTTTTGGTTCCCAGAAGCGATCTATACATGCCTACTCAGTGCTAGAATATTTTTATAATATAGGCCCAAAACATGTTCAAAATCGATATTTTTCGCTGCCCAAAGTCAATATGTGCATGAATCTTCTGTACCCGTTTATATCTCAAATTCTGGCTCAGAACACCCGAAAATTCGATATTTTTGGGTCCCTTAAGTGATCTGTACATGCCTACTCCGTTTTAGAGTATTTTCAAAATACAGGACCAAAACATGCTGAAAATCAATATTTTATGTGCCCAAAGTCAATATGTGTATGCATCTTCTGTACCCGTTTATATCCCAAATTCAAGCTAAAAACACCCGAAAATTAGATTTTTTGGGTCCCAGAAGCGATCTGTACGTGTATACTCTGTGTTAGGGTGTTTTTGAAATACAGGCCCAAAACATGCTGAAAATCGATATTTTAGGTGCCCAAAGTCAATATGTGTATGTCTCTTCTGTACCCGGTTATATCCCAAATTCAGGCTCAAAACACCTGAAAATTCGATGTTTTTGGGTCCCAGAAGCGATCTGTACATGCCTACTCAGTGCTAGAATATTTTTATAATATAGGCCCAAAACATGCTCAAAATCGATATTTTGGGTGCCAAAGTCGATATGTGCATGCATCTTCTGTACCCGTTTATATCTCAAATTCAGGCTCAAAACACCCAAAAAATCGATATTTTAGTGTCCCAGAAGCGATCTGTACATGCCTACACCGTGTTAGAGTATTTTCAAAATACAGGCCCAAAACGTGCTCAAAATCGATATTTTAGGTGCCCAAAGTCAATATGTGTATGCATCTTCTGTACCCGTTTAAAACTCAAATTCAGGCTCAAAACACCCGAAAATTCGATATTTTTGGGTCCCAGAAGCGATCTGTACATGCCTACTCAGTGCTAGAATGTTTTCAAAATATAGGATTAAAACATGATAAAAATCAATATTTTAGGTGTCCAAAGTCGATATGTGCATGCATCTTCTGTACCCGTTTATATCTCAAATTCAGGCTCAGAACACCCGAAAATTCGATATTTTTGGGTCCCTTAAGCGATCTCTACATGCCTACTCAGTGCTAGAATATTTTTATAATATAGGCCCAAAACATGCTCAAAATCGATATTTTGGGTGCCAAAGTCGATATGTGCATGCATCTTCTGTACCCGTTTATATCTCAAATTCAGGCTCAAAACTCCCGAAAATTCGATATTTTTGGGTCCCTAAAGCGATCTTTACATGTCTACTCCGTGTTAGAGTATTTTTACAATACAGGCCCTAAACATAATAAAAATTTATATTTTAGGTGCACAAAGTCAATATGTGTATGCATCTTCTGTACCCGTTTATATCCCAAATTCAAGCTCAAAACACCCGAAAATTCGATATTTTTGGGTCCCAGAAGCGATCTATACATGCCTACTCAGTGCTAGAATATTTTTATAATATAGGCCCAAAACATGTTCAAAATCGATATTTTTCGCTGCCCAAAGTCAATATGTGCATGAATCTTCTGTACCCGTTTATATCTCAAATTCTGGCTCAGAACACCCGAAAATTCGATATTTTTGGGTCCCTTAAGTGATCTGTACATGCCTACTCCGTGTTAGAGTATTTTCAAAATACAGGACCAAAACATGCTGAAAATCAATATTTTATGTGCCCAAAGTCAATATGTGTATGCATCTTCTGTACCCGTTTATATCCCAAATTCAAGCTAAAAACACCCGAAAATTCGATTTTTTGGGTCCCAGAAGCGATCTGTACATGTATACTCTGTGTTAGGGTGTTTTTGAAATACAGGCCCAAAACATGCTGAAAATCGATATTTTAGGTGCCCAAAGTCAATATGTGTATGTCTCTTCTGTACCCGGTTATATCCCAAATTCAGGCTCAAAACACCCGAAAATTCGATGTTTTTGGGTCCCAGAAGCGATCTGTACATGCCTACTCAGTGCTAGAATATTTTTATAATATAGGCCCAAAACATGCTCAAAATCGATATTTTGGGTGCCAAAGTCGATATGTGCATGCATCTTCTGTACCCGTTTATATCTCAAATTCAGGCTCAAAACACCCAAAAAATCGATATTTTAGTGTCCCAGAAGCGATCTGTACATGCCTACACCGTGTTAGAGTATTTTCAAAATACAGGCCCAAAACGTGCTCAAAATAGATATTTTAGGTGCCCAAAGTCAATATGTGTATGCATCTTCTGTACCCGTTTAAAACTCAAATTCAGTCTCAAAACACCCGAAAATTCGATATTTTTGGGTCCCAGAAGCGATCTGTACATGCCTACTCAGTGCTAGAATGTTTTCAAAATATAGGATTAAAACATGATAAAAATCAATATTTTAGGTGTCCAAAGTCGATATGTGCATGCATCTTCTGTACCCGTTTATATCTCAAATTCAGGCTCAGAACACCCGAAAATTCGATATTTTTGGGTCCCTTAAGCGATCTCTACATGCCTACTCAGTGCTAGAATATTTTTATAATATAGGCCCAAAACATGCTCAAAATCGATATTTTGGGTGCCAAAGTCGATATGTGCATGCATCTTCTGTACCCGTTTATATCTCAAATTCAGGCTCAAAACTCCCGAAAATTCGATATTTTTGGGTCCCTAAAGCGATCTTTACATGTCTACTCCGTGTTAGAGTATTTTTACAATACAGGCCCTAAACATAATAAAAATTGATATTTTAGGTGCCCAAAGTCAATATGTGTATGCATCTTCTGTACCCGTTTATATCCCAAATTCAAGCTCAAAACACCCGAAAATTCGATATTTTTGGGTCCCAGAAGCGATCTATACATGCCTACTCAGTGCTAGAATATTTTTATAATATAGGCCCAAAACATGTTCAAAATCGATATTTTTCGCTGCCCAAAGTCGATATGTGCATGAATCTTCTGTACCCGTTTATATCTCAAATTCTGGCTCAGAACACCCGAAAATTCGATATTTTTGGGTCCCTTAAGCGATCTGTACATGCCTACTCCGTGTTAGAGTATTTTCAAAATACAGGACCAAAACATGCTGAAAATCAATATTTTATGTGCCCAAAGTCAATATGTGTATGCATCTTCTGTACCCGTTTATATCCCAAATTCAAGCTAAAAACACCCGAAAATTCGATTTTTTTGTGTCCCAGAAGCGATCTGTACGTGTATACTCTGTGTTAGGGTGTTTTTGAAATACAGGCCCAAAACATGCTGAAAATTAATTTTTAGGTGCCCAAAGTCAATATGTGTATGTCTCTTCTGTACCCGGTTATATCCCAAATTCAGGCTCAAAACACCCGAAAATTCGATGTTTTTGGGTCCCAGAAGCGATCTGTACATGCCTACTCCGTGTTAGAGTATTTTTAAAATACAGGCCCAAAACATGCTGAAAATCGATATTTTAGGTGCCCAAAGTCAATATGTGTATGCATCTTCTGTACCCGTTTACTTCCCAAATTCAGGCTCAAAATACCCGAAAATTCTATATTTTTGGGTCCCAGAAGCGATCTGTACATGCCTACTCCGTGTTAGAGTATTTTCAAAATACAGGCCCAAAACATGCTGAAAATCAATATTTTAGGTGCCCAAAGTCAATATGTGTATGTCTCTTCTGTACCCGGTTATATCCCAAATTCAGGCTCAAAACACCCGAAAATACGATGTTTTTGGGTCCCAGAAGCGATCTGTACATGCCTACTCCGTGTTAGAGTATTTTTAAAATACAGGCCCAAAACATGCTGAAAATCGATATTTTAGGTGCCCAAAGTCAATATGTGTATGCATCTTCTGTACCCGTTTACTTCCCAAATTCATGCTCAAAATACCCGAAAATTCTATATTTTTGGGTCCCAGAAGCGATCTGTACATGCCTACTCCGTGTTAGAGTATTTTCAAAATACAGGCCCAAAACATGCTGAAAATCAATATTTTAGGTGCCCAATGTCAATATGTGTTTGCATCTTCTGTACCCGTTTATATCCCAAATTCAAGCTCAAAACACCCGAAAATTCGATATTTTTGGGTCTCAGAAGCGATCTGTACATGCCTACTCGTTGCTAGAATGTTTTCAAGATACAGACCCAAAACATGCTCAAAATTGATATTTTGGGTGCCAAAGTCGATATGTGCATGCATCTTCTGTGCCCGTTTATATCTCAAATTCAGGCTCAAAACTCCCAAAAATTCGATATTTTTGGGTCCCTAAAGCGATCTTTACATGTCTACTCCGTGTTAGAGTATTTTTACAATACAGGCCCTAAACATAATAAAAATTTATATTTTAGGTGCCCAAAGTCAATATGTGTATGCATCTTCTGTACCCGTTTATATCCCAAATTCAAGCTCAAAACACCCGAAAATTCGATATTTTTGGGTCCCAGAAGCGATCTATACATGCCTACTCAGTGCTAGAATATTTTTATAATATAGGCCCAAAACATGTTCAAAATCGATATTTTTCGCTGCCCAAAGTCAATATGTGCATGAATCTTCTGTACCCGTTTATATCTCAAATTCTGGCTCAGAACACCCGAAAATTCGATATTTTTGGGTCCCTTAAGTGATCTGTACATGCCTACTCCGTGTTAGAGTATTTTCAAAATACAGGACCAAAACATGCTGAAAATCAATATTTTATGTGCCCAAAGTCAATATGTGTATGCATCTTCTGTACCCGTTTATATCCCAAATTCAAGCTAAAAACACCCGAAAATTCGATTTTTTGGGTCCCAGAAGCGATCTGTACGTGTATACTCTGTGTTAGGGTGTTTTTGAAATACAGGCCCAAAACATGCTGAAAATCGATATTTTAGGTGCCCAAAGTCAATATGTGTATGTCTCTTCTGTACCCGGTTATATCCCAAATTCAGGCTCAAAACACCCGAAAATTCGATGTTTTTGGGTCCCAGAAGCGATCTGTACATGCCTACTCAGTGCTAGAATATTTTTATAATATAGGCCCAAAACATGCTCAAAATCGATATTTTGGGTGCCAAAGTCGATATGTGCATGCATCTTCTGTACCCGTTTATATCTCAAATTCAGGCTCAAAACACCCAAAAAATCGATATTTTAGTGTCCCAGAAGCGATCTGTACATGCCTACACCGTGTTAGAGTATTTTCAAAATACAGGCCCAAAACGTGCTCAAAATAGATATTTTAGGTGCCCAAAGTCAATATGTGTATGCATCTTCTGTACCCGTTTAAAACTCAAATTCAGTCTCAAAACACCCGAAAATTCGATATTTTTGGGTCCCAGAAGCGATCTGTACATGCCTACTCAGTGCTAGAATGTTTTCAAAATATAGGATTAAAACATGATAAAAATCAATATTTTAGGTGTCCAAAGTCGATATGTGCATGCATCTTCTGTACCCGTTTATATCTCAAATTCAGGCTCAGAACACCCGAAAATTCGATATTTTTGGGTCCCTTAAGCGATCTCTACATGCCTACTCAGTGCTAGAATATTTTTATAATATAGGCCCAAAACATGCTCAAAATCGATATTTTGGGTGCCAAAGTCGATATGTGCATGCATCTTCTGTACCCGTTTATATCTCAAATTCAGGCTCAAAACTCCCGAAAATTCGATATTTTTGGGTCCCTAAAGCGATCTTTACATGTCTACTCCGTGTTAGAGTATTTTTACAATACAGGCCCTAAACATAATAAAAATTGATATTTTAGGTGCCCAAAGTCAATATGTGTATGCATCTTCTGTACCCGTTTATATCCCAAATTCAAGCTCAAAACACCCGAAAATTCGATATTTTTGGGTCCCAGAAGCGATCTATACATGCCTACTCAGTGCTAGAATATTTTTATAATATAGGCCCAAAACATGTTCAAAATCGATATTTTTCGCTGCCCAAAGTCGATATGTGCATGAATCTTCTGTACCCGTTTATATCTCAAATTCTGGCTCAGAACACCCGAAAATTCGATATTTTTGGGTCCCTTAAGCGATCTGTACATGCCTACTCCGTGTTAGAGTATTTTCAAAATACAGGACCAAAACATGCTGAAAATCAATATTTTATGTGCCCAAAGTCAATATGTGTATGCATCTTCTGTACCCGTTTATATCCCAAATTCAAGCTAAAAACACCCGAAAATTCGATTTTTTTGGGTCCCAGAAGCGATCTGTACGTGTATACTCTGTGTTAGGGTGTTTTTGAAATACAGGCCCAAAACATGCTGAAAATTAATTTTTAGGTGCCCAAAGTCAATATGTGTATGTCTCTTCTGTACCCGGTTATATCCCAAATTCAGGCTCAAAACACCCGAAAATTCGATGTTTTTGGGTCCCAGAAGCGATCTGTACATGCCTACTCCGTGTTAGAGTATTTTTAAAATACAGGCCCAAAACATGCTGAAAATCGATATTTTAGGTGCCCAAAGTCAATATGTGTATGCATCTTCTGTACCCGTTTACTTCCCAAATTCAGGCTCAAAATACCCGAAAATTCTATATTTTTGGGTCCCAGAAGCGATCTGTACATGCCTACTCCGTGTTAGAGTATTTTCAAAATACAGGCCCAAAACATGCTGAAAATCAATATTTTAGGTGCCCAAAGTCAATATGTGTATGTCT
Source organism: Petrolisthes cinctipes (assembly GCA_033782935.1). Lineage (NCBI taxonomy): Eukaryota > Metazoa > Arthropoda > Malacostraca > Decapoda > Porcellanidae > Petrolisthes > Petrolisthes cinctipes. The sequence continues at coordinate 174,083 of JAWQEG010001287.1, forward strand.
CTTCTGTACCCGGTTATATCCCAAATTCAGGCTCAAAACACCCGAAAATTCGATGTTTTTGGGTCCCAGAAGCGATCTGTACATGCCTACTCCGTGTTAGAGTATTTTTAAAATACAGGCCCAAAACATGCTGAAAATCGATATTTTAGGTGCCCAAAGTCAATATGTGTATGCATCTTCTGTACCCGTTTACTTCCCAAATTCAGGCTCAAAATACCCGAAAATTCTATATTTTTGGGTCCCAGAAGCGATCTGTACATGCCTACTCCGTGTTAGAGTATTTTCAAAATACAGGCCCAAAACATGCTGAAAATCAATATTTTAGGTGCCCAATGTCAATATGTGTTTGCATCTTCTGTACCCGTTTATATCCCAAATTCAAGCTCAAAACACCCGAAAATTCGATATTTTTGGGTCTCAGAAGCGATCTGTACATGCCTACTCGTTGCTAGAATGTTTTCAAGATACAGACCCAAAACATGCTCAAAATTGATATTTTGGGTGCCAAAGTCGATATGTGCATGCATCTTCTGTGCCCGTTTATATCTCAAATTCAGGCTCAAAACTCCCAAAAATTCGATATTTTTGGGTCCCTAAAGTGATCTTTACATGTCTACTCCGTGTTAGAGTATTTTTACAATACAGGCCCTAAACATAATAAAAATTTATATTTTAGGTGCCCAAAGTCAATATGTGTATGCATCTTCTGTACCCGTTTATATCTCAAATTCTGGCTCAGAACACCCGAAAATTCGATATTTTTGGGTCCCTTAAGCGATCTGTACATGCCTACTCCGTGTTAGAGTATTTTCAAAATACAGGACCAAAACATGCTGAAAATCAATATTTTATGTGCCCAAAGTCAATATGTGTGTGCATCTTCTGTACCCGTTTATATCCCAAATTCAAGCTAAAAACACCCGAAAATTCGATTTTTTTGGGTCCCAGAAGCGATCTGTACGTGTATACTCTGTGTTAGGGTGTTTTTGAAATACAGGCCCAAAACATGCTGAAAATTAATTTTTAGGTGCCCAAAGTCAATATGTGTATGTCTCTTCTGTACCCGGTTATATCCCAAATTCAGGCTCAAAACACCCGAAAATTCGATGTTTTTGGGTCCCAGAAGCGATCTGTACATGCCTACTCCGTGTTAGAGTATTTTTAAAATACAGGCCCAAAACATGCTGAAAATCGATATTTTAGGTGCCCAAAGTCAATATGTGTATGCATCTTCTGTACCCGTTTACTTCCCAAATTCAGGCTCAAAATACCCGAAAATTCTATATTTTTGGGTCCCAGAAGCGATCTGTACATGCCTACTCCGTGTTAGAGTATTTTCAAAATACAGGCCCAAAACATGCTGAAAATCAATATTTTAGGTGCCCAAAGTCAATATGTGTATGTCTCTTCTGTACCCGGTTATATCCCAAATTCAGGCTCAAAACACCCGAAAATTCGATGTTTTTGGGTCCCAGAAGCGATCTGTACATGCCTACTCCGTGTTAGAGTATTTTTAAAATACAGGCCCAAAACATGCTGAAAATCGATATTTTAGGTGCCCAAAGTCAATATGTGTATGCATCTTCTGTACCCGTTTACTTCCCAAATTCAGGCTCAAAATACCCGAAAATTCTATATTTTTGGGTCCCAGAAGCGATCTGTACATGCCTACTCCGTGTTAGAGTATTTTCAAAATACAGGCCCAAAACATGCTGAAAATCAATATTTTAGGTGCCCAATGTCAATATGTGTTTGCATCTTCTGTACCCGTTTATATCCCAAATTCAAGCTCAAAACACCCGAAAATTCGATATTTTTGGGTCTCAGAAGCGATCTGTACATGCCTACTCGTTGCTAGAATGTTTTCAAGATACAGACCCAAAACATGCTCAAAATTGATATTTTGGGTGCCAAAGTCGATATGTGCATGCATCTTCTGTGCCCGTTTATATCTCAAATTCAGGCTCAAAACTCCCAAAAATTCGATATTTTTGGGTCCCTAAAGTGATCTTTACATGTCTACTCCGTGTTAGAGTATTTTTACAATACAGGCCCTAAACATAATAAAAATTTATATTTTAGGTGCCCAAAGTCAATATGTGTATGCATCTTCTGTACCCGTTTATATCTCAAATTCTGGCTCAGAACACCCGAAAATTCGATATTTTTGGGTCCCTTAAGCGATCTGTACATGCCTACTCCGTGTTAGAGTATTTTCAAAATACAGGACCAAAACATGCTGAAAATCAATATTTTATGTGCCCAAAGTCAATATGTGTGTGCATCTTCTGTACCCGTTTATATCCCAAATTCAAGCTAAAAACACCCGAAAATTCGATTTTTTTGGGTCCCAGAAGCGATCTGTACGTGTATACTCTGTGTTAGGGTGTTTTTGAAATACAGGCCCAAAACATGCTGAAAATTAATTTTTAGGTGCCCAAAGTCAATATGTGTATGTCTCTTCTGTACCCGGTTATATCCCAAATTCAGGCTCAAAACACCCGAAAATTCGATGTTTTTGGGTCCCAGAAGCGATCTGTACATGCCTACTCCGTGTTAGAGTATTTTTAAAATACAGGCCCAAAACATGCTGAAAATCGATATTTTAGGTGCCCAAAGTCAATATGTGTATGCATCTTCTGTACCCGTTTACTTCCCAAATTCAGGCTGAAAACATCCGAAAATTCGATATTTTTTTGTCCCAGAAGCGATCTGTACATGCCTACTCATTGCTAGAATACTTTCAAAATATAGGCCCAAAACATGCTAAAAATCGATATTTTGGGTGCCCAAAGTCGATATCTGCATGCATCTTCTGTACCCGTTTATATCTCAAATTAAGGCTCAAAACACCCAAAAACTCGATATTTTTGGGTCCCAGAAGAGATCTTTACATGCCTACTCCGTGTTAGAGTACTTTCAAAATACAGGCCCAAAACATGCTGAAAATCGATACTTTAGGTGCCCAAAGTCGATATGTGAATGCATCTTCAGTACCCGTTTATATCTCAAATTCAGGCTCAAAACAACGGAAAATTCAATATTTTTGGGTTCCAGAAGCGATCTGTACATGCCTACTCAGTGCTAGAAAGTTTTCAAAATATAGGCTCAAAACATGCTAAAAATCTATAATTTAGGTGTCCAAAGTCGATATGTGCATACATCTTTTGTACCCGTTTATATCCCAAATTCAGGCTCAAAACACCCGAAAATTCGATATTTTTGGGTCCCTGAAGCGATCTGTACATTCCTACTCAGTTCTAGAATATTGTTTAAATGTAGGCCCAAAACATGCTAAAAATCGATATTTTTGGTGCTAAATGTCGATATAAGCATGCATTTTCTGTACCGGTTTATATCTCAAATTCAGGCTCAAAACACCCGAAAATTCGATAATTTTGGGTCCCAGAAGGGATATCTACATGCCTACTCAGTGCTAAAATGTTTTCAAAATATAGGCTAAAAGCATGCTAAAAATCAATATTTTAGGTGTCCAAAGTCAATATGTGAATACATCTTTTGTACCCGTTTATATCCCAAATTCAGGCTAAAAACACCCGAAAATTCGATATTTTTGGGTCCCTGAAGCGATCTGTACATGCCTACTCCGTGTTAGAGCATTTTCAAAATACAGGCCCAAAACATGCTGAAAATTAATTTTTTAGGTGCCCAAAGTCGATATGTGCATGCATCTTCAGTACCCGTTTATATCTCAAATTCAGGCTCAAAACAACTGAAAATTCAATATTTTTGGGTTCCAGAAGCGATCTGTACATGCCTACTCAGTGCTAGAAAGTTTTCAAAATATAGGCTCAAAACATGCTAAAAATCTATAATTTATGTGTCCAAAGTCGATATGTGCATACATCTTCTATACCCGTATATATCTGAAATTCAGGTTAAAAACACCCAAAAATTCGATATTTTTGGGTCCCAGAAGCGATCTTGACATGCCTACTCAGTGCTAGAATATTTTCAAAATATAGGCTCAAAACATGCTAAAAATCGATATTTTAAGTGTCCAAAGTCGATATGTGCATGCATCTTCTGTACCCGTTTATATATCAAATTCAGGCGCCAAGCACCCGAAAAATTGATATTTTTGGGTCCTAGAAGCGATCGGTACATGCCTACTCCTAGTGAGAATGTTTTCAAGATATAGGCTCAAAACATGCTAAAAATCGATATTTTAAGTGTCCAAAGTCGATATGTGCATGCATCTTCTGTACCCGTTTATATCTCAAATTCAGGGTCAAAACACCCGAAAAATTGGTATTTTTGGGTCCATGAAGCGATCTGTACATGCCTACTCCTAGTGAGAATGTTTTCAAGATACAGACCCAAAACATGCTGAAAATCGCTCTTTTAGGTGCCCAAAAGTCTATATGTGCATGCATCTTCTGTACCCGTTTATATCTCAAATTCAGGGTCAAAACACCCGAAAATTCGGTATTTTTGGGTCCCAGAAGCGATCTGTACATGCCTACTCAGTGCTATAATATTTTCAAAATATAGGCCAAAAACATGCTAAAAATCGATATTTTAAGTGCCCAAAGTCGATATCTCAAATTCAGGCTTAAAACACCCGAAAATTCGATATTTTTGGGTCCCAGAAGCGATTTGTATATGCCTACTCCGTGTTAGAGTATTTTCAAAATACAGGCCCAAAACATGCTGAAAATCGATCTTTTAGGTACCCAAAAGTCAATATGTGCATATATCTTCTGTACCCGTTTATATCTCAAATTCAGGCTCCAAACACCCGAAAATTCGATATTTTGGGGTCCCAGAAGCGATCTGTACATGCCTACTCAGTGCTAGAATATTTTCAATATATAGGCCCAAAACATGCTAAAAATCGATATTTTAGGTGCCCAAAGTCGATATCTCAAATTCAGGCCCAAAACTCCCGAAAATTCGATATTTTGAGGTCCCAGAAGCGAACTGTACATGCATACTATGTGTTAGAGTATTTTCAAAATACAGGCCCAAAACATGCTGAAAATCGATATTTTAGGTAACCAAAGTCAATATGTGTATGCATCTTCTGCAACCGTTTATATCCCAAATTCAGGCTCAAAACACCCGAAAATTCGATATTTTGGGGTCCCAGAAGTGATCTGTACATGCCTACTCAGTGCTAGAATATTTTCAAAATATAGGCCCAAAACATGCTGAAAATCGATATTTTAGGTTCCCAAAGTCAATATGTGCATGTATTTTCTGTACCTGTTTATATCTCAAATTCAGGCTCAAAACACCCGAAAATTCGATATTTTGGGGTCCCAGAAGTGATCTGTACATGCCTATTCAGATACAGGCCCAAAACATGTTGAAAATCGATATTTTAGGTGCCCAAAGTCAATATGTGTATGCATCTTCTGCACCAATTTATATCACAAATTCAATCTCAAAACACACGAAAATTCGATATTTTTGGGTAACAGAGGCGATCTTTACATGCCTACTCAGTGCTAGAATGTTTTCAAAATATAGGCTCAAAAACATGCTCAAAATCGATATTTTAAGTGCCAAAAGTCGATATGTGCATGCATCTTCTGTACCCGTTTATATCTCAAATTCAGGCTCAAAACACCTGAAAATTCGATATTTTGCGGTCCCAGAAATGATCTGTACATACCTACTCAGTGCTAGAATATTTTCAAAATATAGGACCAAAACATGCTAAAAATCGATATTTTATGTGCCCAAAGTCGATATCTCAAATTCAGGCTCCAAACACCCGAAAATTTGATATTTTGGGGTCCCAGAAGCGATCTGTACATGCCTACTTAGTGCTAGAATATTTTCAAAATATAGGCCCAAAACATGCTAAAAATCGATATTTTAGGTGCCCAAAGTCGATATCTCAAATTCAGGCTCCAAACACCCGAAAATTCGATATTTTGGGGTCCCAGAAGCGATCTGTACTTGCCTACTCCGTGTTAGAGTATTTTCAGAATACAGGCCAAAAATAAACTGAAAATCGATATTTTAGGTGACCAAAGGCAATATGTGCATGCATCTTCTGCACCCGTTTATATCCCAAATTCAACCTCAAAACACCCGAAAATTCGATATTTTTGGGTCCCAGAAGCGATCTTGACATACCTACTCAGTGCTAGAATATTTTCAAAATATAGGCTCAAAACATGCTAAAAATCGATATTTTAAGTGTCCAAAGTCGATATGTGCATGCATCTTCTGTACCCGTTTATATCTCAAATTCAGGCGCCAAGCACCCGAAGAATTGGTATTTTTGGGTCCTAGAAGCGATCTGTACATGCCTACTCCGAGTGAGAATGTTTTCAAGATATAGACTCAAAACATGCTAAAAATCGATATTTTAAGTGTCCAAAGTCGATATGTGCATGCATCTTCTGTACCCGTTTATATCTCAAATTCAGGGTCAAAACACCCGAAAAATTGATATTTTTGGGTCCTAGAAGCGATCTGTACATGCCAACTCCTAGTGAGAATGTTTTCAAGATACAGACCCAAAACATGCTGAAAATCGATCTTTTAGGTTCCCAAAAGTCTATATGTGCATGCATCTTCTGTACCCGTTTATATCTCAAATTCAGGCTCAAAACACCCGAAAATTCGGTATTTTTGGGTCCCAGAAGCGATCTGTACATGCCTACTCAGTGCTAGAATATTTTCAAAATATAGGCCAAAAACATGCAAAAAATCGATATTTTAAGTGCCCAAAGTCGATATCTCAAATTAAGGCTTAAAACACCCGAAAATTTGATATTTTTGGGTCCCAGAAGCGATTTGTATATGCCTACTCCGTGTTAGAGTATTTTCAAAATACAGGCCCAAAACATGCTGAAAATCGATCTTTTAGGTGCCCAAAAGTCAATATGTGCATACATCTTCTGTACCCGTTTATATCTCAAATTCAGGCTCCAAACACCCGAAAATTCGATATTTTGGGGTCCCAGAAGCGATCTGTACATGTCTACTCAGTGCTAGAATATTTTCAAAATATAGGCCCAAAACATGCTAAAAATCGATATTTTAGGTGACCAAAGTCAATATGTGTATGCATCTTCTGCAACCGTTTATATCCCAAATTCAACCTCAAAACACCCGAAAATTCGATAATTTTTTGGTCCCAGAAGCGATCTGTACATGCCTACTCAGTGCTAGAATTTTTTCAAAATATAGCGCTCAAAACATGCTAAAAATCGATATTTTAAGTGCCCAAAGTCAATATGTGCATGTATTTTCTGTACCTGTTTATATCTCAAATTCAGGCTCAAAACACCCGAAAATTCGATATTTTGGGGTCCAAGAAGTGATCTGTACATGCCTATTCAGATACAGGCCCAAAACATGTTGAAAATCGATATTTTAGGTGCCCAAAGTCAATATATGTATGCATCTTCTGCACCAATTTATATTACAAATTCAATCTCAAAACACACGAAAATTCGATATTTTGGGGTCCCAGAAGCGATCTTTACATGCCTACTCAGTGCTAGAATGTTTTCAAAATATAGGCTCAAAACATGCTAAAAATCGATATTTTATGTGCCCAAAGTTGATATCTCAAATTCTGGCCCAAAACACCTAAAAATTCGATATTTTGGGGTCCCAGAAGCGAACTGTACATGCCTACTCAGTGTTAGAGTATTTTCAAAATAAAGGCCCATAACATGCTCAAAATCGATCTTTTAGGTGCCGAAAAGTCGATATGTGCTTGCATCTTCAGTACCTGTTTATATATCAAATTCAGGCTCCAAACACCCGAAAATTTGATATTTTGGGGTCCCAGAAGCGGTCTGTACATGCCTACTCAGTGCTAGAATGTTTTCAAAATATAGGCTCAAAACATGCTATAACTCGATATTTTAAGTGTCCAAAGTCGATATGTGCTTGCATCTTCTGTACCCGTTTATATCTCAAATTCAGGGTCAATTCACCCGAAAAATTGGTATTTTTGGGTACTAGAAGCGATCTGTACATGCCTACTCAGTGCTAGAATATTTTCAAAATATAGGCCCAAAACATGCTAAAAATCGATATTTTAGGTGCCCAAAGTCGATATCTCAAATTCAGGCTCCAAACACCCGAAAATTCGATATTTTGGGGTCCCAGAAGCGATCTGTACTTGCCTACTCCGTGTTAGAGTATTTTCAGAATACAGGCAAAAAAAAAACTGAAAATCGATATTTTAGGTGACCAAAGTCAATATGTGCATGCATCTTCTGCTTCCGTTTATATCCCAAATTCAACCTCAAAACACCCGAAAATTCGATATTTTTGGGTCCCAGAAACGATCTAGACATGCCTACTCAGTTTTAGAATATTTTCAAAATATAGGCTCAAAACATGGTAAAAATCGATATTTTAAGTGTCCAAAGTCGATATGTGCATGCATCTTCTGTACCCGTTTATATCTCAAATTCAGGCTCCAAGCACCCGAAAATTCGACATTTTGGGGTCGCAGAATCGGTCTGTACATGCCTACTCAGTGCTAGAATGTTTTCAAAATATAGGCTCAAAACATGCTAAAAATCGATATTTTAAGTGTCCAAAGTCGATATGTGCATGCATCTTCTGTACCCGTTTATATCTCAAATTCAGGGTAAAAACACCCGAAAAATTGGTATTTTTGGGTCCTAGAAGCGATCTGTACATGCCTACTCCTAGTGAGAATGTTTTCAAGATACAGACCTAAAACATGCTAAAAATCGATCTTTTAGGTGCCCAAAAGTCTATATGTGCATGCATCTTCTGTACCCGTTTATATCTCAAATTCAGGCTCAAAACACCCAAAAATTCGGTATTTTGGGGTCCTAGAAGCGATCTGTACATGCCTACTCCTAGTGAGAATGTTTTCAAGATACAGACCCAAAACATGCTCAAAATCGATCTTTTAGGTGCCCAAAAGTCTATATGTGCATGCATCTTCTGTACCCGTTTATATCTCAAATTCAGGCTCAAAACACCCGAAAATTCGGTATTTTTGGGTCCCAGAAGCGATCTGTACATGCCTACTCAGTGCTAGACTATTTTCAAAATATAGGCCAAAAACATGCTAAAAATCTATATTTTAAGTGCCCAAAGTCGATATCTCAAATTCAGGCTTAAAACACCCGAAAATTCGATATTTTGGGGTCCCAGAAGCGATTTGTATATGCCTACTCCGTGTTAGAGTATTTTCAAAATACAGGCCCAAAACATGCTGAAAATCGATATTTTAGGTGCCCAAAGTAAATATGTGTTTGTATTTTCTGTACCTGTTTATATCTCAAATTCAGGCTCAAAACACCCGAAAATTCGATATTTTTGGGTCCCAGAAGTGATCTGTACATGCCTATTCAGATACAGGTCCAAAACATGTTGAAAATCGAAATTTTAGGTGCCCAAAGTCAATATGTGTATGAATCTTCTGCACCAATTTATATCCTAAATTCAATCTCAAAACACACGAAAATTAGATATTTTTGGGTCCCAGAAGCGATTTTTACATGCCTACTCAGTGCTAGAATGTTTTCAAAATATAGGCTCAAAACATGCTCAAAATCGATATTTTAAGTGTCCTAAGTCGATATGTGCATGCATCTTCTGTACCCGTTTATATCTCAAATTCAGGCTCAAAACACCTGAAAATTCGATATTTTGCGGTCCAAGAAATGATCTGTACATACCTACTCAGTGCTAGAATATTTTCAAAATATAGGCCCAAAACATGCTAAAAATCGATATTTTAGGTGCCCAAAATCGAGATCTCAAATTCAGGCCCAAAACACCCGAAAATTCGATATTTTGGGGTCCCAAAAGCGAACTGTACATGAATACTCAGTGTTAGAGTATTTTCAAAATACAGACCCAAAATATACTGAAAATCGATCTTTTAGGTGCCCAAAAGTCGATATGTGCATGCATCTTCTGTACCCGTTTATATCTCAAATTCAGGCTCCAAACACCCGAAAATTCGATATTTTGGGGTCCCAGAAGCGATCTGTACATGCCTACTCAGTGCTAGAATATTTTCAAATTATAGGCCTAAAACATGCTAAAAATCGATATTTTATGTGCCCAAAGTCGATATCTCAAATTCAGGCCCAAAAAACCTGAAAATTCGATATTTTGGGGTCCCAGAATGGAACTGTACATGCCTACTCAGTGTTAGAGTATTTACAAAATACAGGCCCAAAACATGCTCAAAATCGATATTTTAGGTGCCAAAAAGTCGATATGTGCTTGCATCTTCAGTACCTGTTTATATCTCAAATTCAGGCTCAAAACACCCGAAAATTCGATATTTTGGGGTCCCAGAAGCGATATGTACATGCCTACTCAGTGCTAGAATATTTTAAAAATATAGGCCCAAAGCATGCTGAAAATCGATATTTTAGGTGCCCAAAGTCAATATCTCAAATTCAGGCCCTAAACACCCGAAAATTCGATATTTTGGGGTCCCAGAAGCGAACTGTACATGCCTACTCCGTGTTAGAGTATTTTCAATATACAGGCCCAAAACATACTGAAAATTGATCTTTTATGTGTCCCAAAGTCGATATGTGGATGCATCTTCTGTACCCGTTTATATCTCAAATTCAGGCTCCAAACACCCGAAAATTCGATATTTTAGGGTCCCATAAGCGATCTGTACATGCCTACTCAGTGCTAGAATATTTTGAAATTATAGGCCCAAAACATGCTATAAAATCGATATTTAAGGTGCCCAAAGTCTATATCTTAAATTCAGGCCCAAAACACCCGAAAATTCGATATTTTGGGGTCCCAGAGGCGATCTGTACATGCCTACTCCGTGTTAGAGTATTTTCAAAATATAGGCTCAAAACATACTGAAAATCGATCATTTAGGTGCCCAAAAGTCGTTATGTGGATGCATCTACTGTACCCGCTTATATCTCAAATTCAGGCATCAAACACCCTAAAACTCGATTTTTTGGGGTCGCAGAATCGGTCTGTACATGCCTACTCAGTGCTAGAATGTTTTCAAAATATAGGCTCAAAACATGCTAAAAATCGATATTTTAAGTGTCCAAAGTCGATATGTGCATGCATCTTCTGTACCCGTTTATATCTCAAATTCAGGGTAAAAACACCCGAAAAATTGGTATTTTTGGGTCCTAGAAGCGATCTGTACATGCCTACTCCTAGTGAGAATGTTTTCAAGATACAGACCAAAACATGCTAAAAATCGATCTTTTAGGTGCCCAAAAGTCTATATGTGCATGCATCTTCTGTACCCGTTTATATCTCAAATTCAGGCTCAAAACACCCGAAAATTCGGTATTTTTGGGTCCTAGAAGCGATCTGTACATGCCTACTCCTAGTGAAAATGTTTTCAAGATACAGACCCAAAACATGCTAAAAATCGATCTTTTAGGTGCCCAAAAGTCTATATGTGCATGCATCTTCTGTACCCGTTTATATCTCAAATTCAGGCTCAAAACACCCGAAAATTCGGTATTTTTGGGTCCCAGAAGTGATCTGTACATGCCTACGCAGTGCTAGACTATTTTCAAAATATAGGCCAAAAACATGCTAAAAATCTATATTTTAAGTGCCCAAAGTCGATATCTCAAATTCAGGCTTAAAACACCCGAAAATTCGATATTTTGGGGTCCCAGAAGCGATTTGTATATGCCTACTCCGTGTTAGAGTATTTTCAAAATACAGGCCCAAAACATGCTGAAAATCGATATTTTAGGTGCCCAAAGTAAATATGTGTTTGTATTTTCTGTACCTGTTTATATCTCAAATTCAGGCTCAAAACACCCGAAAATTCGATATTTTTGGGTCCCAGAAGTGATCTGTACATGCCTATTCAGATACAGGTCCAAAACATGTTGAAAATCGAAATTTTAGGTGCCCAAAGTCAATATGTGTATGAATCTTCTGCACGAATTTATATCCTAAATTCAATCTCAAAACACACGAAAATTAGATATTTTTGGGTCCCAGAAGCGATTTTTACATGCCTACTCAGTGCTAGAATGTTTTCAAAATATAGGCTCAAAACATGCTCAAAATCGATATTTTAAGTGTCCAAAGTCGATATGTGCATGCATCTTCTGTACCCGTTTATATCTCAAATTCAGGCTCAAAACACCTGAAAATTCGATATTTTGCGGTCCCAGAAATGATCTGTACATACCTACTCAGTGCTAGAATATTTTCAAAATATAGGCCCAAAACATGCTAAAAATCGATATTTTAGGTGCCCAAAATCGATATCTCAAATTCAGGCCCAAAACACCCGAAAATTCGATATTTTGGGGTCCCAAAAGCGAACTGTACATGAATACTCAGTGTTAGAGTATTTTCAAAATACAGACCCAAAATATACTGAAAATCGATCTTTTAGGTGCCCAAAAGTCGATATGTGCATGCATCTTCTGTACCCGTTTATATCTCAAATTCAGGCTCCAAACACCCGAAAATTCGATATTTTAGGGTCCCAGAAGCGATCTGTACATGCCTACTCAGTGCTAGAATATTTTCAAATTATAGGCCTAAAACATGCTAAAAATCGATATTTTATGTGCCCAAAGTCGATATCTCAAATTCAGGCCCAAAAAACCTGAAAATTCGATATTTTGGGGTCCCAGAAGGGAACTGTACATGCCTACTCAGTGATAGAGTATTTACAAAATACAGGCCCAAAACATGCTCAAAATCGATATTTTAGGTGCCAAAAAGTCGATATGTGCTTGCATCTTCAGTACCTGTTTATATCTCAAATTCAGGCTCAAAACACCCGAAAATTAGATATTTTGGGGTCCCAGAAGCGATCTGTACATGCCTACTCAGTGCTAGAATATTTTAAAAATATAGGCCCAAAGCATGCTGAAAATCGATATTTTAGGTGCCCAAAGTCAATATCTCAAATTCAGGCCCTAAACACCCGAAAATTCGATATTTTGGGGTCCCAGAAGCGAACTGTACATGCCTACTCCGTGTTAGAGTATTTTCAATATACAGGCCCAAAACATACTGAAAATTGATCTTTTATGTGCCCCAAAGTCGATATGTGGATGCATCTTCTGTACCCGTTTATATCTCAAATTCAGGCTCCAAACACCCGAAAATTCGATATTTTAGGGTCCCATAAGCGAGCTGTACATGCCTACTCAGTGCTAGAATATTTTGAAATTATAGGCCCAAAACATGCTATAAAATCGATATTTAAGGTGCCCAAAGTCGATATCTCAAATTCAGGCCCAAAACACCCGAAAATTCGATATTTTCGGGTCCCAGAAGCGATCTGTACATGCCTACTCCGTGTTAGAGTATTTTCAAAATATAGGCTCAAAACATACTGAAAATCGATCTTTTAGGTGCCCAAAAGTCGTTATGTGGATGCATCTACTGTACCCGCTTATATCTCAAATTCAGGCATCAAACACCCTAAAACTCGATTTTTTGGGGTCCCAGAAGCAATCTGTACATGCCTACTCAGTGCTAGAATGGTTTCAAAATATAGGCCCAAAACATGCTAAAAATCGATATTTTAGGTGCCCAAAGTCGATATCTCAATTTCAGGCCCAAAACACCTGAAAATTCGATATTTTGGGGTCCAAGAAGCGAACTGTTCATGCCTACTCAGTGTTAGAGTATTTACAAAATACAGGCCCAAAACATGCTCAAAATCGATATTTTAGGTGCCAAAAAGTCGATATGTGCTTGCATCTTCAGTACCTGTTTATATCTCAAATTCAGGCTCAAAACACCCGAAAATTCGATATTTTGGGGTCCCAGAAGCGATCTGTACATGCCTACTCAGTGCTAGAATATTTTAAAAATATAGGCCCAAAGCATGCTGAAAATCGATATTTTAGGTGCCCAAAGTCAATATCTCAAATTCAGGCCCTAAACACCCGAAAATTCGATATTTTGGGGTCCCAGAAGCGAACTGTACATGCCTACTCCGTGTTAGAGTATTTTCAATATACAGGCCCAAAACATACTGAAAATTGATCTTTTATGTGCCCCAAAGTCGATATGTGGATGCATCTTCTGTACCCGTTTATATCTCAAATTCAGGCTCCAAACACCCGAAAATTCGATATTTTAGGGTCCCATAAGCGATCTGTACATGCCTACTCAGTGCTAGAATATTTTGAAATTATAGGCCCAAAACATTCTATAAAATCGATATTTAAGGTGCCCAAAGTCGATATCTCAAATTCAGGCCCAAAACACCCGAAAATTCGATATTTTGGGGTCCCAGAAGCGATCTGTACATGCCTACTCAGTGTTAGAGTATTTTCAAAATATAGGCTCAAAACATACTGAAAATTGATCTTTTAGGTGCCCAAAAGTCGTTATGTGGATGCATCTACTGTACCCGCTTATATCTCAAATTCAGGCATCAAACACCCTAAAACTCGATTTTTTGGGGTCCCAGAAGCAATCTGTACATGCCTACTCAGTGCTAGAATGGTTTCAAAATATAGGCCCAAAACATGCTAAAAATCGATATTTTAGGTGCCCAAAGTCGATATCTCAATTTCAGGCCCAAAACACCTGAAAATTCGATATTTTGGGGTCCCAGAAGCGAACTGTTCATGCCTACTCAGTGTTAGAGTATTTTAAAAATACAGGCCCAAAACAAACTGAAAATCGATCTTTTAGGTGCCCAAAAGTCGATATGTGCATGCATCTTCTGTACCCGTTTATATCTCAAATTCAGGCTCCAAATACCCGAAAACTCGATATTTTGGGGTCCCAGAAGCGATCTGTAC
>JAWQEG010001288.1:5000-154518 GCA_033782935.1 Petrolisthes cinctipes
TGTGTATGTCGCAAAGCCTCCCGTCCTTCCTTATATTCATTACCGTAGCTAGCCTAGCCTAATTCAATGGTGTATGATCGACTCGGATGTGCGTCCTATACTGTACGTACGGTAGGCTATCTATCACACTCGTTCCTTCTGTAGAGTTTAATGTTTGTCGTGTTTATATAGAATTACCGGTACTTTTATTGATATATTAATTCTTTGCGGGTGAAACGGAGAACGACTTGATTCTAAAAAAAAAACTATGTTACAAAACAGTTGCCCTGATCCTGATCGTATAGGCTAGGCAACTGTCTGAGGTGCTAGTTAGTGTGTTTGCCGGTACAGACTAGCCTAGTTTAGACTTTGGAGTAGGCTATGGTACACTCGATCAAAAAAGTATCGCGCATTTCCCTCGTGAAACATTCTGACACCTAAGACGATGGCTACTGAAAAAGAGCTTGTTTATCATGAGCTATAGCGATCATTTACAGAACCATCGGACCCCACCTGCGCCATACTTTTTTGAGCCAGTGTACAATCAAAGACAAACCTCGTGTCGTTGTCTTGTCCGATGATTTGATATAACTCGTGAAACATAATGAACACCCCATCACAATAACGTCTATGCCCAATATGGTTAGCTCTTTATCATATGTTTCCACCAAATTTAACGACACGACTTTTGTCTTTGATAGTATATAGTAGCCAGTAGCCTTCCAATAGTCGCCTAAAAACAACCAACTCTTGCAACAATGGCTGACAACCTTTGCATTTTTTTCTGATTAACAGCAGTAGACTTGTCATGTTGAAGGTATGGTAAGCAATGTTGGGAGTGCAATTCTTGGCAGGTGAAGGGGGAACACTGACATAGTCTCTCTACACGTGAATAGAATAGATTCAAACTGTCTGAGTCTTTCTGTGTTATAGCCTATGTGGTAAGGGATATAGTGTTGAGTATAAACAAATCACCAGAAGGGATAATTATCTTCATCAACCAATTATTTAAGTGTTCTTTCTAATGGCACCGGGGGTCACTGTTCACGTGCAGCGACTGAGGCAACGTTTCCCCTTCCTTTTCTCTGAACTCTGTAAAAGCTAAAAACTATTTCATTTTACCTACAAAAACTAAGTCACGTCTTAGACAATAAATTCGGACAAACGACAGACCATTTCACATCACAGTGAGAAAAAAAAAAGCTGTCCATATATCAGTCTGTTTCAATATGTTAAACATGTCTATGCTTTGTTTATTCGGTTTTCATTATCTACTCGTACCAAAGTTCTGTAGCATAAGGAACAGTGCAGCTACTAGGCTTATCTATACAGGAGGGTAGGATTAGGCTTAGGTTATACTGTACTTTCTTGTTATCATTGAGGGAGAGGAGCATGTGCTAGTATGGTACACAAGAAATGGTACAGTTGCCAAAATATGAATTGCAACAAATCTTAATGGAACTATAATCATAGTAATATCCCACACCTATTTGTAGGGATTATAGGCTAAGCATGTAATACATAAGGTAATATACATATCCTTCTGTATTACATAATTATGATCCCTACAAACAATTATGGACATTAATAAACTTAAATGTTCTATCAAAAGTTGTTGCAATTCATATTTTGGCAACTGTACAGCCACAATCAAATATCCACCGACACTTTCCTTCCATTGTGTAAGTAAATTAGAATCATATCAAAATATAATCAGACAACACCTTACAACAACCTATTCAATTATCATTACGAGGTGCTGCAAAAATCATACACGTGTTGTTCTTTATTACCAAGACATTTACCACGATGGAAGGAAAGTGTCGGTGGATATTTGATTGTGGTTGTACCTCTAAAACGCCAATAATAAAATTACTCATAAACACGTGAATGAGGTCGTGCGTGAAAGGGATAATCCTATATTGCCATGAAGAGGAAAACACGGTGGAATGTATGGGTAAGCTAAAGAGATAGGCTGCCTTCGTTATCACTCCAAGTACGGCCTTTTATCTGTGGCTATCATGTTGTTATCTGTATGGGCATGATAAGTGAAAGAGTTAAGGGTTCACCACATATTAGTCGCCATTCAATTTGAACTGAAGGTACTTTTTTTTCTCAAGCAAAATTTTAAGGATTTGCTTTATCCACGTAGCCTATCACAACTAAAGCGTTACGATCTCAAATAAATATCCTAAAGACCCCGTATCTCGCCATCTATGATTTAAATATATACCCTTTGGTTTTTACATCATAAGTTTACGTATTTTATTTTTTCTTGGTGTCTTAAGGGGGTAATTCACTTTTGTTACTTTGGAGTGCCTTGATTCCTCCAAAGTACGCCACGAAACAGGACCAACTGAACAAAAATAATGGTTGTCTGTTGCTTGGAATAGTTTGGAGGAATCATTTGCTCCAGATTTACCAACACTGTACAGCCACAATCAAATAACCACCGACACTTTCCTTCCATCGTGCAAATAAATCAGTATCATATCAAAATATTATCATATAACACCTTACGTCTACTTAACCCCCTCAATTATTACTATGAGGTGCTGCAAAATCATACACGTGTTGTTCTTTATTACCAAGATATTTACTACGACGAAAGGAAAGTGTCGGTGGATATTTGATTGTGGCTGTACACGACGCTCCTTCTGACCACAGTTTGTAGGAATTTGAAGCTTCCCATATCTCCCTTGACTCTTTTCAGGTTTTATGACGCAGAAAGGATATCCCGACTTAGGCCTAATTTAGTATTTGAATGTAAAGGTTTTACATCAATTTAGAATAGTAATAATAATTATGTCTAGTGTCAATGCTCTTAAAGTCATTCATTATACCTATTCAGCTTCATAAAATGGTTGTGTAATGAAAGGGTAGCCGAGCTAGGAAGGCTTGTGGAAGGCTTTGTAGAGGTGTGTGCACGTTGTTGTTTAAGGATAACAGTGAGCAAAATCAAATTGATGATGGTGGAGATAGAAGAGATAGCCTAGGTGGGTAGGATAACAGGCAAGTGGATGGTGAGAATCTGGAGGTGTCTGAAGAATGCATGTACAGCCTCAATCAAATAACCACCGACTCCTTCCTTCCATCGTGCAAATAAATCAGTATCATATCAAGCTATAATCTTACGACACCTTACGTCAACTCAACCCCCTCAATTATTATTATGAGGTGCTGCAAAATCATACAGGTGTTGTTCTTTATTATAATACCAAGATATTTACTACGATGGAAGGAAAGTGTCGGTAGATATTTGATTGTGGCTGTACACTCGTGATACATAATTTCTGACCAGGGAGTACGGTATTAGACCCAGTCGTGGTCAGACGCAGGCCATACTTTGAATACATATGTTAAGGTATATATAGAGAAATGCATATAATTGGCCGTTTATCTTGACCATTACAATAGTCACTAACGTATATATATTTTTAAATCGATATTCAAGTAGGCTATGGACGGAAGAGGATTTAGAGCTCGTAGAAATTATTTATCACGAGTGTACCCTAGACTAATACTGGATATGAGATGAAAGTATGAAAATGAAATGGAACTGTAAACAAAATAAGTAAAAAATAGTAGAAAAGTAGCGGTGGCGATGATAACATGAGTTTATTAATATTATTAAGTGTGTAGCCTACAGATACTTAACAAAGAATGCAGGAAGGAATATTAATTAGTTACGTACCCACACTATCATTATTATGGTTGTGCAACTATGGTTTGGAATTAATATGGGAAAGCAAAAGTGTGTGTAAGACTCAACTCACTGAATATTCTGGTCCTATATTATTATTATTATTATTTTTTTTTTTTTCATCTCTGACTGGGAGGGAGATGATGATGATGAAAAAGTTCAAACGTCACCCATAATAAGGTGGTGTGTGTGTGTGTGTGTGTGTATCTGAACATACAATATTAAGCAAAATATCCCCAGGAGAAAGGAAACAGGAACAGTAAGTACATCTTCAGACAGAATATGTGTATGTACGTCTATGCTAGGCTACATGTGCGTGGGAAGCTGCACTGTCATGGCCTCGGTGTTACGTCAGGGGTTGTTGGTGTTTAGTACAGTGGCGGTGTATGGAAACTCTTCTCTTGTCCCGGGTACGATAACTATTTTCCCGCGCAACGTTATACTACACATTTCGACTCAAGTCCACGATATCTGGTCCTGACATATGATGCCGAGCTAACGTGTTCTGCCAATCTACTCGATTACGGGGCCTAGCTCTGACGCGTACCAGGAAGAATGAAAGGCCTCGGTGCAAATGGATGGCAATTGTGTAAATGCAGGCAGCAATGCCAAGTTACAAGAAGTCTTTGGTTGAAACATGATTTATTTCAACCCTCGCAAGAAACAATTCTAGTAGGCCTATACGTAGCTTTGCCAATTTAAAGCTTCCATCTCCTGCATGGAAAATAAATATTGTACCTTTCATGAGATATCAGTCGCTCTTTAATAGTGAATAATAATTTTAAAAAAAGTCGATAGATTATTACTAACAGTTGTGGCGGGAAACTAGGATATAATCAGCTGGTCCAATACCCTTTTGGTCCCATCCCCTCCCCTCAGCTGGTCCACTACCCTTTTTGCTCCCTCCCTTTCCCCTTCCCTCCCCTCAGCTGGTCCACTACCCTTTTTGCTCCCTCCCTTTCCCCTTCCCTCCCCTCAGCTTGTCCACTACCCTCTTCGCTCCCCTCCTTTCCCCTCCCCTCTCCATAACACCTTCCTCTTCCCGTCTTGCCAACACTTCTGCCACTTCTTCTGTAACCCATTTCACCACAACTCCTAATCCCTCCTCCTCTCTCACCCCTCCCCCTCATCCCTATCGTATGTGTTGATTGGGGCAGATCTTAAAGGGTTTATCCGCCCCTTCGGACCCGAGTCACTCCCTTTCATTTCTTCCACTGACCCTTCATTCTGTTTCCTTCATATCCTACTTGCTGTTCCTTATGTCTGTCTCATTCTCCTTCGTACTAGGCTACGTATAACTATAGGAGGATCTTCCAAGCCTAGCGGGAT
This sequence comes from Petrolisthes cinctipes, assembly GCA_033782935.1. Lineage (NCBI taxonomy): Eukaryota > Metazoa > Arthropoda > Malacostraca > Decapoda > Porcellanidae > Petrolisthes > Petrolisthes cinctipes. Next base: position 10,012 of record JAWQEG010001288.1, read on the forward strand.
CTGTCTTCTGTTTTCCTTTTCAATTATTCCTCTCTCCCTTCCTCTCCCATTCTGTCTCTCTTCATGCCCCTTTTCCTCTTAATCCTTGTTTTTCTCCCCTTCATCATCACCATCATCTCTCTGAAAATAAACTTCAATTTCCCCGCCAATCCTCCCCTCCACTCTCCACCCCTGGGGTATAGCCTACCTCCTCCATCCCCTACCTAACCTCTATGGTGGCGGTGGTGGTGGAGGAAATGTAAGAAGAGGAAGACTGGGCCAATGCCTACCTCCCCCTGGCTGGGCCTACTCAGCTTTAATAAGTGGGTCAGGAGGTGAACAAACAAACGTGGAGGCCAAGGAAAGAAGGGATCGATACTGTAGACTAGTTCAGGTCGTGAGGAACTAAATTCCACAGAGTCTACACGTGTAGGCTACCTCACTCACCACTAGACTACCTTACACTGCCACTGTCATTACCTTACCCTCCCACTTCCTACTTTACCCTACCACTGTCACCTTTCACTACTTTATTCACTACTTTATCCTAACACAGTCATTACCACTACCTGACCGACCTGACCCTACCACCCACCACTACCACTACCTTACCCTATAACTATCATCACTACTATTTTACCCTATCACTGACACTACCACTACCGTACCTTACCCTACCACTACCTTACCCTCCCACCCTCCACTACCACTACCCTATCCCACCACTGTCAAAACAACACTTTACCCTAACCCTACCACTGTCACTACCTCTACCTTACCCTACCACTGTCACTACCACTACCTTACCCTCACTCTACCACTACCACTACCCTATCCCACCACTGTCACTACCACTACCTTACCCTCCCATCCTCCACTACTACTACCCTATCCCACCACTGTCAAAACCACTACTTTACCCAAACCCTACTACTGTCATTACCACTACCACTTTCATAATCTCTCCCTCCCACTACCATTACAATTTTCATAAAGCCCTTACTGCCACTGCAACTACCTGTCAATACCACTTCCGTATCCAGTGTCAGTACTAACCACTATCACTACCATTTATACTACTACCACAACCACAACCACCACCGCCATCACTATCTACCACTACCTCTCCTCCTCCTCCTCCTCCAACATTCATACCCGGTACATAAAAATTCTCAAGGTATCATTTATAAGCTCAATAACTCGAGAGGTGTAGGCTATATGTTTCAGAGAGAGAGAGAGAGAGAGAGAGAGAGAGAGAGAGAGAGAGATGGAGTGGGACGGTCAATTCATTATGCAGGTTCTGACGGGATAACACCGAGCGAATTAGTGCTAACATGGTGGGTGGACCTGGACGCTGAGGGGAGGTGGGGAGGGAGATCACAACACGCTCCATTATATAGTACGGTACATTCAGTCACCAAGTCACCATAAGTTAGTAGGCTAGGCTATCCAGGGCTAGCCTCATGGAGTATTAAACAAGCTCCAGGAAGTATATAATTATGAGACAGCTACGATAGGATAAGCGTGGTAGCCTAAATGGTTTACTGTAGGCTATACACTGTCAGATGAATTCGAAACTTGAACAACAAGACCTGGATACGTATTACGTCTCGTGACTGTACACCTACACAAGTAAAAAAGGATGAGTTAAATCGGGCCTTTGAACAGAGAAAGGAATACAAAGGAAGTACAGGCAACAGGAGGCCCATAGTGGCCTTTTACGAGGTTAGAGGCCTACCTGTTTAACTACATTAATCTAGATTAGGCTACGTGTTGAAGGAAAGGACAGATAAAGGACAAGGCTCCTTCTCACCCATCACTCCCACTGGGTATTCCGGTTGGAAAAACAGATAGAAAATAACACCTTGTTCGTTAATAAAGAACGCACAAGGAAATTTTATAGGAAAGTAGGAAAAGTAGAGGAAGCCTAATACTAACATCTACTTACTACTACTACTAGCTACTACTACGAAGGATGAATATGAGTGCTCGTGTGATGGGTAGCCTACAGTACAGTACTTAGGCTACTTGTATAGGCTTTATTCAGTGTTATAAAATACCTCAAATTTATTTACCTATTAGCCTAAACTGAAAAAAACACGTCGATCAATTCCTGACATAAAACTGGTACAGCCACAATAAAATTACCACCGACACTTTCTTTCCATCGTGCAAATAAATCAGTATCATATCAAAATATAATCATGCAACACCTTATGTCAACTCAACCCCCTCAATTATTATTATGAGGTGCTACAAAATCATGCACGTGTTGTTCTTTATTACCAAGATATTTACTAAGATAGAAGGAAAGTGTCGGTGGATATTTGATTGTTGCTGTACAATAATAATTAATGAGTGAAGTTAATTTGTATTTTAGGAGCAATCAGTGGTGTTTCTGATATGTTTCTCAGTTTGGTTATAAGTTAAACCCCATTCATTGCATTATCATGTTATCAATGGAAGGGTTTGAACGAGTATATTTTAACGTTCAATATATATACCGAATAACCTACCGTATTTACAATATTATTAAGCACATTGTTTTGGGTGGTAGGCTACATCTGGAGCAACTGGATACCATTATTTTTCTTCATTTGGGTCTGTTTCCTGGCATACTTTGGAGGATTCAAGGCACTCCAATCTTTCAAAAGTATACTATCCTCTTAATTAAGTGTCTAATAAGCTAGCTAACGTACTCCCTGTTTTCGTTCGATGTCCCACAATGTTTGTTTATCGGCCTGCCACGAAAATGCAGACAAACGCTAGGCTATGCTAAAGAAGGATGCTTTCGTTTGGAACCAATTAATACCATTCACTGATTTTGCCCTTCTCTGAGAATTGCTTCCCAGCCTCAGCCGCCTCCCTTCCTTCCTCATTAATAATGCAGAGTATAATTTAAGGCTTCTGAACCTTGCTCCTATAATTAATTAGGTCAATAGTGTCTCTTTGTGACTTGCATGCATGGATTTGAAGTCTGATCACCGTCGTCTTGTTTGATCTTAGCCTCCTGTTTCATTAGTCCAATCCTAATACCGGTAGCCTACCTATGATCAATCCAGACATTTCATCCTGTCTGTTGCATAGGCCTAGGCTAGGTTAGGATAGCTCTAGGAAAACATGAACTGGTTACATACAAGGACTACCTACCGTGTCTGACCCTCATTATGATTTAAGGAAGCTATATAGCCTAGGCTAGTCGAAATGTAGCCTATACTCACCTAGGCTATAGTGATAAGGCAAAACTCATGCTGTGTGCTGTAGGCCTAATCGTAGCAAGGATGTGAGACGTGAGGGGAATATTTGACAAATGTATACAATGGAATTAAGTGTTGACAATGGAGTTAGACAGGTGGTGACAGTGGAGATAGACAGGTGGTGACAGTGGAGATAGACAGGTGGTGACTGGAGTTAGACAGGTGTACAATGGAGTTAGACAGGTGTACAATGGAGTTAGACAGGTGTTGACAATGGAGTTAGACAGGTGTTGACAATGGAGTTAGACAGGTGTACAATGGAGTTAGACAGGTGGTGACAGTGGAGTTAGACAGGTGTACAATGGAGATAGACAGGTGGTGACAGTGGAGTTAGACAGGTGTACAATGGAGTTAGACAGGTGTTGACAGTGGAAATAGACAGGTGTACAATGGAGTTAGACAAGTGTTGACAGTGGAGTTAGACAGGTGGTGACAATGGAGTTAGACAGGTGTACAGTGAAGTTAGACAGCTGTTTACAATGGAGTTAAGACAGGTGTTGACACTAGAGTTACACAGGTGTTGATAATATGAGTTCAGTAGGCATAAAAGGCAAGATTATTGGGTAAGGGTTGGTGTGAAGACAGGTGTGTGTGTGTGTTCAGTGGATATAAACAGGTGTGGACAGTGAGTGAGGGTTAGTGTGGACAGTGGGGTTTGTTTGACAGGTGTGCACAGTGGGGTTTGTTTGACAGGTGTGCACAGTGGGGTTTGTTTGACAGGTGTGTTCAGTGGGTTTAGACAGGTGAGTACAGAGAAATATTAGACAGGTGTGGACAGTGGGGTTTGTTTGACAGGTGAGTACAGAGAAATATTAGACAGGTGTGGACAGTGGGTGAGGGTTGGTGTGGACAGCGGGGTTGGGTTCAAAAGGTGTGGACAATGGAGTTAAAATGAGGTTAGTCTAGCGGGGTTGACGCGAGAGGAGGTAAGGAAGGGTAGCCTACCATAGTCGTTGTGAGAGGAGAGGGAGAGGGAGAGGGGTAAGGTATAGAGGTGACCCAGCCAGGTGGTGTCAGTAACATCTTCACCTTCACACATTACTATTTTTCTCACTCGTGTGTTTTTATTTATTTTTGTGTGAAGGCAGGAGTTGCTCAGCCTAACATTGTTCTGAGTAGTACGTACCGGTACGTTAAGAGGAGAAACTAGTGACGGTAAATTGGAGGGGTAGGCTACTGAATTCTCCAAACTATTCTACGAAACAAACAGACCCCTTATTACAAACATTAATTAAGTTTGTAAAGTGGGTAATATTCATGTGACCCCCTTCAATACGCTTTAGGTCTTATATAACAGCCTGCTACATAACATGTTTTTGGCCCACCAGTATAGATTTCCTCATTAATTAATATCCCGTAGCAACACAAGAAAAACAACCCTAAAGTCCAAGCAGTAATATATATATATATATATATATATATATATATATATATATATATATATATATATATATATATATATATATATATATATATATATATATATATATATATATATATATATATATATATATATATATAGGCTATAGTCCGTCACATTCCACTATATTTTCAGCTGCCCCGAATATCCAGGTACTATATATATATCACTCTTAGTCACGATCACTAATAAGTATCCAGGTGAGCTTCGAATACCTAGAGACAGTAAATAAATACAGAATAAGATCTCCATTGGAATTATACTTCGTTGGTGAAATTGGACTGTTCAAAACTTTAACCAAAGCTGTATACTTATTAGTGCTCGTGACTGTACTATATAATTATAGGCCTAGGCAGGTGAGTGATATATTACTTGTATCTACCTACCTACCTACCTACACACACACAAAACTAATGATGGTGGGATTGCATGCCTCCCACATTACTCGTGACACAATGCAGCTGGGTCACCTCTATCTATACCTTATCCTACCCCTCTCCCTCTCCCTCTCCTCTCACAATTATTAGCCTACTGTAGCCTATACCTTTCACCCTTCCCTCCTCTCACATCAACCCCATGCACTGTCCACATCTGTCAAACCCCACTGTCCATACCTGTCAAACATCACTGTCCACATCTGTCAAACCCCACTGTTCACACCTGTCAAACCCCATTGTTCACACCTGTCAAACCCCACTGTCCACACCTGTCAAACCCCATTGTCCATACCTGTCAAACCCCATTGTCCACACCTGTCAAACCTCACTGTCCACACCAACCCTCACCCATTGTACACACCTGTCAAACCCCACTGTCCACACCATTGTTCACACCTGTCAAACCTCACTGTCCACACCTGTCAAACCTCACTGTCCACACCAACTCTCACCCATTGTACACACCTGTCAAACCCCACTGTCCACGCCATTGTCCACACCTGTCAAACCTCACTGTCCACACCTGTCAAACCTCACTGTCCACACCAACCCTCACTCATTGTACACACCTGTCAAACCCCACTGTCCACGCCATTGTCCACACCTGTCAAACCTCACTGTCCACACCTGTCTCTCCTTACGCTTCCATACCTGTACAATCCGTCTACACCTGTTATATACACAGCTGTCTACCCTCTCACACACACACATATATATACATACATACATAACACACACACACACACACACACACACACACACACACACACACACATACATAGGCTACATACATAACCTACACACACATACATACATACATAACCTACACACACATATATACATACATAACCTACACATACATACATACACACACACATACATAGGCTACATACATAACCTACACACATACATACATACATAACCTACACACACATACATAACCTACACATACATACATAACATACATACATAACCTACACACACACACACATAACCTACACACACACACAAACACATAACCTACACATACACACACACACATATACATAACCTACACACACACACAAAAACACATAACCTACACACACAAACACATAACCTACACATACACACACACACACACACACACCAACCCACCTGTGCTTGTTAGTGAGCGAGCTACCCACCTGCCACCTGGAACCTCTTCTATGTATATAATCTCTTCTCCACAGGTGTCAGGTGGACAGTGGAAGGCTCGGGTGATGACAATGGGCAGGTAAATGACAACAACACATCACTCACAATTCTCCAGACGTACAGTACAGCACAACCGAACTAAAAGGTGTATATATATATATAGCCTACATATATATGGTACAGTTGCCATCAGATGAATCAAGGCCACCTCCTACACCAACAAGATTGTTTTGCATGATATTCATTGCGTAAAAGTTAAATCTGCATAATGACAACTTATCACTGGGTTCGTTTCACCCGAGCAGACAGACGACTGAATTTCGGTCCAGTTGATATATTTCACTGATACCAGATACAACAGCAGCATGTTCGTGGATGGGTCGAGTCATCTGATGGCAACTGTATAGCCTACCTGTTTTGGCTATATACAGTCTAGAACACAAGTCCAAGGCGAGAGGAAAGGAACTTCGTCGCATAAATCAATCTAATTACGAACCAAAGTTTCATTGCCGGTGCGTACCATTACATACCCTTTTCCGAAGTGTACAGTACAATATCCAGGAGAAAAATCAATATAAACTTCTCCGTTTTTCCAGGTTACGAGCCCGTGAAGCTAATATTTCCATACTGAACTTCATGACTTGGCAGATGTGGCGACAGGACTTTAGCCGCCGACTGTTCACTCGCAATCCAAAATATGTATCCAGGCTTGCTTCGAATAGCCTGGTCGAGTATCAAGCGAGCTCAAGCAAATATCAAACAGGATAATCGTGTAATTGGTTCACTAATATGTCAAATGATTCGAAACTTCAACAAGACCTGGATACAAATTTTGGATTGCGAGTGTACAAGCAAACCGTAGAGTAAGGTACAGTCGGCCTCAGGAATTCGTATACACCACTGTGACATCAAGGGCTCCTAACAACTAGAAAATTTAGTACATTAATTTCCCAACACCAAACATCTCTAGTAGCCTAATGTTATTTGACTAATACTTGAATCAGTCAGAAGAACAATCCATACAGTATGTGCAGAATAAAAACCCCTTTTAACCAATGTCCTGTGTAAGAATTCCTGAGGCCGACTGTACCTTTCCTATAGCCTTGTCTACTTACTTATTAGCCTCCTAGTCCTCCAAACAATGCTGCAAAACAGATACCGTATAGCCTATCTCTATTTGTATACGGTCGGTATCCTATCAAGTAGCCTACAGCCACAATCAAATAACCACCATCACTTTCCTTTCAATCATGCATCACCTTATGTCAACTCAACCCCCTCAATTATTATTATTATTATTATTATTATTATTATTATTATTATGAGGTGCTGCAAAATCATACATATGTTGTTCTTTATTACCAAATTATTTACTACGATGGGAGGAAAGTGTCTGTGGATGTTTGATTGTGGCTGTAGCCTAGTGTAGCCTAGTCCGTTTTTGGTATAGATTTGAGGTAGCCTAGGACCTATCAGTAGTTATTTAATTTAGCCTAATCAAAATCGGCAACTCAATCTTCATCTGGAGATACAAAAATAATTACTATCCTTTCCAGTGCGTGGATTCGAACCCCCGACTATTGCATTACAAAGAAAGTCCATTATGCTAACCAATCTGCTACCTCTTCTCTCCCCTCCCTCCCCTTCCCCCTTTTCATCTTCCCAAACCTGCTAGGCTAGGCTATCTCTCTGTTCTCCTATTCGGGGGCATAGGCTACTCGTATGGTCTTTTTTTTATGTTGTTGTGTTGCCATAGATGGTTTTACAAACACACACACACACACACACACCTACCTCTCTCTCTCTCTCTCTCTCTCTCTCTCGAACCAGCACCCATCCTCTCTCTCCATCACCGCCACCAACATCATCACCACCATCTTCAAATCATTTTCCATTCTCCTCTCTCCACCTTCCGTACCTCTCTCCTTTTTCCACCACCAGTTCACAACCACCACCTCCCTTTTTACCTCTCTCTCCACCACCACCACCACCACCTCCCTTTTTACTTCTCTCTCCACCACCACCACCTTTTTTACCTCTCTCCACCACCACCTCCCTTTTTACTTCTCTCTCCACCACCACCACCTCCCTTTTTACTTCTCTCTCCACCACCACCACCTCCCTTTTTACCTCTCCACCACCACCACCTCCCTTTTTACCTCACCACCACCACCACCTCCCTTTTTACCTCTCCACCACCACCACCACCACCTCCCTTTTTACCTCTCCACCACCACCACCTCTCTTTTTACCTCTGCACCACAACAACCACCACCTCCTTTTTTACTTCTCTCTCCACCATCACCTCCACTATCTCCCCTCTCCCCCTCCTCTCCTCCACTATTGTCTACAGCTCTCCAATTACTCCTGAGTCTGTTCCCTCTCACACAACTCAACTTTAACTCCACTTTCTTTACTCCATGTTTATCAATTATTTATCATACAAACTCGTACATTATGTATTTACACCCCTTTTTAACCTCATTCACTAAACTTTCTCATTTCCCTGATTCTGTTTATTTAAAACCCTTGTTCTATACCGGTCTGGTCTTCATTTATTTATTTTCCTTCTTGTTTTTCTTTGAGCTTTACATTTACCTTCCCTTCCTCTTTTCTTTTCTTTACACACAGGTTAATGTTTTCCTTTCACTATTTTATCAACCTCCTTTTCATTAGGCTCTTTATTTTGTCTTTGGTTCAGTTTATTATTCCTCTTCATTAGGCTACTTATTCATTTGCCTTAGGTTAAGTTTTTTACTACGGTATCATTATTTTAATGTTGTTTTAAATTTTCTCTCTCATCATTCTCTTTCCTTCTCCTTTCCTGTTTACCTCCCTTCCCTCTCCTTTTCCCCTTGCTCCCCTCTCATACATTTTCCCCTCCCGTTTCCTACGTCCCCTCCTCCTCTCTTTCCCTTCCTGTATAAAATCCTCCGCCTTTAATTCCTATCCTTCCTTCATTCTTTCTACATTTCTCAACCCCTTCCTTATATTTTTCCCTTCCCTGCTCACACTTCTTACCCCTTAGGCTAGGCTACTCTCTGGATGACAAAATCCCATCCCACTATCTTTCTCCTTCCCCCTCCATTACTTTCTCTCTTCTTCCAAGTTCTTTCTCCTGCCCCTTCCCTATAGCCTATCTCCTTTTCACTCGCATCTTTTCTCTTTTGTGATGGGAGGTGTGAATGATAATGTGTGGTTCAAGGTTAATTAAGGTATGGTGGTGGAGTGAGACAGTGTGAAGTGAAAATAATTTAGCCTGGTGTGAAGTGAGAATGAGATGATGATGTTGAAGTTCCTCAAGCTGTCTGGCCGAGCAGCCCCGAGAATGAGATGTAGACTATGGTAGTGAAGGAAAGATATAGTGTGAAATGAAAATGAGATGTATGGTATGTAGCCTACAAGGTTAAGATGTAGTGATGGTGGTGGTGGTGGTGGTGGAGATGACAAGTGGACAGGATGGACGTGTGGTGGAAGAGGAGGAAGAATGGTGAGGCCTAGCCTATCTGATGTTCTGTGCTTGGGCTCAACAATCAGGTCCATCCTTTCTTTTGTTTTGTCTTCCCTTAGCTCGCTCGCTCGCTCGCTCGCTCGCTCGCTCGCTCTCTCTCTCTTGCATAGACGTACAAACGAACTAAATGACACAAGCTCCTCATATTAGTAGGCTATAGCCTCCGTCCTCACTATCGTGTTTCCTCCTCCTCTCTCTCTCTTTCTCAAACTAAATTGTTCATTGGCTAGGCTACCGGTACCCGTAGGCTACTGCAACCAGGACATCTACAGTCCCACGGCAGTTAGACTACAGTAGCCTAAGTGATAGAAGAATACAGAACACACACACACACACACACACACACACACAATACTGTACAATACACAGTACTGATTTTTGTAGGGTATAGGATCATGCTCAAGTATAGCCTACTTCAAATGTAAAGGTAGTCTACCATACAGGTAAGTGGGCCAAGTGATAAGAACACATGTATAATAAACTATTAGTTTTTCCTTAAGTGTAGGATTGCAGCAGCATCATAGTTAGGTCTATCAGTCCATCATGGTATTTAAGGGGCAGTACAGTTTTGGTAAATCTGCAGCAACCGATACTTTCAAACTATTTCAAGCAACAGGCCACCAATGTTTTTGTTTACCTGATACCGTTTCCTAGCATACTTTGTTGGAATCAATGCGCTCCCGTGTATCAAAAGATACTATTTATCCCCTTAAGGACTGTCCAACAGTGGATTGCTTCTGATTTACATAAGGGGACCAAAAAAATTGTAGCTGCCAGTGCCAGGGAAGACAACAGTTGAGTATCCCACTGGACTTGCACCAATGTCCAACGAGAGTTCTGGTTCCTCGTAGCCTCTATCAATGTCCGCTCAACAGTAGCCTAAGTTACATGTGATATGTGGCACTGAAATACATTTCTCAGAGAGAGAGAGAGAGAGAGAGAGACGATTGGACCACCCAGGAGTTTTAGTAAAAAACATGGAGGTTGTGTGACTCTTTCATTGTAGCATGGTCTAGTACTCTAGTCACTCTAGTGACTAGTCACTAATGGGTAACTCCCTCGTCTCACAATCGCTGGCCTTGGGTTCGATTCCCGGGAGGGGTAACTTGTTCACCTTCCTCTCTCCCCTCCACTCACTGTTCCCGGTCACCTCTCTTTCCTTCCTTCACCTTCCTCATTGATATAGGCTAAGATATATATATAGGTATATCTCTTGGCCTTGGGCTAACCTAAACTAGCCTGTAATGCCGTGTACGAATTTCAGATTGCACAAACGTAAAGGCAATCTGCTACCATAGCCTGCCTTAAGGACCCTGTATCGTGTTTGAAAATTGGAGGCTTCTGATTCCTCCTGACCATGCCACGTAACAAGCTCCTTCGATATAGGTGATGTTTCGTGGCAATATTTGAAGGACTCATTTATCTTCAATTTTCTGACTACAACACAGGGTCTCTTAAGGTGAAAGGCCTAACCTAATATATGCTAGCCTACTTTTGGTACATTAAAGCGCCTTGATTCCTCCAAAGTAGGCCTATGCCCAGGAAACAGGACCAGATTAGCAAAAATAATGGTGGCCAGTTGATTGGAACAGTTTTGAGGAATCATTTGCTCCAGATATACCAACACTATGCTATTAGGCTACCCTAGTGAATGATAGGCTAGGCTGTGTGTATCTAGACTATGTTACCGTACTAATACCTGCAGCTAACTTCAACTCACTCAACACCGGCTTCTTGACCTTCGGAGGCTCCACTCTACAGGTTTCAGCTTCTGTAGTCTCGTCTAGTTTACAAAGACCATATAGGATATCCAAAACTGGGGTCCCAATATAATAATTATCCTAGTGCTACTGGTAATCCCTTTCCGTATTTCCCATTCATAAGCTAAACGTACAGTACATAAAGCTTATCACTTCCTCTTCTTTCACTCCCCCTTTCCATTTTCCTACACACATTTCGTTGTTCACCCTCTCGAGCAGTCTTTTCTCCCCCTTGCCACCCGTATATAATTTGTTTTTTAAATTAAAAAATCGAGAACATAATGAGGAAGAAAGGGGGTTACTAAATAAAGTAGCCTATACTATAAGGTATGATAACCAATATGATACTGTATATATATTACCGCATATCATCTTCCTCATTCCACGACCCTCTTCCTCTCTCCATCAACTAGGCTAATAATCCCCTTCCCCCACTCCCTGCCTCCAATTTTACCCATAATAGCGTGCCTCCCCTCGTTTCCCCTCCCTTCCTTTCGTCCTCCACTCCCCATACGACCCTGTACCCTTCCTCTCTCCGTACTGTACCCCCCGGGGCCTTGTGGCAGTGGTGGACTGAAGGTCACTTGGGTGTGCTCAGTCTGGCCAGTCAGCGTAGCCTATCAGGCCTTATGTAACTTCTCATTGTCTATCCTCCTCCACCGTCCCTCCCTCCCTCCCACACCCTATACAACCATGACTATATCCACCTCACCCCCTATAGCCAAGTCTACTCTCGCCGGCTCTAGGCTACCCACACACCCACCACACTTTTTACACCGTCCCTTGCTTCCTCCACCTACATGGGGGAGGGGAAAGGGGGCTTCTTCTCCCTTCAATTTCACTCACTTCGACATTCGCATCATCCTTCAACATCACTCGCTTCTTCCATCCACTTCTCTTCCACTCTCCCTCCCCATCCACCTTAATCACTACGTACGATCCTCGCTTCCTCCACCAGCTTCACTCACCTTCCCTTTCCCGAGTCTCCCTCCATCCATCCATCCATCCATCCACCTCACTCACCCTTAATCGGTCCATTCTATCCACCTCATTTGTACCACTTGATGCACACCCACTCTTACCTCACTTAGGCTACATAGTCTAGAGTAGACCGTTTCATATAATAGTAGACTTTAAATTTCGTTCACCGTCCTCCGGTCTATGGTCAGATTTGCTTTATAGAGTTGCAAATTAGATGGAGGATGGAGAACATCGTAGTTTGACTAGAGGACAAAAGAAAATGGTATAGTGTGACATCTACTTAGCCTCCCATAATCATTTTGTTGCTTAGCCGACCCACCCACCAGACCTACTCACGTGGTGACAGGGAAGGCCGAGCCAGGCGTACCATACTCGTGGTTAGCCTTGTCCTTGACAAGGGTACAGTACCAGACTCGAACGTGGAAAATCACTACTGCAGCCATTCACATAAACCCACAGTTCTCAACGGAGGTTAGTGAACCCTTAGGAGGCAGGCCTATGCTGGAAGGTTTGGCGAAAGTCAGTGCGATATAGACTACCGTATAGAATTAGCCTATACGTGAATACTAGCGGTAGTGGCCTAGAAAGGACTGCAAACAGATAGTCTATACGGTACCGGTCCTTGCGAGACTGTTTGATTATGCTATTCAAACTACTGTAATATATTAGATTATGGGAAAGTTACCAAGAGTCATGTTGAAGGTTCCTTGTGTAGCCAGAGTCAACAAAAGATTATAGAGTCAATAGTAATAATCTCATGTGTAGTGGTCATGATATTAATTATTCCCATATATTTTTTTTACCCTAGCCTAGCCTTGGCTAGGCTAATTGTGTTTAGAACAAATGTTGATTAAAATTATGAACAGACTTTTCTCCATTTTTCTTTGGGAGAATGTGTATGATATAAGGGCAACGGCAAAAGCGAAGGAAAAAACACAGTTAAAGGTGGAGAAATTACGAAACTGTCATGCAGTAGCGGAAGAATATAAGAGTAGAATGGAAAATGAGTCGAGGTTGAAAGTGGAGGTGGTGCGGGGTTGAGGAAAGTAGCCTATACAAGGATACAGCAGTTTGGTTAAAAGTGATAGAGAAGTGTGTGTGTGTGTGTTGTGAGGGGGGGGGGGGTAAAGTCCCGAATGTCCAGCAGATGTCTACAGTGAGGTGGGATGACTGGGATCACTCTTGGCCGTGGGTGGGATGCTGAGGTTTAAAAGCTCGGGTTGTAGAGGTAAAGTGATAGAAATGGCTACTTTGGACGAATGAAAGGAACTCAAACCAAAAAGAAGCCTCGTGGCAATTCTCGAACTGGGAGTGGGAACAATTTGGAAGCGTGGTGAGAACGCTATCACTGCGCCGGTACACTAATGGAGAGGAATTTAATGTTTACAGTCTATCTAGCAGGTATTTATATTACTGACGCCACATACCACTATTCTCTCGACACTATAACCACCATGGACCATTCTGAGACATTTTTTTATATATATATATAATTTCTGTCACAATGCTGCGATTCCGAGATATACCAATCCCCTGTTAGGTTACGCTGAGACGGCTTGTAGGCAGCTGACCTTTCCCAGCACCCTACATCTACCATGACCCGGAGCAGTTTACACATTAACATACCTTGAAAAAAATAGTGGTCGATGGAGGCAATAAGTAAATGCGTTTTTTACCTATATCTTAGCCACAGCCACGTAACCCATTGAGATTACAGGAGGGCGCTATCCTTTCAACACAGTTTGCGTGCAGTGACAAGTATCGAACCCTGACCACTGACAAGGAGCAATAAAGCTACCAATGCACCGACCAGGTTCTCCGCTAAGTTGGACATAATTACATAGGCTAGAGATAAAATGCAAATTTCAGCAATAATATAAATCATACACAATAATTACAGGCTTAATATACACTATATACTTAATCTAACAACGACGTACAACCATCGAAAACGAATCACACACCATGTAAATTAATAATAAGTATTAATACATTAGATATTTAATATGTTACGAGTTATAGACCGAGAAGGAGGCTGTTACACAACCTGATCTTCAACTCATACTATATAACACTATAATGGTCTTCAGTATCGTACACATGTGACCAATCTTATAACATCGAGATCATTAACCAGAACCCAAAGGTATAATTTGTATACACAAATCCCTTGTGTTAAAAAGAGTAATATTTACCTTAGAATCAGAAGTAAATCCCTGGTACAGGTTGCACAGTCCACTCACTGCATTTTTCAGTCGATAAATACACTTAATATTAAAACACCGGTACTTAGGCTCACTTATTACCAACACAGTATCTTTATATTTTCTAAGTGACATGAAACATTGTGCTAACAACTCTTAATAACAGGCCTTGACACCACAATTAAGGAGACCAACACGTACACCTCCACTCACTTTCAGCCATATTTGTTTACTGCCATCACGTGTTGACAGAGGGCAGCACTTGGTCGGCCCACACATCTCGGCCACAGAAGGTGAATATACACTGGAACGCTCACCACCATTTCTTTACTATGCGTCACTTTGTAACCAGCAGGGCTAACCAATATGGCGGCGTGTGAACCCAAGCAAGCTTAAGAATAATAATAGACTCTTTGGAGAATGTGTGTGTGTGTAATAAGAGAGAGACAGAGTGTGTGTGTAAGAGAGAGAGAGAGAGAGAGAGTTGTATAGTTCTTGGACCCAAGTAATATAAGAGTGAAACAAATAATTATTGCTTAACAATAATCTAAAGTTTATTTATTCAACCAATTGCATTCAATGAGCCATATCGATAAACTTATGTACAAAATAGTTTATGTATTCAATGTTCATTCAACATGCTGTAGGGCAATTAAGTTCTGTAGGCTATGCAAAACTGACCTGTGAAGATTTTCCTTTTATCAAGGAATTTGAACACTTTACCGTCACACAAGATGGCATGGCAACGGGAAATTCCACTTGATATAACGACAAACATCGAAGTGAGGACTAAGCAATGTGGCGGCCACCAAAGGGCCATCATGGCAACATAGACAGGAGTCGGTGAGCGTTCTAGTATATATTCTAATTCTGTGATCTCGGCTCCGCCCCTATACTTACAAACATTGTCAAAAGAAATGATGAAACTTATATAACTGAATGATTACTGCATGGTGTTTGAAAGAATCTTCTGTACTACGACTTATTAACAAACTATCATCATTATCAGCGGGCCGATTGCCTTTGCAGTGCTGTTTTACGCTTTTTCAACGGCTATTTTTGTTTTCCTTTTCTCACAGACTTGAATAATTTCATAATCTTTAAACAAGTTGTGTTCAATTGATCCAAGATCTCTGTATTATCTGTACTTTCTCGAACCCCTAGTTCTGCTATACTGTAGGTCTGACAGGTGTGGGCGGTAGCAGGTAGATCTCGAAGGCAATCTGGCAGTGAGCTTGGGTCGCGAGGTAGTGTCGGACCCTAGATGTGTTGAGTCTTTATTCAAGTTTATTGGTATTGACAGAAATGTGATGCAATCTGAGAAGTTGGGTTGCGCGCCAGTACGACGATTTTGGAGGCGACAGTGCAAATGGCTACTTTGTGTGTGTGTTTAGTCATTGATATATTATGGTAGACACAGCGCAAATGGTCACTATCTGGAGAGAGGAGTCAGTCGTCGATACTATTGTAAACACTGCGCAAGTAGTCACTGTGCTTTAACGGGATGCAGAGGTGCGTAATGTACAGCCACCTCTAATTTAAGGCTCTTATATATATATAAGAAGATTTTAGGGCTATCGACTCGTGGTGTTGGTCATTAAGGCAGTCGGTCTTGTTACATCAACATATCTTCCCCCAGCCTACAAGGTTGCTATCCTTGTTTTTACAGCCGGGTACCTACTTACTGCTAGGTGAACAGGGACATAGGGGGCTGGGAAAATTGTCCAACAATTCCACTGACCCGGGAATCGAACCCGGGACCTCTCGAGTGCTGGGCGAGTGTGATAACCATTACACTATCAGCACCCCCTCCCTGGCCTAGTATGGTTTCGGAGCATAAAACCGAAGCTGTGCTCGGAAACTGCTCGTGTAGACAGAAATGCTGAATCACATACATTTCCTGGGCAGCTAAGTGCGGTTGCGTGCTCACCTACGTAGCCTATGCCCTGCCACTCCATACGAGCTCCTTCACAACAGTAATGGACGATTTGCCTGTGCCTGCATCCTCATCCAGGCGGCCCCAGGCCTTTTGAGTGGACAAAGGCGCTTACTCTACTACAACTTATTGAACTTTATAGGGACCGGCCTTGTCTATACCAGGTCAAACACTCCTTATTCTTCTCTTCAAAACTAACCCTACACTTATAACACACAAAAGTTCAGCCATCCGACGTCTTTTAGTGTATCCAGGCATGTCTTCCGTGCTAATAGTGTATTTCCCACTGACTTGCTTAAGGCTTGGGTGAGCAGGTTCCATGTAAACACACACTCCGTTCCACAGACGTGAGCACAGTGCTTTGATACCATACTTCAACACTGATCCGAAGTGTACACCGAAACCATACTTGGCCACATATCGTGTATAAAAGCCTTTAGCTAGAACTGCGTTGAGAGTGTGGTCGACTGAATGCCAGTTAAGATTCAGACTGCCGAATCATACATCGATTTTTCTTGCAGAACTTTTTGCTATTAATAAAGCTTTGGATTTTGCCCTATCGACGACCCACGATAGGATAGTTATTATTACAGATTCATTAAGTTCACTTCAAGCTATTAAATCCTTAAATACAACTAACAATGAAATACAGGGTAATATCATTAGTAAGCTGTTTTGTGCCAATAAATCAATCAAGCTAATATGGGTACCTTCACATTATGGTATCTATGGCAATGAACAGGCTGATATACTAGCCGGGTCAACTGTTGATCTGCTGGATCTTAGCATGGTCCGTACGGATCTCAGGTGTTTTATTTCCCTCATTACGTCTCAAATTCATCTCCTGTCTAAGGGTTAACGCCACATGGTTAACCCACCTACAACCATATGTTAATAGAAATTTCCCCCCATGTGCCCAGCATGCACATCAATAATGTCCATCTCTCACTTAATAATTTTTTGTACTGAATATGAACATCAAAGAAGAAAAATTAAACAATATTTTCAAGTTAAAAAAATAGCTTTCACCATAGAAAATATTCTGTCAGATGACAAGAATATTATAAACAAACTAATGAGTTTTCTGAGGGAGACAAAACTTTATGACCTTATATAGATTGATATAATAAAATGGAACCATTGGCTTAATGACCTTTGGCTATATGCCACTGCTGGTTGATAGCCAATAAATCCAACAAGCAAGCAAGCAATGCGTTGAGCCAGTCATACCTTAAAGGTAACTTAAGAGTAATTCAAACTACTGTACTGTTTACTAGAACCACCTCATCCCACTTCTATCTGTTGGTCGATTCCTTGAGGTAAAGGTTAGGTTACTGAGGCGAGACAGTCTAGTTGTTTCGTTGGCCTGAGATTGAGGAGGACTTCTGCTATTGCTGCTCTTGTTTGGTCATCAGCGCAGGCTAGTTAACCGTGAACGCATTAAAACACTACAATGAGAGTAACCACACTGTGATAATAGGAAATATTTTAATATTTGAAAACTTCTGAGAAAATAATCACTTTTCATTCATTCAAGAAAACTTCATAATATAAGATGTAATGATTTAGAGATAAAAATAACAATTGTACCCTCCTCTTTTCACTACAACAATAGTGAATAAAAAGGGAATAAAACAAAAAGCAAGGGAATTAAGCTAAGCAATATGAATACATTAAAAAAGAAAAGAAAAAAAAAGACAGCTATATAGTTCCCGTTGCAAAAGCAAATAAAAAAGCCTCCGACGACGACGACGACTGGTTTGTTATTGTTGTTGATGTAGGTGTGTACGATGGGTGGCAGGGTAGGGATAATAAAAATAACATGTACACTTCTGCTGCAGTATTATATTACTTAGGTATCAGAGTGTACAGTGAATATAAGTGAGGGAAAAGTGTTGAACTGTTAATTAATGGCCGAGTGACAATATGAAAAGAGTTATTCTCTTCAGGAATGGTTCAGGAGTTGATGGCAAGGTGGGTAGTGCCATTTTTCGAACTTGTCATTAATAAGGGGGGTGCGGGAGTAGGGGACAGGCTTGGAGGGGTGGGGCGGGGGGGGCGGGAGTAGGGGACAGGCTTGTGGGGAGGTGCGGGAGTAGGGGACAGGCTTGGAGGGGTGGGGCGGGAGTAAGGGACAGGCTTGTGGGGGTGTGTGGGAATAGGGGGACAGGCTTGGGGTGGGTAGAAAGCCTGTCCCTTATTCCCGCACCCCCCAAGCCTGTCCCCCTACTCCCAAATCCCCCCCACCAAGCCTGTCCCCCCTACTCCCACACACCCCAAAACCCCCCCAAGCCTGTCCCTACTCCCGCACCCCCCAAACCCCCCCCCTCAAGCCTGTCTCCCTACTCCCACACACCCCAAACCCCCCCCAAGCCTGTCTCCCTACTCCCGCACACCCCAAACCCCCCCCAAGCCTGTCCCTTCTCCTGCACCCCCCTAAACCCCCCCCAAGCCTGTCCCCTACTCCCACACACCCCTAAAACCCCCCCAAGCCTGTCCCCCCTTCTCCCACACACCCCTAATCCCCCCCCCCCATATTCATTAGGCAGGAATTGTGTGTGTTTTGTCAGATACCAGTACTGTTTACTGGTTCGTGTACCGGTAGTAAATTTATTTGGTTTGTATACGATTATCATCTGGTATCTTTATGAGGTAAATTTACAGAAGTACTGGGTTCACTATATTGTAAATTTTAGTATCATTACCCACTATTTTGGACCATTCTAGACACTTTCCATCTATAGATTTTCTCTCGGAGATGTCCCATTTTCGAGATATGCCCCGTTTTTCAAATATAATTTGGAAATTAGTCTGACCTAACATAACCTAGACCACAGCAGACTACCGGGACCTAACCTGGGCAAACTACTGGGATAAACCGGTGTAAACTATCATAAAGTGACTGGGGCAAATTCCTGGGACCTAGCCGGATGTGGTAACACTGCGTGTCCCCAGCCAGAAACACAATACTTCTGTAATAATACCCTTTATGATAAGGTTTTCCAGTAATTATCTAGTATATTGCCATTTTTTATTACAATATTTCTACCCTCCTTACCCATTAATTTATAACATTCTAAGACACTTTTCTATGGCATTTTCTTTGGCAATGCTCCATTGCCAAATGGGGCATTTTGGAATTAGCCTGACCTTACCTAACCTAACCTAACCTAGACCGCAGCAGACTACCGGGACCTGACCTGGGCAAACTACTGGGACTTAACCGTGGTAAAGTACCAGGACCTGCCTGGGGCAAAATACTGGGACCGAGCCAGAGCCGGATCTGGCAACACTGCTACAAAACGGCAATATACTAGATAAATACCAGTTTTCCATATTAGTAAATGTGATGAAGTCTACAGTTCACCCACAGATGGTGAAAATACGATTTTTTTATTTCCTATCTATCTATAGCTCCGACGCCTCGCTCCCTCCGGGAACTCCCACCAAGTGGGTGGCCATGGCAGAAGAGTCTCCAGTTTTCCCTGTTCTAACACTCCCTCCTCACTTGCTCCCTCCCCCCCTCACACTTTTCTCTCTCACATACTCTTCCACTCTGTTCTGCCATCTAACCGGAGGTCTGCCTCTCACACCAGGTCCCACAACTTCACTATCGTACACCTTCTTTACAAACTCCTCACCTTGCATTCTCTCTACATGTCCAAACCATCTCAGTGTATTACGCTTCACTGTCTCAACCACTCCACACTCAATACCAATTGCCTTCTCACTCATACCACATCTCTCATTACTTTCTCCATCCCATCTAGTAAGTCTACATGCTCCTCTCAAGTAACTCATTTCCACAGCACCTATTCTCAACTGATGAGCCCTACTCCATGTCCATGTCTCTGATGCATATGTCAGTGTTGGTAGGATTATACTATTGTAATTCCTTTATGTATATACCTATTATTGAGCAGTACCCCCCCCCCCCCCCTATGTGACCACAATATTTTTCTGGTATGTTATGCTTTGTATTAAGCATTTTATGCCTTCATATTATTTGGAAATGCTCTGTTTGGGAGATACCCTTGCCCACCCATCCAACAATCTTTGGTGGAGAATGTTAGGAATTGGGGATTTGGGATGATGTGAAGCAAGTCAGTTTAGTGTATTTGGCTCTGGTTGATGACAAGCATAGCTTTATAGGAAACTCAATTATGCAATAAAACCTCTGACTTGGCACTACTAATTTTCATCCTTTGGCCGAATAGCAAGCTCCCAATAAAGAATCAAAACTGCCAATTGATGCCATCCAACAAGGCAGAAAATATCCCTCACTCTACCCCAAGAAAGTTGTACTTTCTGCTATCTATAGCTACTATGGGGAGAATTATGAAGGGCAGAACTATGAGTGATAATGAAATTGCAGAACAATGTTAATTGTTTTGACCATGGCATGTGCATCTTATCATAGACATGGAACTGGTGCAGTTGAAATGAGACAGTGTACTGTACCAGGAGGAACATGTGGTCTTATAAAATGGAATGATGAAAGCAGTACATAGTGCTATATAACTGTAGACTGTTGAGGTGTATAGCAGTGTATGAATTATATTATATACTGTATAATTATATAGGTAGTGTTGGTGACACACTCACTTGGGGAGGTCCTGGCTGGAGCATCACAAAAGCTGGGACTACGAGCATCCCATCTGTACACACCCCAGGGCGGTCTCATTGATGACATTAGATTAATCAGGTGGGTTATTATACAAATATTGGCATGGGTTTCAGGGTTGAAAGCAAAAACTTTTGTGGACTAGGAAATAACAATTAACAGTGCAATCCTGTAAGGGCCATTATACAAGTCATCATGCCTAGCGGCCTAGCCCATGACTTTTCTTGCATATAACCTTGAAGGAAATGCCACACTTGGTTTGATGGCCTGCATAACTGTCATCACACCAAACTGTGTACACTACTAGTACCATTCCCAAGTTAGAGAACAACAGGGAAACTTTCTTGGGCAAATACTGTATATTGTAATACTGTATTAACTTGAAATGACCAAAACTTTGGAGAGACAGTGCACTGCCTCATGCTATAATATAATAATGTAATGTAATATAGTAATGCCACTGACTTTCTTTGCACACATCCCCCTCAGAGACGATGACATCTTGTATGTGTCTGAGGGTGAAGACTTCCAGTTGCCCAACCCTCCAGCTCCTGGGGTGAGACCACCGGGCCATGTGGGTACCAGGCTCCCCCCCACTCCAGCCCCACCCACATCCACATTCACACCAGGTGTAGCTGGGGGGGACTGGGTCACACTGAATGTTGGAGGACGTATCTTCACCACCACTCGTGCCACACTTGTCACCAAGGAACCTCACTCCATGTTAGCAAAGTATGTCTTGCTCTCTCTCTCTCACTTAAGTTTTTAAATAGTAGATTTCTAATAGAGCATGTCATAGAAAAAGTGTGATTTTGCCTGCTAATGTGGGTGTATATGGTGTTGCAGGATGTTCAGCTGTGAGGAGATGTCTCTGGTGCCCAGCTGTCGGGATGCACATGGGGCTTTCCTCATTGACCGTTCGTACACATACTTCGAGCCCCTTCTCAACTACCTCAGAAATAGCACTCTCATTCTTGATCCTGGCATCAATCCTGAGGGTGAGACAGCTGTCCCTTGCAGTGGCTAAAATACACAGGCCCTCATTTAGTGGAGAGAGTTATAGTCATGAAATCTTTTCACAGGCTAGCTTAGGACAAGATGGGAACAACCAGGGAGGCACTACAGTGAACATGCCTTCTCAGTTTCAGCATGGACTTCAATAGAGAAACATACCTGCTATATTTTTCCCTGTTACTGCTTCAACCCTGAAATTTTCTTGTCTCAAAAGTCTAAGAAAATAAATGTTTAAATTCAATTTTTTATTTCCAAAAATTGCTGAGAATCGAGATCTCCACGTTTTGTTGATTCCAATTCTGCAATAATTTTTTTTTTTTTTTTTTAATTATTATAATTCTTTTTTCCCAAATTGATAAAAGAAAACTATTTTTCCCGCTTTGAAACACACTAATTCCAAATCTGCAAAAAAAAAAATCTACATTTTTTTCCAAACATTTATTTTTTATTTTTTCAATAGAAATACAGTATTTCTTATGTCAGTTTGTATCTGTACTTACGAATTCTTCACTTTACCACATCACTACACACTTTTTTTTGTTTACCATGGTTGCCTTCCCTCCTTCATAAATCCTTGAAGTTGTACTGTACTTACTACAGGAGTGCTGGAAGAGGCTCGGTTCTTTGGTATCGAGTCAGCAGTGAATGAACTGGAGAGTCTGGTGGCAACGCGTGAGGACCCCCGGGAACTGGAGCCGCTGGGCCGCAGACACATGGTGGCTGCACTCATCACCACTAGGCACCGGGATGAGCTTAGGTTCCAAGGAGTCAGTCTCCGCAAGGCTGATCTCTCTCGCCTTGACCTGAGGAACATTAATTTTAAGGTGAATGTAGTTAATCTGCAAGAGTAGTTCACCATGCACTTCTTGCATTTATCTGTCATGCATTGCCAGTTAATAATTGGATAGTTTATTTCTCTTTAAACAAAGGGCATAGGATTGATGGATATTACTGGCTTGAATTCTTACAGTTTGCTGACCTCTCTGGGTGCAACCTCTCTGGTGCCAATATGAACGGTTGCTGCCTGGAACGTGCTAACCTATCTGGTGCCAACTTGGAGGGGGCCCAGATGCTCAACGTGCGACTCGTCTGTGCCAACCTGGAGGGTGCCAACCTTCGTGCCTGTAATTTTGAAGACCCAGCAGGCACTAGATCAAACTGTGAAGGTATTATTGTTACTATTCCTAGAGGGGATTAAGGAATACTGTGCTCAAGCAAGAATCTGTTTAACCCCAAACCTTGAAAGGTATGAAAGTTTTCAAGGTTGTCGGTTTCAAAACAATGGGTGTTTCATCACTCCTCTTGTTACCAGCAAGGGTTTATATGGTACCATCTCACTATTAAGTGTTGTCACAAAATCCAGTGATTTTCGTTCAAGAAGCAGTATTTGTATTTCTTATTTTTTTGTAAGGTGTTGCTTGTTGTTCTAAACAAGGCACAGAAATAAAATCAGTATCTAAAAATCTATCCATAACCAACTGCAGTATATGAAAAAGGTTGGTAATTAGCGATATACGATAATATGGGACGAAACTTTATGAAATATCAAGTTCCTGTTTTACTGAGATGGAGAACACAAATGTGGAGCAAATTTGGTTATGAAAATAAGTGAAGTAAACCTTACTATTGCTAAGTGGTATAAGGAGAAAAACAAAATTGTATCAGAGAATATATTAAAGATTGAGAAATGGTAAGTTAACTAGTGTGAAATAAATAATTGACTGTAAACAAATGCGTCTCCGTAAGTAACCTCTCTATGCCTGCGCGGAGTAAAGCAGTACTACGGCCGCAAGTCAAGTAGTTCAGAGAGGCGGGAAAACCAAATGTGGTGCAATGGAGCGGCAACCGAGAAGAGAACTTTCATCGGAACAGAAAAAACCATTATTTTGCTGCACAGAGCAAATATTCCAGCAAGGGAAATAGCAGGGAGGTTAAACATACACATTAGATCAGTTTATCGCTGGATTACACTGAATGAAAGGAGAGGGAACATCGAAAACATCCCAAGATGCGGAGCACCTCATCGCACATCCCGAGAGGATGACGACATCCTTGTTGCAACAGCCAGAAGACAGCCTTAAATCATATCAACATTATTATTGTATAATTCCGTATAGGAAATTACATGTTATAAAGTTTGTCGAGTGTACTGGTATGAGGGAGGGAAGGAAGGGTAGGGGCCACTCAGCCACCATAACACTGACACTGTATTCCTCCGCCGTGTGCCGTCGTCTACTAGTCTCAGTTGATCAGGAATATATTTTGTAACACTCTGTAAATGCATTCATAATATACTGTTCAACACCCTTGATAGTCAAATATACTACGTGGTGTATGTTCTTTGAGATAAAATATGATTTAACATAAAGATCTAAACTGTTTGGCAAGTATGTCCATAAATTATTGTGTCCGAAACTTTATGAAAAATATGACAACACTTCGTAGCGCGACTGTACATAAATTTCCCTTATGTGTATATGTAGTTGATTGCTATCTGCAGGAGTGAATCTTCGAGGTGCTGTGCTGGAGGGCAGTATGCTGGCTGGTGTCAACCTAAGGGTGGCCACACTCAAAAATGCCAATCTTAAGAATTGTGATCTTCGAGCTGCAGTGCTTGCTGGGGCTGATTTGGAGGTTAGTTTACACTGATAAATGAACAAGTTATAGTACAGTGTTAGTAATGTGTTTATGAGCAAAGTTAACTGGTAATCTCCTTCCTTCCTATGCACAACTGCTCAACTCAACCTTCATCCATTTTTCCCCTTATTATGACTTATAATATATATTCCTTCATAGGCAATGTGTCTGTTCATCTTGAACCAAATTGGACACAATTTGGGAGCTCTCTGATTCTCTGTATTTCTCTGGGGAGAACATTAGTCGCACTTCTAACCTTTAGTCTCAGGAGAGAAAGTAAGATGAAGATTGATTGAAAACTTGGTAGAACAAACATTCAAACATTACCTCATGATTGCACCTTCCCTAGAACTGCGACCTGTCTGGAAGCGACTTGCAGGAAGCTAATCTGCGAGGAGCCAATCTGAAGGATGCTGCATTTGAACTCATGCTGACACCACTCCATATGTCCCAGACCATGACCTGTGACCTGTAGTGCTTGACATGTCCAACCTATCACCTCAGCCTGGCTACTGTATCATTTTATAATCTCATCAAGTTAGTAATGCCAGTTTCAGCACTGGGACAAGCTCTTCAGACAGTACTGAATATAGTTTGGCTGCTGTGATGGTGTGAATATTGGTGATGAAAACAGGTAAAGGTGGTGAAGGCACAGACTCTGACCACCTTTGAAGCAAGTTGGTCTAGACACATAAGATTGAAATTCATATCCAAAACAGTGACGGGAAATTATGTATGGCATATCCTGACATGGAAGGGTTAATGAATCATTTGTGTATGTTATTTCTGCACACTATATGTGTAGCATTTTACTCAAGTCATGATCCAATGATACAGCAGAATATATTACAGGAAAGTGATGTTGTAGTACCTTACATTGTTTTATGAATGCAGTTCAAAGTGTTCATGGTTTGTTCAAGATTTGCCCATTCTATGAGATATGGAATGTAAAGTTAATGCTGTTAAACCTCAACTGGTATATGAATGGTTTTCATTATCGTCTTTCCTACTGTAGGGGACCGAGTAGGTATTTTAAGGATAATGTATGTGTATGTGTGTTCCTATGTTATGGAAGCCCTAACTCAACCTCTTTAGGTTTTGGCTAATGAGGACTAGGTCTGTTATTTTGGATTAGCTTGTGCCGAAAGAGTTGTGGTTTTTACTTTTATTACTTGCTTTGTTATTTAAAGATAGCAGCTGATTTACTAGTCTGTCATAATATGCAAAAGAGGAACTTTTACTTTTATATCATACATTTATAGTCAACTATGCAGTATTAATATTTTTCCATGCATCTCACAGCATCAATATCAGGTTAGGAAAGGCTTTATCATAATGTTGGTGAACATAATTTCCAAAATTTTGGCTAATACTTCATGAATATAACTGACCAGTATTTTCTTTGGAATAAATTACAGACTGAAGCAGTGAACCACTTTCTTATTCCCCATATTTTTTGGGCTGCCATCGATTTATAATTGGAAAATACAGTAGACCAGTTGTTGGGGTGGGATGGGGAAAGGAATGAGAATGTGTATGATAGATGTGGGTTGGGTGAGAAGGGAAATGGTACTGCATGTGGGGTGGTTGAGTTTTGTGATGGTAAAATATAATGCATCGAGGTGGATTAGACCTGTGAAGGGAATAGGTGGTGGGAAGGAAAGGAGGAACAGTTGAAGAATTCAAAGGGAGTGGCTGACCAAACCCTTCAAGTACTGCCCACATCACCACGGGCAATATTCCTTGCACTGGGCTCCAGTTCTAGAGAGACATATATTAAAGATGATCCCTTGTTTACCATTTGTGGATCTTAATATTTTGTACATTGTCTCCTAGCACTATATACTATCTTTGCCTCCTTTCATTTCAAACATAACATTAACTTCCTCTTCATTGTATTCACGTTTAAGCTTCATTCATCAAACAAAGTCCACAAGATATATACCAGTATCAAGCCGGCCCTAAAGCACAAAGATTCATTAGGCTTGTGTAAACAATAAAATACTGTGTAAAGCTTTATTCTCATTGTTCAGGTTAGATTATGGTAATTTTCTGCATAACATGGAAAATCACTCAGATACAAGTACATTATAGAGAGCCTGCTCAAGAGGGTACTATTGATATTTTTCTTGGTGATGCATGGATATGAAATTCATACAACCTCATTTATAATGGTCATGTAGTCCATAGTGAAGTTACAAGAAGGTGCTATCCATCCTTACCCAGTTTGCATGCAATTAGGAGCCTCAAACTTGAGCCAACAAGGCACGAACAAAAAAGTTCCCATTGCACTAACCAGTTGCTCCCCATATGTATAATTAATTACAAGACCCAAATGTAATGTTTAGGAGTAAAATGCCACCTAAAGCCAACAATTCCTAGTACTGGTATTACTACTGACAGCTCACTATTTCCCTGCAGTGCCCAGTCATGAGATTGGCTGTGTCCTAGTCGAGTCATAGCTCCTAAATATTATTCCATTCAGTGAATGTGTGTATCTATGCACTGTTCCATTTTGAAACAATGACTTGAGTAAATAAGAGATAGGGACTTATGTGTCTTTCCACAATAATCTGACCTCTGAGCAAGATGCCTTATTGAGCAAGTCGACAGCCAGGAAAGGTTCCCAGCAATGTTGACAATTGGTCAATACTACTAGTAGATTTAGAAATAAGGTAAGGAGATTGTATAGTATATGAAGTTGTTGTTGTAGTTCGCCAGACTGTCTGGCTGAGCAGTCCCGAGTTCGGTTGACCGAAGCTGTGCAGATGCTAGGGCCCCCAAAAGGAAGCCAGGGAGATAGTGAATCTGTTTCTTCAACGGCAACAGAAGAGACTACCGGCTCACAGGCATGTACAGTTGGCCTCAAAAATTCGTACTGTACACAGAGCATTCGTTAAAAGGGGTCTTTATTTTGCACATACAGTAAGGATGGTTCTGCTGACTGATTCAAGTACTGTATTAACCAAATAACATTACTAGAAAAGCTTGATGTTAAGAAATTAATGTACTAAAGTTTCTAGTTGTTACTAGCCCTTGATGTCACAGTGGTGTATACGAATTCCCGAGGCCAACTGTCCCCACGAACCAATGAACCCATCAACAGTAACCTCCCTTGTTGTGCCACCTAATTGGGTGATCTCACAAGCCACCCAGAAGGAATGAGAAATAGTAAGCGAGACAGAAAGAACAGGTCAGTGTGTGGTAGAGGATGGCAAATTCCTCATTTCTGGATAGAACCAGTCCTCACCAGTGGGAAAAGGTGATAGAGAGGTGGGACAGCAAACACGAAGGAAATAGATGGAAGAGAGAGACAGTTGAAGAACTGAAAAGGATTGGCTGGGGCTGAGTGGGCGCCAAAACCCTTAACCTACTGCCCCCATCACCGCAGGCAATACTTCCCCTATGGAGAGTATGTGAAGTAAAATACAATAATGTAGCTTTAGTACCACGCAACAAGACCAAATGGCATTAAGTAGTTTATAAGTGGTGGTCTGGTTCCATCATAAGCAATACTGAATATGAAAGAATTAACTTTCATCAAGGAGGCAGGTATATTGTACTGTAGAAAAAACATTAATCAATTGACAAAGTTCCAAGACTCTTATCTGAGTATATACTTTGGGCAATAAGGTTGATGGGCTGAGTCAGAAATAGGAAATACAATATTATCATGTGTAAAATAACTAGTACCAGATTGCATATGCAATTGAATATATTGTAAAGGATGGCCAATAGAATAGAATATAAGGGAGGCAGTCAACTAAATATTGCAGTTCCATATAAAATCTTTGGAGCTGTCAGATATGTCACCTTCATTGCCAAGGTCCCTAAGGAAGTGGGTGAGGCCCTGTGAGGACACACACAATGTATAGACTCTGAACACCTTAATTCCCAAAAGATTTGCAGACACAGCCTGCCATGAACAAAAAGACGGGTGTCAGCAATGCTGTCAGGCCACTTTACAAAAAGCATGGGCATTCAGCGAGCATTCCGAGTTATGTTTAACATGGAAATTACAAGAGCATGTCCCAAGCACTCCCCTCCTACTTCTATCACCTCTCCATATCAGTGTCCGTCCCGTTATTATTGCGACAAATAAAATACACACACTACATGGCAAATCCTGTGAACTCAACATGTGCTATGTGATGTTTCGGGTCACATATGAGGTTTAGGTGCAGCATTGTGTGCAAAAGTTAAATTCAGGGAGACAAAAGTGCTTATCACATTTTACTGTCTCAGGTACAGTAAACCCAATATCAAAACTTATAAATATGATACATCTTTTAGCTGTCAAAAGAAATTAATGAATCCTAAAGTAATGCTTACTATGTACGATCTTAGTATATATGAATAACAGTATAAAAATGTCCATTATATTATTACACTGTGCTAAACTTGTCCTTCCTGTAAATAGAAAATGTCACTACTGTGTACACACAACAAAAAAACTATGGTTACACCTTCTGCACGATACAAAATGACACCCACGAATGAAGGTTTATGATAACAGATGCAGCCGCAACATACTGTACATACGCAGGGATACCAATGTGAGAAGGCTGTTATCAA
The DNA here is from genome assembly GCA_033782935.1 of Petrolisthes cinctipes. Taxonomy (NCBI): domain Eukaryota; kingdom Metazoa; phylum Arthropoda; class Malacostraca; order Decapoda; family Porcellanidae; genus Petrolisthes; species Petrolisthes cinctipes. Next base: position 39,523 of record JAWQEG010001288.1, read on the forward strand.
AAAGCTTCATTCGTGGTGTCATTTTGTATCACGCAGAGGGTGTAACCATAGTTTTTTTTTTTTTTTGTACAAATAAACTATCCAGTGTTTCCAATAAATCAAGTATCCATGACAATACAATATATAATGATTGGTGCTCACAACCTTGTTTTGTTTAATATCAATATTCTGGGCTCCAGTTTCAATCACCTCAACCTACATAATTATAATGTCTGATTTGAGCGGATGCATAAAAAATCACAATCTATAATTTTACTGTCGGTAGTAAAGACTGTGTCTGAGAGTGAAAACTTTTAATGGTCTGCTCAAATGAGGTGAACTCTCCACCTGTAATGGGTTTTCTACTGTGCTAGGTGTGAATGCCTTTATAGAGCAAATCCCCTGAAATGGCAAGATATGCAATTTGAACACCCTTCAATGTTAATGCTCTTACATCTGATCCAAGATGGGAGCATACCTTGCATAAAACCACACACATTATCTTCAAAGAAAATTTATTTTGTATTTTATCAAAAGTAAGAAAGGTTGTGTTTGATTTGAATGGGCCTTGACAGTATCACTTTTCTAATACAACTGTAATATTGTACTGTATTAGTCTACAGAAATTTTTATCTCAAAATATACATACCACATAGACACATATACATATTACAAAATAATAATAATGGGAGGCTATAGTAACGAGAGAGAGGAGAATCGTAAACAAAAATGCAAACACAGGGAAGGGGCCACCACAGAATAGCAGGGGACAAAATGGGAAATCCACAACGAGGGAACAAAGATCACGTTAATAAAATGTCAGGCACTGAATAGAAAAAAAGGAGTCAGCCCTGGAGGTGCTGAGTCTCAACTCCTAACAAAACATTAATTGGTACCAGGAAAATCTGACTTAGAATTTCATATTTTGTTTGAGGAATTATCATATCCATTGCAAAAGAGATGGTCAAGAAACTGAACATGTACTCAAACTAAGGTGGATGATATCAGCCTCAAGAGGAAGGGGGGGATTTCATGGAGTAACTTGACAAGAATGGGAAAGCATGATTATTGGCAACAGTATATACAGAGCATTCAAGAAGACAGTTAATGAGCCTACCTCCACCATTAGCATATACAGGTATACAGTACTTACAGTATTTGGTAATTAAAAAAAAAAAAAAAAAAATCTGATATCAGAACATGAAGAAACAAAAAAAAAAAAAAAAGTAGGTCTATCTTCAGTTTCTACTGCTGTATACATTATACTGTATACAGTAACTGAAATTTATATAATTACAGTATCATGACTCCATAACTCAACTGCTTAATTACTGATAAGAGACAATGTTAGACTTGAAAATTACCTGTTAGTACAATCATTCAAAAAGTAAATGACTTCATGCTTGAATGTATAAGACTATAGACAAAGTGAACCTGAACCCACTTGAGACAATAGGTCGATTCTACAGTAGTTCGTTGTGGTTTGTTAACACGCAAACGAAAGAATGTGAGCCGTTTAAATGACTTACGGGTGAATTATTGAATGAAATTGGTGAGTAAACTATCATTATCTAACTGTTGAATAGATTTTGTGAATGTGGATACTCAGCTTTTGGAAAATAATGAAGCCTTACAAGTGTGGTTGGTTGGGAAGCTAACAAACCAATACCACTGTGGAATCGACCCAATGACACTCACACTGTTTATATGCACAACCATCAAACCTTTCAGTTAAAATCATTATCTGAGTGATTGTATACATACTGGACATCAAGAGCTTCTCTGTCCCAGAAACTCCACTCTCAACTGAATACCTGAGCAATCAATTTAGGCAGTGATTAGGTTTCAAAAGTAAACAAGTAGGAAGATTTCTCATGCTATGTACGGTTGGTAATTCCTCTCATTTTAAGGTTGTTTCAGTAAAGAAGTGCAATCAAAATTAGAAGCTTGTCAATTTTTTCTGTAGTTGTAGTCTCATGAATTTCTAGTCATGTATGTACAAATATTGTTTTCCTGTAGACTTCACTATTAGCGTTATTCTTTAACACAGGATTTACCACTTTGTTTCTACAAAAATGTTTTATCACTATAAAAGTTGTATATAGGGTGACATTTAGGTATTTTAGTACCATATATCACAAAGTAACACTTTTATACACTACATACGAGGACATGAAAATCTTTATAAAAAATTCATTAGTTATATAAACAGTGCACATGACATATTACAGACAAAATCCCTATGGCTGTAAAATTTCCAGTCAAACATGCTACACATACAAATTGAGCCTTCACTATATTTTTCCCTAACTCTACAACTTTCTGCAAAACATATAAAAAATGAAATAAGTAAATATGGTACATAAAATTTTCATCACATTGTACTTGGATCACAATGATATTAATGAAAGACAATCACAACCGATTGACAGAAATGCAATATTTACTCAATTTATCTGCCAATTTTGATACCCTGGCTTCTGCTCTCTCTCCTCACAAAAGCATGATTGGTAAAGTATATGTTAAGATTTTATATCATCAAAGAATCATTGATGAGAGAATCATCATCATCATCACCATCAATACCACATTTCCCTTTTTTCAAGGGGTGGGGAGGCTCTAGCACCAGTGCAAGACCCTCGACAGGCAAGGAGTCCAGCTTTGAGGCTATATGAACCTTAAAGGGGAGAGTATACTTTTGGTACATTAGAGATCCTTGATTCCTCCAAAGTATGCCAGGAAACAGGACCAGATGAACAAAAATAATAGTGGTCTGTTGCTTGGAATAATTTGGAGGAATCAGTTGCTCCAGATTTACCATCACTGTACTTCCCCCTTAAGCAGGTCACTGTTAGAGAATGGGGTCCCCAATCCTCACTCACTCCCCCCTTTGTATCGTAGGGGATACGAGGCTGAGCACACCATCTTACTTAATCATGCAGAGATTCCATTATCATCATATCCACAAACATATTCATGTAAAGTACATGACATCTACAGGGGTAAGTTCCCGGAGGAAACAAGCATTCAAAACTATAGAAATGTACAGCCACAATCAAATATCCAACGACACTTTCCTTCCATCGTGCAAATAAATCAGTATCATATCAAACTATAATCATACAACACCTTACGTCAACTCAACCCCCTCAATTATTATTACAAGGTGCTGCAATATCATACACGTATTGTTCTTTATTACCAAGATATTTACTACGATGGAAGGAAAGTGTCGGGGGATATTTGATTGTGGCTGTACAGTACTGTAAATAGTTAGATTATTTTGATAATTAGTACATACTGTACCTGATATGAGTACCAGTAAGAAGCATACATTACAGAAAGTGATGTAAATCTTTTATCTTTACACACCTGTCCTTAATTCTATATCCACTAGCCAAATGATCAGTTACCACATGCAAAACTGGGAATTTTTTTTTATTACAATGGGACCTTACACCAAGCAAACTTGGAAATAGTGAAGCATCTGCAAACTATGGAGTAAGTTGTGCAACACTCAGTAATCTAAGTAATTTTGTGATGAATAAATTAAACCCATACAGAAGTTTGCCAAACGGGTAAGAGCAAATATTTAAGTAGCTCCATGTATGCTATCAGTCTACATATAACTTTCAATTTCAAGATAAAATTATGTCTAAAATTTGTTTTCAAATCTTGAATTAAGTAACCCTATAATAATATATAATGTATAAGTGGCAAACAGTATTACCAGAAACATCTTATATATTAATCTTTAAAATCATAAAAGGGCCAACAGAGCTTGGCTGTCAAGAGCTAAAAAGGAGAATTAAATATTTCAATAAAACCTTCAGTGTTTCCTACCGGACTCCGTACTAACACTCTTTTCACAACATTACAGTACACTGTACAGGACCCAATTCATAAAGAATCTAACCTTCTTTGTAATATTTCAGTTATGTCCTGACTACCATGACTGTAGTACAGTAATAAATTAAAATTAATTCAAATTAATAACCCAATACTGGGTTCATGATTTATCCTACCTCAGATTTTCCATTAGTGTAGAAAGAATACATAAACACAAAGTTGGATGTGTTGATTTAATGCAGATGTATTGCTGCATGAGCTGCTGGGTGGATAAAAGTGATGTAGTGCCACACACCTCCCAAAGATGGCCAATATCTATATGGACATTGTGTATATAAAAACAGTATACTATACAGTATGTCCATCCATATCTTTGCACTGTTCTTAAGGGAAGTAACCTGTTGTGGACAAATTAGAGTATACGTAGCCTCCAAACTCTGTCATAAAGCACATTTTGTTTCTTGGCATACTGTAGTTTGGAACAATCGGTAACCTTCCATTTCCCACAACAGGTTACTTCCCTTAATATCACCTTACCTATTCAGTGAATTTAATGATACACTGGTTTCACTACTAATTCCATGTATGCATACAGAAAATAAGATTGCAATATACAATTTTTTTCCAACACTCTAGTTTCATTATGCAGTACTAACATAAGTAAAGGTGCCTACACTTGTCATTAAAGCTCTCACATAAAAATGTATACAAATTTATCTTCATAAATTTTAAATATTTGTGGCAATAAAATATTCTTCATACTGTACTGAGTGCCATGCAGGCTCATCTTGACTCCAAAGGTACTCTTTCAATTCAATTCAATAATATAAAAATTTGTACCAGGCCATATAGGACACCACTGATACTATAAGTATCTGTACAGAATCATGGGTTATATCTAGAGGGACTGATTGAGTGTCTAACCAGAGATTACTCCATGACTCTAATTTGAAGCCTTTTACCAGACTCAATGAGAATGTCAACTTCAGCTACATGGGCATGTGCTGCTCATTTCCCTGAAACTGTCACTGCTCACAGGGATATATTTGAGGGGCTTGATCCTGAGTGGGGGAGGCCAAGGGATAGACAACAAATCTGATGACTGAAGCAAGTACAGTAACTTAGATGATTCACACTGGGAGGTATTGGGTTTGGGAAGGGTGTCTGCATGAAGGCTTGCTAGGAGGAACTTGCTGAGATGGTGCCAAATGCTGGGTACTTTAATGTGCTACTGTGTATGTTCCCATGACAATGGTAATGATGATAGTGATGACAATGATGATAACACAGACATGTTTTGATTTGTTTACATTGATTAAACATCTTGGAGGAATGAGAGCAAACTGTGTCTGTCTTTGTTCAGCTATTTTCTTTGGAGTTTGGCTCAACTTGAGATCTGCCTAACAAAAAAATATGTTAGAAGCTTGACGAAACAAATACAGGTAAGCCAACATACTCTGATACCTCACTGTTCAGATAAATCTGGATAATGGTTCACTTTGCTGTTATTCTTCACAAAAGCAGGCTCAATATTGAGGAAGACCTGCTCGGTGTTCACACTTCGGCACCGGTAGATAAAAGATATAACAAAAATATATCTAAAGCAAGTGGTAAAAGCAGGTATTTTCAAAATCCAACCCCCAACATCATGGCATCGACTCTCTAGTCCTACCTACAACTGGTGTTTGAAATGAATCTTGTTATATTATACTATTTTACCTCAGCTGCCCAGATTACAGGCTTACCCTGTATAGTAATACTGTACAAGGATGTACTATATTTCTAACATGTTGAGATACATGTATCATCAATACAATTATCATTATTCTGTACATGCTTATTTAACTAACAATTGTACAGTCGGCGGCAGAAGTCCTGTCGCCTCATCTGCTTCAACAAGACACGCAGTGTTCATGGACTCGAGAAATACGCACTTTTTCTACACCTAATAATCTCAAGTCTATGAACATTGCGTGCCTCGGTGAAGCAAGTGAGGCGACAGGACTTCTGCCGCCGACTGTACCTGTGCCACGGTTGGTTGAAGAAGAGTGGATAATACTTGGTTGCAATAGTACTGTACACAACAAAGGAAAGACAGAAACACTGTATGCATAATAGCTATGTAATTAATAAGAAGGGGAACGAATGAAGGACACAAAAATATAGCAGGAAGAATAAAGCGATTGGATCAATGTTGTCAGACCAACCAGTTTCTTCCCAAGTAAGTAATGTAAGGTGAATACTGTGCTGGAGGTTTGCATACTGCCATCTACTGATACAAATAATAATAATAACTTAATCTAGCTTACTTATGAATTTCATCAGCATCTGGAAAGTATTTTGATATTTTCATGAAAGTCATTCAAATGTACAGTATGTCTCTTGAGCGATTCAGGTTATAATTCAATGCATCTACAATACTAGAAACAGTATGGTTGTTGTTGTTGAAGTTCCTCAAGCTGTCTGGCCGAGCAGCCCAGAGCTCCTGAGGAAGGCCATGGCCTGAACCGGGCTTTCCCACAGTGCCCTCAGAGAGTGTATGTTCTATTGTTGGCGTCTGTGGTTGTGTACATTGCAGTCTTCCATAATAGTATGGGGTGCTGTGTTGCATCCCGGACAGGCATCAGCAATGTCTCCATCCAGCTTCTTTTGATATGTCAGAAGGGCCGACTGGTGACCAGTACCACATCGCAGCCTGGCCAGGTAGACTCTGATCTCACGGGGAAGGGAGGATTCAGAAGGGTCAGGAGGTCGTGTGTGCAGCTGAGTGTTGTTCTTGAGTGTTTGGATGGAGTGATTTGAGTATGGATATGTTTCTGGAGACTGGTTTGGGGTGGGCAGGGTGTAAGAGATGATAGTATTTGTGTATGGTATCGTGTACTGGGTGTTGTTTTGATGTTCCTTGGCATGTGTGGGTGTTGTGCCATCTAGTGTAGTGGATGCTGCAGCAAGTGTTTGTGTTCCTCTCATGTCAAGGTGGTCCTTAATCTTGAGGACTCTGGTTTCATGGTGTAAGTGGTCTGTAGGTGTGGTATCTGTGCAGCCTGTAATTATCTTTAGGGGGCGCGAGTCCCTGGGAATGGTTTCGGTCACCCGGGCAATACCACTAACAGTATGGTATTTATACAAAACATCAGTAACTCAGGTTATTATTCATGCTTTATAGGTGACTGCTGTATTAACATTATGTCCAGTACAGTAGGGTTACAAAAATATGCCATATTGTGCTAAATACTGAACAGTACTCACTGAATAACTTATGAGAATATTATTGCGCCACGGTCAGCTTAAGGGAAGACCATTTTTCCCCCATAACCTACCCAATATTCTCACCACAATATGTCATAAGAAAGTAATACAGTGTAAGAATAAAGCACATATGTTTAATATAACAGAGTTCTGGGGAAGTAGGTACAAGAGTGAATAGAGGGAATCCAAGGCAAAGGTCAGTGACTGTCACTGGCTCTCAGCATGGTTGTCTTCCCATTCCTCATCTTTAAGAACACCCCAAAGTATATCAGTGTTTCTCTTCCTGGCAAACGTACGAGATTCTTGGTAGAACTGCAAATGATTATTATTCAAGCCAGCTGACACCTCCTGGTACTCAGTTGTTTCATCCTTTTAATTAACTTGTTTCACTGCTTCTTCTTCTGTGCTCTGGTCAGCATCCCAGACTGTCTGAACTCATTTTTCCATTTGAACCTTTTCACAGTAAGGAATTTAGTGTACTTTAGCAACTGCCTCTTGGATGCTCTCTTCAGGTAAACTGAAGCTCCTGTAGTCAGCATTTATCATACATCAGGCATGGTTCATTGTTGCCATGGTGATGCTTACCTCATGCTTTCATGATATCATCAACATACTGCTTCTTGGAATTAAATGCACCATAGACAAACTGAGTATCACATTACTAAAGTAAAGGCTATGAATGGCTCAGTTGCACACCAACTGCCACCTGTAATTGGCTGGAGGTTATACACTGGATCCCAAGGGGACACAGTGTACTGTAGTTTGTATGTTGTAGGTCATAGATGTAATAGTGTCATGGGTTGTCTTTCTATGTGAAATAACCTAGGGTGTCCTAGGCTCTAAACAAAGTGTTTCTCAAAGACAAATCATGAAGTATTTGACCATATTGGATCTTAACAGTCTAAGAAATTCATTACAGAGGATGAAAAGGAACTACATTCTTTTTTCATTAGGCACTTAGGTAACTAAAACATCTTTGTAAAAAAAAAAATTATCTGAGAAATAGCACCAGTTCTACTTTTCTGCTGAGGGCAGACACCGGCCACTGTGTGAGAATACAAAATGAAGATATTAAAGCAATACCGTGAGAAGGGCAACTAGAGTACAGTACTGTACTGGAAATGTTACGAAGTACAACACCCAGTCTAAAATGCAACACATGAGTTCATTTGGCTCCTCAATCAGGAAAACAACCTCACCACAAGATATATATGGCTTTGAATGTAATGTAGCAGCATGTTTAAGAAATCAGTAAAAATATGCGAGATTTACTATACAAACATTTATGGGAAATAAATTATTCTATGATTGAGAATGTGTTCATCCTATGCATGGTAAGTTTAAGGGGCATGATGGTGTTGGTATACTGGAGGCTATAGATTCCTCCAAACAATGACAAAAAACAGATTACCTCAGTATAGGTGGTTTGTTTTATGACCCATATTGGAGGAGCTGGTGACATCCCTTTCACTGACATCATCTTGCCCTCATAACCAAACAGGGTTAATTGTCACAGAAACAACAATTCTATTGTTGACAATTAACTGCAATTGAGCATATCCAGTAGGGCTGGGCAAGAATCAGTTCTAGATTCTTGATGATTTACCTTGGAATCGGTTGCAAGAAAACGGTTCCACCAATAGTGGTGTTGTGTGCCTGCGTGGCTTATTTTTCTTTAATAAAGCTATGATTTGGTAAATTGTTAATATATATTACTCTTCTTAGAAATTAAAAATTAATGTTAAAAAGACTTATTACAAACAAAATTATTTAATGCACTTGCTGTTCATCCCAGTAAGCAAATTAAGGCTTTAAAACTGTATTAGACAGCAATTAAATAATATTGTAATTTAATCTTAGGAACCGGTTTTGGTAATCTCCAGCGGTTCCTTTCGTATTGAAAACCGGAACCGACAGATTTGATGGTTCTTACCCAGCCCTAATATCCAGACACCAGAATGTATTGTATTTTGAAGTGAAACACAGCGTTTACTGCACATTGTACAAGTCAAATCCCATCAAGAAAAATCATCTTACATCTCACAACCGACAGCAGTTGACAACAATGATATTGACATATAAAACATTTCTTATTTGGAACACTAATGATTGCTTTACAGTCTAAAGTACCACTTGGGTACTACAGTACAACTTTCGTGTTTGTCTTCAGGCCAACAATTAATGTCAATTGCTGCTTAACTAATAATTTAATTCTTATTCCTGGTTAGCAATATATTATCAACTGCAGATACTGTACTGGTATTTATCATTAGCCAGAAATATAATAGTGTTTAACCTTCTAGATATACCTTAGTAAATGCTGGTCATCATGTACAGGCTTACATAGACAAAGACACAAGAATATGAACTGTAAAAATTAAGGCAAGATAAATCACACTGTACAATAAAAAAAATCACTTAATGAAAGCACAGAAACCTAAGGCTATTACTGTTGAAATTAAAAAAAAAAGACAAATGAGCTGAAAAAAAATTAATAAAAAATTAAAATTAAAATATGGATGTATGGCCATTGAGTTAACTGAAGAACAGTCATATTCAATAACCGTGTCTCCTGCTCCAATCAGAGGTCAGCATAAGGGGTTTAGAATAAGTGTTGTTTTGTGGCACAGCTTGATAAATCAGTAACCCTCGTAACTGCTTGCCTTGTGGCAGTCGACTCCTAAGCTTTTCGTTGTCTTTACATGGCTTTGGAGGACAGGACAATGAATAGTACATACAGTAATAACGATATAGGTTGATTTAATAGTGTCTAGACATTGACTGTATCATGACCATCAAGCTGTTTACACCCATGAGGAGGTACTGTATATTCTTTTAAAGCTTGTTAGTAATATTCTCGGTGACATCACACATCCTTGTCTCACTCGAACAGAGATGGGGAAATAGTCACCGAGTTCTCCATCTACAGTCATATAAACCACACTACAATTATACAAGTAGCCTTCCCTCTATACGATAAATGTGAAGCACTTCCCTTAAGCATTCTCAACTTCCATAAAAGTTACCAACAGCTGTCTATCTTTTTAACTGACTTTCTCCATCAATTGCCTGACTGGAATCACCTGATCTACACATCCTCTACCACTACGGAAGCCTTCCAGCCCGGCGCTCACCAACTCCTGGTAATTTTCATACCCACTCAATAAACCCCTTAAATAACCTCGGGTGGTAAGAAACATGGTATATGTAGACAAATAAACAATATCTGTTAACAATATCAGTTTTGTTGCTTGAAACATGTACTGTACACATTTACAGGAGTTACATCTTGATTTCAACTCTGGAAGTCCTTGTGTGTAACTGAATACATATATAATTTTTAAAGCTTTTGTGTATGGCATTCTTAACCATTATTTTTATATCTATACAGTACACTGGCACTAGTTCAACACTTGAGTGATTATTCAACACATGTACAGTATATGGTAACAGGGTTCGATGTAAAGCAGAGTGAACAGGAGTTTGGTTAGTCCCATTACCAACCATCAAAGTATGCTCATCATGAACTGTCCCTCATCATATTATAATCTTCTATTATCTTGTTAATACATCTCTTTGATTGATAGCAGCAATTTTATTAGTCAACCAAGTTCCTACTTGGGCCAGAATCAGATATATGTTTTGGGATATGATACTGCATCAGTTTACTATCTGGGCAGGTTATTACCACCAGCAGACTGGTTTCATTATATTTACTTACTCTTGGGTTTCTTTTTTACGGTATTTTGAATTGGAAATATGTGACAGAAGAATAAATTTATCTGTTTCTGGCCTTGGTATGACATGACTGAAGCTTTACTCTCATAATGGGCTAAACTAAGGCTGTGATCTAATGCCTCATGCTCTGATGAACTATACAAACAGGGAGGAAGGGGGAGCTGTGAGTTGGACCACGTGAGGGCATGAAGAAGAGGGAGGTGAAGGAGTAGTAAGTTGGACCAGGTATGAGCAGTGGGGAGGTAAGGGAGAGGAGGGAGTAGAACTGTATTAGGTGAGGGGAAAAGTGAGGGTGTTGGGGATGGAGGGCACAGAAAGTTGAACCTGGTGAGACTGAGAAAGAAAGGGGGAGCAGTGAGCCCAAGACACTGTGTGCTCTTTCTTACTTTTTCTTATTGAACCTTCTTGTCCAATTTCTCATCTGCTACATGACCTGTGTCAAATGATGTGGGGATGGTGACTTTGGTTTGATGGGATCGTTGGGGTGGTGGTAACACTATGGGTAGCACCACTATCAGCAAGACCCCAATGATGACCGGGAAGAAGTACATGTCTCTGTTGAAGTAAAGGAGAGGCACAGTTACTGACAAGAAATTCTTGATGTTTCTCATACTTTTTTACAGATATTGAAAGACATAACTCTATTAGGTATAAGAGAAAACTTACCTGTGACTATACAGGTATGTAGAAAGAGAGAAAAAACTCACTCATTACTACTATTGGTAGCAGGTACTTTATAATCTTATCTATACAGTAGTTTCCAGAGCAGGATGGAATTGTAAACAATATCTCTTAATAAAAAAGAAGTACCTGGTAATACCAGACATTTTCAGAAACAAATACACAGGGTCTCTACAAAAATAATAATGGTCAAGAAAATAAAATTTCATAAAATTTCAAAACTCAAAAATTTATAATATATTTTACTTCTTGATGTATAATCTACTTATATATTTTTTAAGCATTTACATAGCAACATCGTGATATAGCTTTCTAAAATAGTAATTTCAGACTGATGTCTGTGACTCAGTCTGTAAGTAGGAGTTTGTTTACCTTGGCAATTTGACTGAAAATTGGCAAACCAAGTGAATAAAGCTTTCAGGAAAAAGTTTTAGATTTCTGAATTTCCCCATCAGTTCATGTGCAGGGTCAAATTTAATACTGGCCAATCCTGTGCTAGAAGCAGGCCACAAGGAAAGGTGTAGTAGTCAATCACATGGTGGAATGCACCCACTCGCACATCATTCAAAATGCCTGTGTCAGAAACAGCTTCCCCGTCTGGAGGACTAACAGATTAGGCTCGCACAGTGTGCTAATTAGCTAATAATACAGTTGGTAAATTGTCTCCAAAAAGTTACTAGAATTACTTTGTCCATTTCTACAAACATCAGACTCTCCATGTGCTATTTCCAAATAGAAGGTTAAAGTTAAAAAGTTAAAGTTAAAGTTGCAGGGTTTTAGTTGTGGTATCTATCTCTGATGAGATACTCTCCAGAATGTCAGCCAGGCCAGCCCAACTCCCCACCATGGTGCCCAGCCATGGCAGTAACCCCCCAGTAAACAGTTTTAAACTCTCGGGCCTGGGCGAGGCTCGATCTGCCGACCTCACTGATGCGAGGCAGGCGAGTTACCACTGTACTAGCCAGGGGCTAGTTACTAAAGTCGATCCTAAACTTATGTTCCACTGGGGTCTAGACGTCACTGGTAAGCTCTCTCCTGATTGGCTGGCACGCTCTCCTAGGCTCCAGCTCGCTTATAGCCCCACCAAGGTGAGTATCCTCTCCGTCACCCATGCTCATGGTGGTATATGTTTGTATATTATTTACTCTTGCTCTTCTCTTATTAAGGATAAATAATTTCCGTTGATACTATTCGTTTCAGCTGTGACTGTAGAGTCCAAATATGTTTATCACAACTTGATAAAACAAAGAAATCATGACAAGTAAAAGAGAGCAAAGTTCTAAATACATTTATACCACTTTTTATTATCATAGTTTTTTTGCAGCAAGTATTTAATCAATGATGGTATAAAACACTTCATCCCGTAAAGCAAAATCTCCTGAGCATGATGGTGTAATCAGATTACAGATAAAATGTAATATAAGTGAAAGACGGAAGAAATCGCGACTAAATTCAGAGCTCTGCTACACCCAGCACCTGCTGTTGTGTTACTGCAGACCACATCAGGACATTCAAAACTCTTAACCCTCTAACATGCCACCTCTGTACTGCGGGCATATCTTTACAAAATGTAAACACACATTTGGCATCTAATAGCGTGTAAACCCCTACCTAGACCTACATGAATAAATGATACATGATATTGAAGAACAAACCTTTAGCTGTCTCTTAATGTACTTGCGAAGACTAAATGGACATCTGTAGGATAGGTAGCCAGCTCAGAATGACCATAATTCAAAATTCCCTTTTACACTCTAAAAATTCTCAGTATGTTTTCACCCTCTGATTTCATCATAAAACATGACAGAATCACATTTTTCAACACAACAAATATGAAAAAAAAAAAAAAAAAAAAAAAAAAAAAAAAAAAGTTTTTATGTACAGTCGGATTCATAAGTTCGCTTCATTGCCACCTGCTTATGTTATTAGTAATAGTAATTCTGTAATACAATTTTAATGCAGAGATGACAGATATAGTTTTCATATGGTAATGTACATATGTTGTTAGAATAGAAACTGGTTCAGAATGCAACTATCTGGTCATATTAGCACTATTAAGTACTGTACATGAGATGGACATGAATCTATGCTGCCGGCTGTACAGTCAGCTTCAGAAATTCGTATATACCACTGTGACATGAAGGGTTCCTACAACTAGAAAATGTACACCAAATGTTTCTGGCAATGTTATTTGGGTCATACTTGAATCAGTCAGCAGAACAATTCCTACTGTATGTGCAGAATAAAGACCGCTTATATTATAACCAATGCTCTGTGTACCAATTCCTGTGGCCGACTGTACATATATGGTAATTAGCACAAAAATGGAGTGATGAAAATACATCCTCACATGCTCACTGTTCTTCCTACACTGGCTGTCAGTGGCTGGTGTAACTCGGGGGACCCTCCTAGGCCCATACCCCCTCTGTTGTGAGCCTAATCAAGTATGTCAGGGGGGCGTGCATATTGAAAAATGTGTCCATCGACAAATGCACACACCCACAGTCACCCACACTTGGTGGTCATGTTGACAATTGCTGACACCTGCATGCGGTTTAAGGATTAATAACACCGTAATATATAAATATATTAGATAGATCTGTTGTAGTGCCATATCCAGCAAATATTAAAAAGATAATGGCATGTATTTTTAATCAAACATAATACAGTAGTCTATATATTATTAGGAATACCAAGCTGCCTATGCTGATACCAGAACACAAAACAGACAAAGAAACAGTGGGAATATTGTAGCCTGTCATCGGCTCGTGACAGTGCTCTGAATTTGGTCGAGACATGTACTTAGAATTTCTTGCGTCCTTCACTTATATTACTTCTTATGTGTAATCTAATTACACTATCGTGTTCAGGAAGTTTTGTTTTACAGGATGAAATGTTTTATAACATTAATGATTTAATACTTGCTGCCGGAAAAAGAAAATTATTATAAAAAGTGGTATAAATATATTTGGGAACTTCGTTCATTTCTACTAGTCATAATTTCTTTGTTGTATGTTCTATCAAGTTGTGATATCTGGACTCTACAATCACTGCTGAAACTAACAGTATCAACTAAAATTTATTATCTTGAATAAGAAAAGAACTAGAGTAAATAATATAAAAACATATACCACTGCTAGCATGGGTGACAGAGAGGATACTCACCTTGGTGGGGCTATGAGCATGCAGGAGCCTGGAAGAACGTACCAGCCACTAGGAGAGAGCTTACCAATGACGTCTACCCGAGTGGAACACAAGTTTTGGACCGACTTTAATTCCTCTGTAAACTACATAAAATAGTATCCTCAGTGTGAGAGTTTGTGCCATAGTATAGTTTGGAAAAACTAGTAGACTTCAGTTTGCTATCGAACTTTTAGGACTCCTAATTAAAATAATTTCAATAACATCACGAGTAATTGTCGTTTCTTAAGAGCAACACCTTTTTCTAAGAAAATTCACTACAGTTCACATAAGTTTAAATATAAATAATATAACAGAAGACCCATCATAAATATCACTGTACAAAAATAGAAAAGAATCGCACATAAAAACACATTAAAATATGATGACTTCTTACATACCTGTATACAGCAATGCTTCCCCAAAACCTGAGGTGTATGAAGGGAAAGGTGAAGTATGCAAGAATTAAGCGTGAGCTGAGACAGGTGAGCAAGTCGTACCCTTTCTTCACCCCAGGACCGAATTTTAACACTTGTGGGCGAACTGAGCGACGGACCTGTCAATAAACCAAAAACATGTACAGAACAGTACACTGTACTAGTTATATATTCAGTTTTGACACTAGGGATTAGTATAAGGAATCACATACTGTTAATCAAAGTAGTAATAACATTTGCAGTAATGAATTCCTCTGGACTTCATGATCATATACTGTCACCAATACAGTATGATCAATCTATGATCTATCTATAGCTTTGATGCCTTAATCCCTCTGTGAACTCCAGCCAAGGGGTTGGTCATGATAGAAGTCTCTGTAATTTCCCCTGATCCAACACTCCCTTCTTGCTTGATCAAGCCCTCCTCTTCTACTCACATTTCTCTCCCTCATGGACCCATCTCCATCTGTTCACCCATCTAACTGGTCCTCCAATTTCACTCCCACAGAAATTCCTGTAAACTTCCCATCTTGCAATGGGAATGGATATTATACGAGAAGGGTTCCAAACCCACTCCCACCTCCCTTCAAATGCCAAAAAGAAATATCATACTGGGGTGTGGTAACCCAGTCATACAAACTTGATTTAGGGGTCACCATCTACAGTGGAGACAGCTTCTAAAGGTAGTCGAGTTTGCCACCACCTAAGTGTTCTAGGGGTAGAAAGTTTCATAACTCCTGTTTCAAATGGCCAGTGACCTTCAAGTATAAAATTTCTAAATTTTTTTGTGGAGGAGTAACTCATTTTAATTTTTTATCATAATCATAATTTAATTATACTCACATATCTTGCAACAATTGTGAAAAATGCTCCACTGACGAATGTGATGTAATAGCCCGGATAAAAACCATGCCACAGAGATGACAGCATGTACGTGAGTAGTGTCTTCTGTTCACCAGCCCGCTCATACACCATGAATCTCAGCCACTTCATGGTGCCACTGTTCCAGGCTTCTAGGGTGTCACGCAGACTCAAACTAGTCTGAGGATTCACAGTGGGTAAGACATACACATTAACAAGTAATAGGAACATAAACATACAAGTAAAACATTGAGGTTAGTAGCAAATGAAGCAAGTGGTAAAAACACAAACAAACAAAATACGTGAAGAAAACATCAACCATACGAGGAGCACCACCTGTCCACCAGACTGAGGGTTTTAGATTGGTGGCCTGGAGAGTAACTGATAACTCTGTAAAGCTACATTTGTGATAAAATGTACCCATATAACAATTCACCATGATATTGGGAGGTTGCTACAGTAAAAGTCCCTTAATCCGGAGACAGGGGGGTTGGAGACTTCTGAATTAGCGAAAATTCTGTGTTATCGAAAAATACCCCCCAAAATACGTATAAAATACTTTTAATATTTTTAAATACAGGTTTCCCTGTCACACGTAATTTATGAGGTAGGGAGGGGGTGGTGGGAGGATCGCAGCTGTTAGGCCTGCTTGACGAAATTTCCCCAACTTCACCTTTAAAATTTTCCTTTTTGCCTCAATAATTCCCTGTTTATTCTTGAACAATTACGGACTTTTTAGTACTTCATCTGGTAGAAATTTCCCTGGTTACTCTTGAACAATTTTTATATAATTTCCCTGTGTGGACTTCAAAATTCCCCAAAACAGAGACATTTCCCTGCATCTGTTGCCAGGTGCAGGGAAATTTCTGTTTTAGGGAATTTTGTAGTCGACACAGGGAAATTATATAAAGTTTGTTCAAGAGTAAACAGGGAAATTTCTACCAGATGAAATACCAAAAAGAAAGACCGTCAATGTTCAAGAGAAGAGTAAACAGGGAATTATCGAGGCAAAAAGGGAAATTCTGTTGTTGAAGTTGGGGATATTTTGTGCATCAGACCTGGCACCACTGGCTGTGGCTGTCACACGTAATTTATGAGTGTCGGGATGACGATGATCACAGCTGACACTCGTAATTTAATGTCTTATGAGGTCTCAACTTCTTAGTGGGCTTCTTTGGTGGTTTATCAGGAGCCATGATGAATACTGTACACACCCACAACACTCAATTATATCCCGGGAGATTACTTTTTTTTTTTTTTTTTTTTTGGATACTGTATTTATGGGTAAAATTGGTGGGCCCAAAAAGTTCCGGGGGAGCGAACATTCCAAGGTATAGACCTCCGGATTAAGGGGCTTTTACTGTATTAAGCATCTAAATATAACTTACATGCAGGGCTTTAATTTTCTATAGTATTTTCTACATTACCAGGAAGTTTCTAGAAGGACGTATGACTCAGTTCTTTACCTAATATTTACGTATTCCACATCTATGCTTTTGAGTTTTCCTCAAAATCTTAAAGTGGCATTCGTCAATGTACTGTACAGTTGCGGTCAATAATAATCATCCACACATGGGTATCTCAAACAATTTACTGTCTAATGTTTTCACATTCACATATGATGTTATTGTTTTAAGTAGTGTGTAGCTGCTTGTATTAAATTAAAAGATGGTAGTTAACCTATTTATTGGAAAGCTTATCATCTAAGGAACAGAGGGAAGCTGTCAAACTCTTACATGAGTTACCCCTATATGGATGATTATATTTGACCGCGACTGTACCTTAGATTAAGACATGAAATATTGTTCATGGGTGATTGGAGGTTATGGGGTGCTTCCCTTCAGACAAAATATATCGTATGGCATCAATTAAACTCTTCAACAAACCAGGTTCAGAAGTATGCAACCCAGTTTGCTTCCATCATCTAGGCTCTGGTGAGAACTAAAGTTTTGAATAGGTAGCCAGTGTTTATTATTTATTTCTGTCACAAAGTAAAACACTCTAGATTTATTTTACTCTTAGCAAGATACATCAAAACACTCACTCCTCACCTCAACACTAGCCACATCCACATTTGAGACAAGATCCCATCTGGGTGTGCCATCTCTGTTGTACCCATTGAAGCCCATACCAGACATATTGCATATACTGTCTCCAAGTAGCCACCCTGTGTAGTAGACGTGTCTTGTACAAGATGTCACTGCCAATATGAAGAATACCTTGTAGCTCCAGGAGGATGTGAAGTAGCTTGGCTCTGGTGGAGAAAAAATGAATGTACACTCTAAGACAATTATTTTTTTTCTTTTTATAATTAAAATGGTCCTGTGCTACAGCTTTTTGCTCTCCCACTGTTACATATATGTACTGCACTAATCTCATATAAATACATCAATCCCTTACCATCCATGAATTTGTCATCCAAGAGTTTTGCTCTTCAACAAATGGTTTGGATGGGTTAAATCTTACCTAGGGAAAACCAAACACTGCCTGAGATATTATAGCAAGATGCAAAACTACATTTCATCCCTTACCTGTGATAAAAGAAATACGGAACTTTGGCAAAATCATAACAGTAACAAAGGCACAAATGGCTGCCAGGCTGGCCTTGTAGAGGGAAACTCTAGTAGGGTTAGGCTCCTTCCTGGGATGTGTGACCTGGGAAGTCTTATGTCCCACCTCACCCTCACTCTCCGGCTTTACCTCAGCAGGACTCTTGTTGCTGTTGCTGTCTAGAGACACCTGGAGTAATGTCCTTTGTTAAATACTGTATATACAGTATATCAATCATAAATTCTTGGACAACAAAAATTATATCTATGACTTTTCAACTGCCTGGCATTAGTCCAAGTATGATAACCAAGATTTAAACTGCTGTTTACGGGTTACTGAAAGAAAGTTTATATCTCCTGGACATCAAGAACACTTTTCTCTGACTAAGAAATTACCTGCTGTTCATCAGATACAATATGGAAGTCATTAGTTATCAACTAAGTTTCATCCTCAGTATAATACTGTATTGAACTATGATTACTGTGTTTGTTTAGTCTTATTTCAGATATATGATGTTAACAATGTGTGCGGGAACTAGCTCATTACATGCCAAAGTTCATGGACCATTATCTTCTTTGACAGAAGACAGGGAGAGGCAAAGGGATAAAGGGACAATCATTACAGTAACTTGGCTGTGTTACAACTTGAATACCTAATGAACACAGTATCAATGATAATATAAACAGTTATTTCTTGTACAGTATTTATTTCTAAACTGCTTTGGAACTATTCAAATTGTGCCTTTGAGCACCTTGATAAAAACTGTGACATGTGCCTAACGGCTGCATGTAAAAAAAATCATGTGCTGCATAATGATTAGTATGACAACTCCTTTCATTATTACTTTATATGGAGACAACATACAGGTCACTGTCAATGCCTTGCCTTTACTTATTTTGTATAAATGGCTACCTACCATGGGAGAAGAAGTACCAAGGGCCCTCTTAGCATAGTGAGTGCCTTCAATGAAGTCCTGGTAGTCAGCAAACATGAAAAATGGACCAGCCAACATTGAATGGAAGTTGAGCATGTAGCTGAAGTACTCTATGACTGTTGGCCTTTTCCTGTTAACATAAAAGTAACACCTTTTTAGAAAGATCAACCATAAGGTTGGAACACTTACAGAATTAACTTCTTTTCCTAGATTCATCTTTCTCTTCTAAACCTTCTCACCAGTGTATAATATATACATGTATACACAGTTCCTTAGCAGATACAATTTAAACAGTTTATGAACATATGAAAGTTTTCAGCTGGGTGTCATAACTGCTTCTGTTATAAACTCAAGGTATAGTCATAGACATGGATTTATATAAGCCTATCCATAGGATTTACTAACAGAGAGTCCAACCATTGTTAACATGTACTTTTATGATATTTCTGTACAGCTTTATTAAGGACTAGCTGCTTGCAACACACTGAAAATCTGTGGCTTAATAATTGTACACAAATCCTCTCCAGTAAATGGGGGTTGTTGAATGTTCCTTAAGGGGGTGAGGGAGTAGGGGACAGGCTTGGGGGGGGGGGTTGGGGGGTGCGGGAATAGGGGGACAGGCTTGGGGTGGGTAGAAAGCCTGTCCCCTATTACCGCACCCCCTTACGGACAAGCTGCTTACAACACACTGAAAATCTGCGGCTTAATAATTGCACACAAATTCTCTCCAGTAGATGGGGGCTGTTGAATGTTCCTTAATGGCAACATGTGTCACAATTTTTGTTCAGGAGTGAACCTCAAATACACTTGCTGTAAAACACACCTGAGAACCAACTCTCGCTGCAGTGGAGTAAGTTCCTCATCTTTTAAGCCAGAGAGTCCATCATGGAGGCTGTAGGCCAGAGATGTTGCCTTCTGAACAATGATCATCAAAGGACCTGGATATACAAGTAACAAAAGATGCACCAGAGTTAATCTTTTATGTACAGATACTACCATAAGTCCTGTTACTTCTGTCTGTTGATGAACTCTGTAATTTAGTGTCACAAAGAAAAATGTCCTCACAAATCCACAAACCATCCGAGTGCACAATCAGATATAAGAGGTAACAAGGTTTGGGTGACATGTTTTATGTTATCACAAATGTGAGGTACAAAGAATAATAAAACAAATATTCAATAATCACATGTAGAAGATTTGTGCATATTCCAGGAAGGAATTTCATCCACAAATAAAGTTATAACACCTTACAGATACTATCTATCTATAGCTCTGTTGCCTCTCTCACTCTAGGAACTCCTCTAAAAGAGTTGGGCGCTGGAAAAATATTCGAATAATTGATAAAATATAATTATATCGATGAATAATACAGATCCAAACATTCTACGCAATAAAATTGAACACAACACCAAAATTGTCCTTGACCTCATTCAACCAGGAAGAGTCAGGTGGGATGAGGTGTGTCTATTAGTCGCATGTTAGGAAAGTAAAGTTAATGACAAAGGTTGTAATTTTTCTTGAATATGGACCTACATGTCATGGCACAGCTTGAATATGGACACTAACTACAGTTGTACTGCACGTTAATAGTCCCCACCAATCTGGACTGTAAGAAACAAGATTTTATGTTGATGTAGAGTAATATGCTGCTTAAGTGTGAATATCTGGCTATATTCTTGTGAGGTACAAAAATAAATGGAAATATATACACAGGATTAAGTGGAGCATACTGGAAATTTATGCTTATAGCTAGGTATGACACAATTATACTCAAATCCATTTATTTAAAGTTTTCCTACCCTTACATTTTACGGCTTATAAGACAGTTCCATGAATAGAAATATATATATCGGTACTTAGAGACATAGCCTACTAATAAATAAACTTTGACAAATAGTGCCATGATAAGGATGGCTGCTTATATGGGTTAGTATGTGCAGGTGTTTCTCTTCAAAACCCTGCATGAGTCATAATATTCAATGGGGGCAACATCTGTGTTAATAGAGATATCTATCTATCTATCTATAGCTCTGACGCCTCGCTCCCTCCGGGAACTCCCACCAAGGGGGTGGCCACGGCAGAAGTGTCTCTAGTTCTCCCTGTTCCAACACTCCCTCCTTACTTGGTCCATCCCTACTCTACCCCTCATGTTTCTCTCCTTTACATACTCTTCCACTCTGTTCTGCCATCTGACAGGAGGTCTACCTCTCACACCAGGTCCTACAACTACACTTCCATACACCTTCTTTACAAACTCCTCGCCTTGCATTCTCTCTACATGTCCAAACCATCTCAATGTATCACGTTTCACTCTCTCAACCACTCCACACTCAATGCCAATTGCCTTCTCACTCATACCACATCTCTCATACACACTCTCATTACTTTCTCCATCCCATCTAGTAAGTCCACATGCTCCTCTCAAGTAACTCATTTCCACAGCATCTATTCTAGACTGATGCGCCCTACTCCACGTCCATGTCTCCGACGCATATGTCAGTGTTGGCAGGATTATACTATTTCGTAGTCCCCTTTTCACTTCCATACTCACACTTCTACCCTTCATAATCCTTCCCAGTGATCCTATGACCTGTCTACCCTTCACTGCTCTCTCCCTAATTTCTCCTTCCATACTTCCATGTTTACACATAACTGTACCCAGGTACTTAAACTCCTTCACTTCCTCCATCCTCTCGCCCCTCAGAGTTATCTCACACTTCGTCCCAGTTGGTACAGCCACTCTGTAAGGTGTAGCAAAGTCAATCACTTCAGTTTCTGCTCTTTCAAATACCATCACTTTACTTTTATCTACATTCACCTTCAATTTCCTTCGTTTACACACAGACTGAAATTCGTCCACCACTCTCTGTAAATTCCTTTCATTCTCAGCCATCAGCACAGTGTCATCCGCAAACAAACTTGCCACCAGGGACCAATTTGCTTCATTCAGCCTCAACTTCACCCCCAGACCATTCACTTTGGCTTTCACCTCTCTCATACAACCATCCATATATATATTGAACAACCATGGTGACATAACACACCCCTGTCTCAGCCCTACACTAATATTAAAACTCTCACTTAGATCACCCTCTACCCGTACACATGCTTTTGCATCTGCATAAAAAGCCTCAATACCTTTCAGCAAAGGCCCCCCAACACCATAAATTCTCAACACCTCTGTCATAGCTTTCCTATCAACTCTATCGTATGCCTTCTCCAAATCCATGAAGGCAGCATACAACTTCTTACCCTTCCCAATATATTTCTCAACTATTGATTTTAATGCAAATATTTGGTCCACACATCCTCTACCCTTTCTGAACCCTCCCTGCTCCTCACTAACTTTATTCCCTGTTACTTCAACCAGTCTTTCAGTAAGAACCTTCCCGTAAACCTTCCCCGGTACACTAAGAAGACTTATTCCCCTATAGCTACCACACTCATCCTTACTGCCCTTCCCCTTATACAAAGGTACAATTATGGCTCTCCTCCAATCCTCTGGCACCTCTCCCTGCCTCCACGCCAATGTACATATAAGCAACATCCACTCCACCACTTCCTCCCCCCCACACTTTAACATTTCAGCAGTTATCCCATCCACCCCCTGTGCCTTTCCCATCTTCAACTTTCTTATTGCTTTCCTAACCTCTTCCCTTCCTAATTCTCCCTGTACATCCTGTCGTCTACCACCTGCCTCCATCCCCATGCATGTCACCACCGCCTCCCCTCCCGTCCCCCCATTCATCAACCGATCAAAATGCCTCTTCCACACTTCTTTCACTTCCTCACTTCTACTCACAGTAACTCCATCCTCTCTCTTCATTCTCACACTACCAGACTTTCCTTCTCCTCTTTCTCTTTTCACCTCCTTCCAGAATAATTTCTTGTTCTCTTTAAACTTTTCACTCAGCTTCATACCAAAATAGAGATAGCACACTTTTACTATGTAATTTTAGAAGATATGGCTGTGTAAAATTCAAAGTAAATTAAGCTAGCAAAAGAGTTGTTGTTGTTGTTGTTGTAGTTCCCCAGACTGTCTGGTTGACCGAAGCCGCGCAGATGCTCGGACCCCCAAATGGGAGTCAGGGAGAGTATGAGAAAATGTAAATGCTGCGTTTTATATGGCTTCAGAAATAGCCACAGCTTCCACACTTCTACAGTACTGTACTAAGATACAAACAAAGATCCTTCTGTGAATATCCCAAACAATAAAGGCAGATATAAGATCCCATCAAAAGATATATGTTGCAAGGCCAGGTATAGGGGTTAAAGGTCTCAAGCCACAAACAGTCATGTGTCCAAACTAGTGCCTCGCTAATTTGTATGGTGTTGCGGCACTTCTGGCATTTCAAACTTGGCCACCCCTTAAAGGAAGTTTATGTGAGGAAACAAGGAGTCATCCATATTCATAAAGTAAAAAAGCAACAGACAGGCACGTAGAGTGAATGGCCTTGTTGTAATTGTGACTCACCTGTGACATCAATGACAAAGAGACCATCCTCATAAAATTGCCGCTGTATGTGCATGACGGATAGAAAAGTGAGGGAGGCAGCTAAGGTGACGTGGTGCAGGAGAGTCAGTGGCAGCAACAGCATCAACAGGTAACATCCAAGAACCAACAGCACTGCCAGCACCACCTGTCTGATAGTGAATCCCTAGAGCAGTGATTCTTAACCATTTCCAGTCCATTCTCCCCTCTGGATATCTTTCGATACTCATGTCCCTTATCAGTTTTCTCCCTACTCATCAGCAATGAAAAGATAATAGCTACCCAATTCTTGACAGATACAGATGAAGGTAACAAATTATTGTCATTGTTGTTGTCAATCATTACCTCGGCCAATGAAACAAAGTTTGGGAAGTTATGATATTGAATCCATTTGTCTTTCTGTTAGGCCTAGTCTGTGTCTGTAAACAAGATATCTCAAGAAGTTATGAACTATTATTTACAACATTAATTGGGCAGGTAGAATAGCCTATATGCCAGGGAAAAAGTGATTAAATTTTGAAGGTACTGTAATCAGTAGAATGCATGTAAAGGGATGAAAGCAAATATTAACCATAGTTGTTAACACTGAGAATGAAATATTGGTAACTGAGCCCATAGAGCATCACACATTTGGAGGAGGAAATGCTCAGCTTAGGTGGAGGGTTGCAGTCTCTGAATACAGTACTCTTCAGTAGAAATTATAATCTATATTCAATCATCTGTTTTTACACTAACCTGAAAACAAATACTACTCATAAGTAGCCTACACATGAAAACTGCATTGGAATTGCAACTTTTATTCCATCTACGTAGCCAGCTGTGTTTATACTTACAATGATGCAACCTAAACTTAATTTCTCCTAAAATTAATGTTGTGACAATGGAAAGGATATGGTGGCCCATTTCCACCTTTCGTTACTGAAAATGGGTCACCTCATATCCAGTCATAGAATACTACTACTTTAAAATGTACAGTTATGGCCCTGACGTCCACAGGAGATAAGAAGAGTAACATATGCACTGTATTGACTCATATATATATATAACATACAATTTGTAACTAATATAGTTTATAGAGTTGACAAATAAAATTATAACAGGTAGTGATAATAGTTTGGTTACAGCTGTTCAACAGTCCCATTCTCTTGGTGATGAAAATGATTGATATAAAGTGATGATTATGATGAACATGTAGCTCTTTACACAGACAGCAAACCCATGTAGTCCTATGCTCATTATAAACAATGAAGAGGACATGTGGTTACATAACTGTGAAAGAAAGGTCAAGAGACAGTGAGTGTGAAAGGGAGGAAGAGAGGCCATATCCTTGACCTGATGTAAGAATGAATGTACCTGCTGTATTGGTAACTCTTTTATCACTCCCACTCCTCATGTCAACACTTGTCTTTATATCTCATTTGAATTATTTCTCTCCCATTTTAAATTACATTCTTCACATTAACTTTTACCAAATAATTTCTTTATCGTGCTTCGATATTTTTCTTCCAGTTACCTCTGCCATTCCAACTCCCCACCCTCCTATTCCTCTATTCTATCCCTCTACAACATTACACCATTCTATCCTTACTCTCACATCTTATTTCCTTTCATCCCTACTCTTCTCTTCATCTTTATTCTATAGCTCTCCCCCTTCCTTCCTTTCATAGTTATCCCTGCTTCCTCCCACAATCCCATCCTTATCCCCACCCCTTCTGCCATTTTCACCCTTATCCCCCTCCCTTCCAACCTTTGTATCAACACCTCCTCCTTACCATCTCTATGATTTACCTATCCTTACCTCTGCTACCTTTCCTGCCATCACCCACCTCTTCCACCCCTCGCTATGTTTGCACCACTCCACCAACACTAACATCACCCTTCCCTGTTTGCACCACATCATCCTTCTCCCTGCTGGCACTGCACAATTTCTCCTCTCTTTGGATCAAGACCTTATCACCACTATTACTCTTTCCACTACGCTACCATTGCTCTCTCTGCTACAGCCACACTACCAAACACTCCTTCAGTTTGCACCACACCACAACCTTCACCTCTTCATTTTGGCCTCATACCCTGACAATACTACCACCAACCCCCACTCCTCACTCTGAATGTACTGAACTACCATAATCATAACCAACTCCACTCCCTCACTGTTTGCACCATACCACCACCACCACCACCACCAACCTCAAATCCCTCACTGTTTGCACCATACCACCCCAATACCACCAGCATTAACACTCCACCAGTCCCTTTATTATTACCACACCACTAGGGCCATTACCACCATCATCATCATGGTGGCTACTATCACAAGGTAACAAAGGCCCACACACATACAGTTCATGCAGTACAAATAATTAAGATATGTTATCTGGTGATCTTGCTAATAACTGCAGCACAGTGTGAAGTGATAATAATCCAAGGGTGAGGGTCATATCTAGTGGGAGACCCTCCAACATTTATTCCTCTCAAATTTTACCAGAACAATAAGACGGTAAGTGGTAAGGGGCTGAATTCTGGACAGGAAGGGAACTTGGCCTTAGGCACCTATGAGTAGCACAACTATGCACTTTCTTAACTGAAAAACCTCCACTATGCACAGAAATGTATGCTTACCATGTTAATATTATTTCCACTAAAACTATTAATTGAACATTGTGATGGCCTGTTGTCTCACACAGTAAACAAATGTGATTATGATAGTAAAGATAACTGGTTCTCATACTTTTACTGCAATACCAGTTTATCTATCAAAAATTGAGTACTGAAGCTCAGAACTTGTCAGCAGCACAACTCTGAAGTACAGTACTTTACTATAATAAACAACTATGTCCTACATGGTAAAATGGATGAAAATTTGGCAGCCATTAAATGGTGCAGTGCGGACCTCACCTCCCGAAGCAGAAGTAAGAGATGCCAAGGCCGGTTAGGAAGGAGCAATAATGACGCGTGGAGGTGGACACTTGGGAGGGGTGGCAGTACACCCGCATCACATATGCCAACACTAGCGCCATCAACTGGCCCAGGATGAAATTTACCTGTGGAAGTGGTGGTTGGGTCAGGTATGCATAGGTGAGGGTAAGATGCAGTGAGAGTGGTAGGATGATCAAATCATGCTTAGGCTGATAAGGGCAGGTCATGTTAAAGCAGGTCATGGTGCTGACAAAATTCATCAGTGAAACTGATCAGGTCGTCTGGTCAATGGAAGGTCATGTCAAAGCTGATCAGGTCATGGAAAATCAGGCCATGTAAAGGTGCTGGCAAAATTCATGACTGGAAGGAAAGTCTAGTCAGTTCAAGTCCAGAGTACAGTACAGGTGCTGGTAAGATTCACCAGTGAGAGAGGCAGGAGAAAAAGCTGGCATGAATTAAAAGTGCATGGTAAAGAAGTTTGGTTATGGTAGGAAAGTAAGGCCATTGTTAAAGATACAGTATACAGTACAGTACAGAACTATATACACTAGAGATATAGTACAATATTGTAAAAAACCTCTGGAGACAGTACAGTACATTCAAAATACTGTGCTTATTCTAATTGTTAACTCTTTTCAAACATTATTTACAGAGATGCATTTTGGAAGAATGAACATGTTGGTTTGAGATGCATAAAAGAGGGCCAAGATAATTTGTGATAATGACGATAATGATGGTGGTGGCAGTAGAAGAGATGATTATGATTACTGTATAATGGTTGGGGCTGCTCAGCCAGACAGCTTAGGGAAATTCAACAACAATAACAACTGTATAATGGAATCATCATTATTTTTTATTATAATATGTCAGAGACTCCTATTCTGGGGATGGACATTCAATGAGTCTTTTTCATTCTCCTTTATCCTCAACTTTCCTTATTTTATTGGTGCCAGGGACTGGAGACCACAGTGGTCACTCTATCCCTTAGACCTTCACATACGGTCCACTTGTAGTTGCTTGGTGGTGAGGAATGTATTGTAATTAGGCTATGATAATGGCCTGCTTTACCACTCAATAAAGGCAGTTTTACACCTTTGGGGTAATTACCCCCAGGTTAAAAACCATTGCTTTAGGGACATAAAATGAAAGTGTTACTGTTATTGTGTTTTCTATGACTGTGCTTTTATCTTGGGGAAATGCATTATGAAATCTTACCACTCAGGCTTGAATAGGAAGCCTTATCATACAGTCAACATAAGAAAGATAAGATTAGCATGCAAATGACAAAATATCATGGTACCTGTACAGTACAATTATGGCATGTCAGCCAATATGGAAAATTAGCTGTTATGGATGAGTGGTGAAAAAGGAGTTAAATGAGTTTTATTAACCAAAAACAGCTGAAAATATAAATTATAAATACAGTACTGTACTGCAATTACTGTAATAAACTGGGCACATCTCTTTATTTCATCTGGTGAAAATTATATACTGTATAAATAACATTACAGCATAATAGAAAAATACTAACGGAAAGCTCTAACAACTGTATCATGCCACCATTAATAAGAAGGTAGAGAATCTCTTTATCAATTAATAATGAGCCTCAGTAACCCTGGAGTTACCACTACCACTTCACTGGATAATTCAAATCTTTCCCTCCTTGATGGGTAGAAAGTGGTTTGTGTTAAAATTTTTCCTGAGTGTTGTGGGTTATCAAATCATCCACACACATTATTATGTGTTTATTTGATATGGTTTAACCGATAACAACACATATTTTCATACTGATTGGCTCATAGCCAAGTTCCTCAACTTTAATTTAAC
This sequence comes from Petrolisthes cinctipes, assembly GCA_033782935.1. Lineage (NCBI taxonomy): Eukaryota > Metazoa > Arthropoda > Malacostraca > Decapoda > Porcellanidae > Petrolisthes > Petrolisthes cinctipes. The sequence goes on from JAWQEG010001288.1 coordinate 68,219, forward strand.
AGGCAGAACTGATCTATGACAGCTCTACTGAAATCATTGGGCTCCCACCATTCTTGCTTCCAAATCAGGGCTCACCTCCCTTCTTATTTGTTTGCCTACCTTGTTTTATTGTCATCTGACTCCCAGTCACTTTCCTGGATTGATGAAAAAGATATACAGTAGGTGTATGGACAAACAAGATATGTGACATCAGTAACATTCTGGATAATGAGAATCTGGTTGTGAAGAATCAATCATGAGATGTGATAAAATATCTGGATTTAAAAACCTATCATATCAGTTTTAATACATGTATATAATTGACTTTTCCTTTCTTCATATTATTTTGTTAAGCTTTAACAACAATTAAAGAATATACTGGCAGCCAAATACTGTAGCAACAAATGTCCCAAATGAAAGCCACAAAACAGTAAAAGGGGAGAACAAAATCCGGTATTAGAGGGAGGAGCAAGACTCATAGTGAGTGAAAAGATTAACTCTTAACTGCTTCCCTTCAGCTGTAGTTAGTGTATGAATGGAGCAAATATAACCACACTTGCAGATGCGTTTCTTAGTTGACTTTTCTGTACAGGTTCTATCTTTATTTGCTTATAATTTAGAAAAGTATAGTATACTGTATAATGGTATTTCAGTAGGTCCTACTGTATTTTCTCCACTAATGTGGTTACATTTTTGGTTCAGTTTGTTTTTAGCAACATTATGAAAACAGTTATTGGTGGATATTTTAGAAATATTTTACAAAGTTGGGCCTCATGAGTGATATGTGATTAGATTTTGGAAGAGTTGCAGATCTGAATTTTCAAGCAAAAATTATTTTATTGCTAAGAATGAGGGCAAATATGGGTGGCTCTGACTGTAGATTTATGAAAGGACATGAAAGTTTAGGAAACTGAAAAATTTATGTTGGCCCAATTTTTGGCAGCTCCCGATATAGACCCATTTATCTGTCCAGCCTAATTTTATATAGTAACTACAGTTTAGCATTCTAGCACTAATTATTTGTTTTGGAAGCTTGTTCCACTTTTCCACTACTCTACAGAAATTAAACAATAAAATTCGTAGTTCTAGGGGGAAGCTTGGTTTGCTATTTGCGTATTTTTGTGATTCATGGGTGGTCTGACACATAATCTCCACAAATAGCAGATGTTGACTGTATTCCAACAGAGATGAGAATAATTACAGTTGCTAACATTCATAAAAAAAGTACAATATTGTATTATACCATACAGTACGGTACCATATCAAGCTTTGTCAGTCCTGATTGTTGCTACCGTATCTCTCTCACTTTTAATCACTTGATCCACAATCTCTGTGTGAGTAAAGGTATAATACTGTAGTTAAAGTTCATCCCTGGCCTGGAGAGGTTGAGACAAGTACTCACCAATGATCCTAATGGTTATCTCTTGCAAATACTGTACAATAATACTACTTTATAGAAGTTATCAAGCTGTATGGATTCAGCACATTCTAGTAGTGAGTTCATACTCTTTGGGCTACAACTTGTGGAGAGAAAGACAACTGGCTATTACTGTTGTTGATGAGACTGTGGGCAACTTTACAATCATGCACTACCAGGCAAACAAGTGCTGAACATTTATCCTTCAATTTGCATATAGACTATAGAGAGAAAAAACAAAATTGAGGAAGCCTATCCCTGCAAACAATTTACCATGCAGAGAAGTGTAAATTTCTGCATCAACACTTACTAGCCTAGGGACCATCACACATGGTAACTACATCCTGCAAGGCCTAGAGAGGATAGAGGAGCAGGAGTCAGTATAACCCCCACAACACAACACACTTCAGTTCTGTACATGCCTCATCATACTCAACCAGCTCACATTCCCTAAATTAATTCTAAAGTCAGGGATAAAAACTATTATTCATCCTTCATTTCAGTTAAGCCTTAACAATTAACTCAATGTGTTAAACTGAGAAAAAAGACACTAAACCAGGGTGAATTCAGCAACGAAAAAAAAAAAAAAAAAAAATCTAAGCAGAACGATTTATACTGAACTGAACATTAAGAAACAAAAATAAACAAGAGTGAACTAAGTGTACAAGAAACAGTTTTAAGAGTAGGCTACCTGTACAGTATTGTAATCATATCAGTGGAAGAAATCCTATTAATTATCAAAAGTCAACAATTCCAAGTACTGTATCAGGATGAACCAACATTAGTCCTTTTGCAATTGGTCTGGTTAATTGGAAGAAAATTCTAACAGCAGTGCAACAGCTAAGGTCTTAAAAGGGTGTGGGAATAGGGGGACAGGCTTGGGGTGGGTAGAAAGCCTGTCCCCTATTCCCACAACCCCCACCCCCCAAGCCTGTCCCCCTACTCCCACACCCCCTAAAACCCCCCCAAGCCTGTCCCCCTACTCCCACCCCCCCCAAGCCTGTCCCCCTATTCCCGCACCCCCTTAAGGGCCCATTACACTCACAGTGGCCCTGAACAAAAATACAGCACAAACTGGCTTCCACAGTGCAGTTTGTGCATATGTGGGGGTAGTTGGTTGAACTGTATGGGCCACAAACTACCCCACACATGCACAAACCAGTTTGTGCTGTGTGTTTGCTTAGTGCCACTGACTGTGTATGGGGGCCTTTACCTGTGGCTTTTTATATAATTCTAACAAGAGTTACTACTCATCATTTAACACATGTCCAGTAGATTACTTGGTAATGAGTAACTGAAGCCTGGGTAAACATTTGATAATCTTCAACAAGGGACTGATTTTAAAATGAAGTTTTTTATTATTAAGGATCTACCGGTACTGTGTACTGCCAGAGAAGAGAGAGAGAGAGAAGGGACAGCACATTATGATTAACAAGGAACTTATAGGCCTGTAGAAAGAAAGTACAGTACCACAATATATACAAGATAAAAAACAAAATAAAATCTGACAACCAAATCACAACTTCTGATATTAATCATATAGCCTAGGCCTAATGAGACTGGAAATGTTATCAGTGCTATATGTAAACTTAAGACACCGATATTATGAGCTGGTTGAGTGTGTTTAACTAAAGCAGGAAGGAAGAGGTTACACGCGGGGAACATTGGCAGGGGACCAACATGTTACATCACACTCACCCTGACATGTTTTCATGCATCTCACCTTCATAAGTAACCAACTGAAACACAAAAGCAACATACAACAAGGAAGAAATATTTACATTGAGAATACATTGTAATATTTTTATAATAAATAATGACAAAGGCAGTCAAACACACACATCTAAAAAATCTCAGTACAGTGAAAGAAGAATTATCTGAGAACAGGGTAATGATAGAAAAACATTAATTTTGTATACTCTAAAAGTGAAGTTTTTTGCATCCAAATCCTCTAACACATCCATAATAAAATTTGTAATACTGCTGTCACTAATATTTTTGAATAACTCCATGTACAGTCAATTTTCAAAAAATGTACAGGTACAGTAACATACTGGAAGTAGGCCTACTGCACAAATAGCTTTGAAAAAAACTACTATAATAATGCACAGTGCATAGTACTGTACTCAATACAACAGTTACTAAAAATGGCCTTCCTATTCTTAATTAGAAGTCCCTTATATGCACCAAAACATTTCCCCTAAGAGTGACTGATAGGGATGTGACACAGGAATGCAGTATCCAAGATAGACCAAAAAAGGGGTAAAACTGTATAATCTTTAACTGTAATACTGTATATACAGTATATTAAAAGCAATTATACATTCTTGTGTAAACCATGACTAACTCAGACGAGGCATACCATGAGAATATGTCATTTATTACATTAAGTAAACAGCAACATATAAATACAATAGTCTATACATTACAATACTGTACATGGCATTGAATTATAACAATACAATATACAGTACTTCACAAGATGGATAGATAAAACAAAAGTACTTGATGCTATTACTGTATCTTTGAACCTGTTGTATTACACATAAACTGAGCTAATGCCATTGTTCCACTACATACTGTAGTTCCCTTCCTACCCATCTACACAATCTTCTAACTGAGCAAACACACACACAAAGGCTATCCCACATCACTGACACCCCATCCGACCACTCCACTACCTCCCTATCTCTCTTATTCCTTTAACAAATTCTGCCTTATCTTACAGTACTCAGTTTTCACTTGATCACACCCTGCTCCAGACAAAAATCACTCTCTGTTCCACTACACAACTGCAGTAACTATCCCATGACAGAGAGTATTCACTGTCTCACCATAGAGCAGCCTCTCTGTCAAACCATTTAGCTCCCATATCTGTTTATTTTGTCCAATCCCTCTTCAGGAGATAATCCACTGTTTTGTTGGCAAGCAGAAGGTTACGTATTCCTCAAACTACCAGAACACTCCCTAATTGAGACAGAAAGAAATGGGCAAAACAGACTAGCCTACTGGTATAACTGTGTTGGGAGGTAAGGCTTACCAAATATTTTTACTGTACACAATACTGTACTAATATCTGCAAGCAAAGAAAGAGTAGGCCTATTTTCAAACTTTATGCTTTTTTGCTGTGCTTTCACCTATTTTAATTTTTGTTTATTTCACCATATCCCATCATGTAAAACTAAATTTTATTGGCATAAATATTGGGTATTTAAATTTATTTTTATCTCCATGAATGACATGACAGCCTTAGATATTAATTCACAAGCACAAGAAATATCATACAAATAAATATGAGCTTTTATAACTACCCTATTCAATAAACATTAAAGACAAAGAAACTGCTATTGTTCATTCCTAAGTGTAAGACCAATGGTAATATGAAAGAATGGGTATTTATCTAGACTATTGCCATTTTGTAGCAGTGTTGCCAGATCCGGCTAGGTCCCAGTATTTTACCCCGGTCAGTTCTTGGTACTTTACCGTGGTTATTTCCCGGTAGTTTGCCCAGGTTAGGTCCCGGTAGTCTGCTGCGGTCTAGGTTAGGTTAGGTTAGGTAAGGTCTGGCTAATTTTAAAATGCCCCATTTGAATATGCCCTATCTTGGAAACAGGGCATTTCTGAAGAAAATGCCATAGAAGAATAGTGTCTTAGAATGGTATAAATTAGTGGGTAAAGAAGGTAAAAACATCGTAATACCAACTGGCAATAGAGTAGATATTTACCAAAGAATGTAATGTAATTGTATGAGAAAACGAAAGACAACTATGAACAAAGCTAACGACAGAAGCAAAGGCGTAGGTGTGACCTGTGTCCCTTTCATCCCTAACTTGAGGGACTCGTTTGTGACTCACCACACCAACAACTAAACAAACACCCTCATTTTCCATTCACCCACGAACCATACATAACATTGGGATACAAAGCATAAGGTGACAGTGTGTACCGGCTTAATTAACCATTCACTATCCAGCACCAAAGTTATATATATTACAGCAACAAGTTGATGCCACAAGAGACCGAACCCTGTTGCTGCTGCCCTTCCCTCACACCACATGATCACTCCAACGTTATTGTAACCAACACGACAATATATAATAATACAGTATAAGCATCATAATATTACCTGGTCTATGGGCATCCCTAGATAGTCAGCCATGGGTTGGAATCTCCGCGAACCGAAGTAAAATTCTTCCCATTGTGATGATGCTTCGGATGCCATTGTGGGTGTAGGTGGAGCAGCTGTACTCCACACCTTCACTCAGTAGAGGTATTAGCAACACTGTCTGAGAATCTTGAGTGTGTGTGTGTGTGTGTGTGAGTGTGTGACTGTTTGTATGTGTATGACTGTATGTGTGTATGCCGTCACCCTGAGCCCTGCAGAGAGAGGCAGCTGTTGAGTCACTTTTGAGTGCCGTCATACAACCACAATAAATATGATGCTCAGTAATACCCACTCACCCATTACCCCATTACTTCATCACCCATGACTTTCCGCTCGGATTGTCACTTTTTAAGACTCATGAAAAAGCATAGATGCCATAGAAGATGGACAATGATGCCCTAGTTATGTCACATAGTGAATGACAACTTTGACAAAATAATATTGTTCATCCATTCATAAATACAACGCCTTTTTACTACTGTATTATCTTTTCATGAACAATAATATTGTCGAAAGTAGTCGGTAAAAACTGAAGTCACAACACTACTGTAAATTAGTAAAAGGTATAAATATACAGTATATGTTGCTAGGGAGTTTCGTGACCTTGACTTGAAGACCTTTTCAGTTTCACCCAATACCGTCTTCCTCAGCTTGTTCATTATAACATAAAGTGATAAATGCACTTAATCTAATGTCTGCATGTATTTTCTACAAGGAATAAACTTTAATTCGTTGTACAGACGCCTCCAGATGCTTACGAAGCAACATTCATTTGCTATTTTTATTAACGTTATAGAAGAATTGTTGATTGTTCGTTGTTCGACACAAAAGAGTGTGAACTTTAAACATCATCGTTGGTAATATGGTAGTTCTCGGCATCCTCGTAAAGTGTAATGCTGTGAATTGGATATTATAATGAATTAACTCCCTGTTATGTAAGTTTCTCCATTCAGGAAGCAGTTCAAGCTGGTGATATCCTAATAATAGTTTAAAAGAATGTAATGACCGAAAGATTATTATTACACAGCAGCACCTATAGTTGTCCACAAAATTCATTATGATCGTCAGTGTTCATTAGAGCATGCATCCATCATAATATGGAGCATCATGCGATTTATGTTACTAAATTAATTAGGCTATACTATCTGCTGAATATCTGGCAACGCTGTATATAAATTTTCTGTACCTCACAACAAATTTAGTGAATTGCATATAAGTTATAATGTGTCCATGCTGATAAGTTATTAGACATATAAGTTATTAGTTAGCCTAGAAATCTCAAATGGGTTGTGGACATATTATACTTGCATTTGACAAGAGAATCCGATTCTATATTGAATTTACGCATGCATTATGGTACTGTACATGTGTGATTATACAATACTGTTTCATGAGGACATTAAAGAGTGCTAACTCTAGATAGATTAGGATTGTAAAGTATGCAATAAAGTAGAATAGATTATATAATAGCTCAATAAAAAAGGGGTATATGGAAAGACCGACCAATAAACTTTTTAACAGTAGAATCGAAGTGTTTGTAAGAGCATGAGGAATCAGCTGTCAGTTCTCTATTATGTCTTATACATTGACCTTATACTTGCTATACCTTATACTTCTCACCACCACATAAACACAGCAGCCAGCAGAAAGTTTGGCAGACGAGTATATTATACGAGAGTGAGCAGCATTATGACTGTGATATGACTGGAGTGATATATATAAATGTTTCCTGTAGGTGATCAGTCATGGCGTCCGAGATTGAGAATTTTATAGCCGAAAATTGTGGTTGGGAGAAACTACCTGTCAATGTGAAGCAGGTGAGATGTGATGCTTAAACTTACCTGGAGAGAGTGAGAGAGAGATAGGCCCGTATTTAATAAACATTTGTGGTGTATACGATGGCGTGGTGCCGGTACGATGGTGGCTGTATTGTTTGTCTATGGAGTCATCGTGCCGTCACCACGCCATCGTATACAGCACGGATGTTCTTGAATACGGCCCAGAGAGAGAGATCATACCAAATAACCAGGGAGCTGTATACTAGTATTTATGAATAGTATTGAAATATTAGGTCGATTCCACAGTCGTATTTGTTTGTTAGCTTCCCAACCAACCACACTTGTCAGTCTTAATTATATCCAACAAACTCAGTATTCATATCCACAAAATCTGCCAGGTAGTTGCATTATTACCATATTTTCATTGTGGAGTCATCAAATTCATCAAACAATTCACTCATAAGTCATTTACATGGCTAAGATTCTTTCGTTTCACGTGCTTACAAACCACTACGAACGATTGTGGAAACGACCCATTGACAAGATTACTGATGATGGAAGAATGATAATGGAATAATGGAAACCATAGTGCCTATACCCACCTATCCCTCCCATTCATACAAACACCCAAGGAATTGAGAAACTCTTATCTGAGGTAGACATACACAAAGCGACTGGACCAGACAATATACCCTGCAGGATATTGAGGACTAACGCTAGCGTTCTTGCCCCTGTCCTGCAGGTTATATTCTCACAGACTTTACAGACCGGTGAACTCCCTCAAGACTGGCTTTTGGCAAATGTGACCCCAATTTTTAAATCCGGAGACAGAACCCTTCCCATTAATTATAGACCTATTTCACTTACCTCAGTCCCCTGCAAAATTTTAGAACACATTATTCATAGACACATAATGGACCACTTTGATAGGCAAAATATACTGACTGACAATCAACACGGTTTTCGGCCTAAACGCTCGTGTGAGACGCAGCTACTGGTAACTACTCATGACATCTTGCAGTCCCTCAATGACACAAAAATCAGACAGGTTGACGCCATAGTATTAGACTTTGCCAAAGCCTTCGACAAAGTCCCTCACCAAAGACTACTACACAAATTAGAATTCTATGGCATACAGGGACAACTTCTTCACTGGATTAGAATGTTCTTGACTACCAGAAACCAAATTGTAGTTCTTGACGGTGGTCAGTCTCCATCTGTTCCTGTGACCTCTGGGGTACCCCAGGGCACTGTCCTGGGTCCCCTTCTCTTCCTTTCATACATTAATGACCTCCCACTTTCACTTTCCTCTACCACTAGACTCTTTGCAGACGATAGCTTAGTTTACAGACCAATTAAAGATAGGAATGACTGCCTTCGACTACAGGACGACCTAACTGCACTTGAAGACTGGGAAGTCAAGTGGCAGATGACATTTAGACCAGACAAATGCCATCACATCCGTTTTACCCGTGCCCATAATGTCATTCCATATACATACCAATTACACAACACCAACCTCAACACAGTCACTTCCCACAAATACTTGGGCGTCCACATCTCAGCGGACATGAGGTGGAACACACACATAGGTAGCATCAGGGCTAAAGCTAGTAGGGTCCTGGGGTTCTTGCGCAGGAACCTCAGCAGGTGTAACACAGACACCAAAATTATTGCATATAACACTTTCGTTCGGCCACATTTAGATTATTGCGACACCGTCTGGGACCCACACACTTACAATAATATCAATAAATTAGAGTCCATACAAAACAAGACTGCAAGATGGGCCAGACGTGATTACAGACACACTACATCAGTCACTTTGCTTAAACAAGACACAAAACTAGACCCATTAGTAACACGAAGACAGATACACAGACAACAGATGATATACAAAATCACAAACAAGTTAGTTGACATAGACAAAGAGACATATCTACACCCTACAAGTATACAATCCACTAGAGGCAGCCACAACTTAAAATACCATACATACCAGACAAGCACTGATATATTTAGGCACTCATTCTTTCCCCGTAGCATCCAAGAGTGGAATCATCTCCCATCTCACGTAGTTAATAGCCCCACTCTTGACACGTTTAGAAATAGGATCACCAATCATTACCTCCCCAATCCTAATCCTCAACCCACAGTCCCTGACCCAATCCACCCTTATCCTAACCCTCTTCCTAATCCTGCCCTGGATCCCTAAATCCCCCGCACAACCCCCGCATATTATGCCGCCCAGGAGCGGCCCTCTGCGGGACCCTAAAACTTGAACTATACTTATCCTATAATTATATGGGTATTTATTGAAAGAATTACTGTTTTGTAGCAATGTTGCCAGATCCTGCTTTGTCCCAAAATTTTGCCCCGGTCATTTCCTGTACTTTACCATGGTTATTTCCCGGTAGTCTGCCCAGGTTAGGTCCCGGTAGTTTGCCCTGGTTAGGTCCCGGTAGTCTGATGTGGTCTAGGTTAGGTTAGGTAAGGTCAGGCTAATTTCAAAATGCCCCATTTGAATATGCCCTATCTTGGAAATGGGGCATTTGCGGAGGAAATGCCATAGAAGAAAATAGTCTTAGAATGGTTTAAATAAGTGGGTAATGACGGTAGAAAAACCGTATGCAATAACGGTAATTCTTTCAATATTTACCATTATATGCTCCTCTATTCTTGTTCTCCTCTACCCTCCATCCTGCCTCCCACACCCCTGGATATTAAGGGGGTTAGGGAGTAGGGGACAGGCTTGGGGGGTGCGGGAATAAGGGGACAGGCTTGGGGTGGGTAGAAAGCCTGTCCCCTATTCCCACACCCCCCTAACCCCCCCAAAGCCTGTCCCCTACTCCCGCACCCCACAAAACCCCCCCAAGCCTGTCCCCTACTCCCGCACCCCCTAAACCCCCCCCCAAGCCTGTCCCCCTATACTACTCCCTCCTATCCCTCTCACTCCTTCATTCTCCTGTCCACATCATCCTTCACATCCCCTCCCTCCCCATTTCCCACATAATATATCTCTGCTCTATTCATTTAGCTGATTAACCAAATTAGAGTACTGATATTGTAACAAGACTGGCATAGACAACATTACAATATTTAATAACAGTATATCATATAGAACCTTCAATTGCCATCCACCCTTACTTTATTAATCTGTCCAATTCTCTTTTTATAATGTCTGGAAAATTGATTCAGTATTGTATTGCCTGTGCCATCATATACTATTTAGTGTACGGTAGATTTTTCACAGTTTTTGAAGGTGCCTCTTTTTCCCTACAGCTGCTGGGTAATTCACAGAAAGAATACGAGAAGCAAGTGGCCGATTACAGTATCAAGACACAGCAACGGTACCGGGGTAACCTGGGTAAGGAGCAGAATGGGCTGTATATGTAGGGACACTCATGGGTTACACAGTTGCCACTTATAATGAAGATGGTACTAGAGGAATAGGATTGTTTAGCCTAGTACTATACACTATACATTTATTTTGTTTCGTTTATATTCTAACATTTACAATGTGTAATTAGGATTTCTTTTACGTTACATATTCTGCCATCATTGCTGTTAGTTCAATAAAGTTCTGAAGCAAATAGAAGAGTCTTATTTAGGTACCATTTGTCTTTGGCAGAACCATTGAACTGATAAGTGGCCATTGTAGGCCCTTACTATCAACCTCATTACATTACTGTACTTTTGTTTCACACAAGGTTATTTACTTTGAATCTCTGAGTATTACTTTGGGATGACCATTTACATATGTACTTGTATAATTAAGTAGCCTCCTAATGTATATTGTATACTTTGTCCCCAGTGCGTCAAATTGTGAAAAATGAGCGAAGTTATTATGAGGAGCTACTGAATCATAGTCGGTCACACCTGATGATGTACCCATATCACCTCTCTGATGTGGTGGTGAAGGGACTGCGTATCACACCCTTCCAGTACTACATCTCCATCCTCACCGACATTATGACTGCAGAGAAGAGCTATGATTCACTTCCCAACTTTACTGCTGCTGACTGTGAGTGAAATATGGAGTATAATGTGAGCACAATCTGAGCAAAGAAGTATATTGTGTGGAGTGGAAACAAATTACATACACTCAATAATGTATGAATACATTTTCTGGAATTGAACTCAGATACTCGTGCGATATGAGATGTGGACGGTATTAATTAATACTTGATCACTTCCACACAGGTTTACGGCTGTTGGGCATCGGACGTAATCAGTACATCGACCTGATGAACCAGTGTAGGTCTAGCCGCAAGCTCTTCCGCAAAAAGAACGTCCGTGACCTCCTGCCCCTATTGCCTTCAGATATTGTTATAGACCCATGGTGGATGGTGTGTGTTGGCTGTGTCACTGAGGAGGACATCAAGGTAGAATTCTAATATCACACACAGTATTTTCATTTTGTAGATGTTTTCTGGTAGGTTCGGGTTCAGGCTAGTAATCCAACCCAATAAAGAATCTGAAAAGCTAGCCAGAGTCTCCTTGAGAACTGTATATCCTCTTAACTTTGTTCCTCTTTGTTTAGATTTTCATGTATGGTATTGTACAAAATTTTTCATAAAAACTATTCTTGTGAATTAATTATTGAGGCTGGTATAAGCCTCAGTAGATCTGGAAATTCTAGACAGATGTGGTTGTGAATCCAGGGATGCCGGATAATCCTACTTTTATACTTCTCTTACCAAAGAAGAGAAAATATTATTAAATGTTTGAGTAGATGCAGTGGTAGCATAGGAGTTAATCACAATAACTTTCTTGCAGAGTCTGGTGAAGGACCGAGAGAAAGTTGTGATTGACTCACTTATAGATACGGGTCCCCAGAAGGCTGGTGACTTGGACCGGGAATTTGTTCACAGCCTCTATAAGTATGTACATACCATTATAGTTGTTGTTGTTGTTGAAATTCCTCAAGCTGTCTGGCTGAGCAGCCCCGACCAGTATAGTAATATGCAGTGTCTACATCCAAAATTCATATCCAGTAAAATTTGTCAAAGTTTTTTTTTGTGACACTCCTCTGAATTAGTTACTGTGAATGTAGTTATTGAATCAACTAGGAAGATGTCCAGTGATGCGTAAAAATAAAAGTTAAAGTTTCAGCATTTGTAAGATACCAGTACCAAAAAGTTTCTGCTCTTGCTAATAGGTTGTCAGAATTAAGGCAAAAAGGGACAATGACTGCAATTCAGTGCTTTGAAATAGTTAGTACTGGACTGTATTTGGCAAGGCATTGGCAGTAAAGACTTACCATACTGTATTTGCTTTCTTAATACAGACTCCTCAGTTACTAATGGTTTTCCACAGAAAGGGCCTAGTGTACCTGGAGGTGGGCATCAGTGACAGTGACTGCATCTCAGTACCACCACTGGAGGGATTTGTTATGAACAGGGTGCTGGGGGACTACCTCGAGAGTCTCATGTACAAGATCTTTGTCTCCATCGATGAGCACACGCCTGTTGCTGAGGTGAGGAAGTTGGTTGTAGTATTTCCATGTAAGGTGTACTGCAGTCACAATCAGTACTGTTTATACAGTGGATCCCTTCTCTTTGTGGGTTAGCATAGTCTTCCTAAACCATTCCTGGTATTAATTGCTTGGTACCTACTGTATAGAAAAGTATGTTTTTGCATGTTTCAACATTGGTATTCTTTAGTTTACTTTCAAGTACTCTTCCTCGTATTTTTTTGCGTATTCAGAGATCATTTCTAACCACTACTTCTACACCCTTCATCAATCTGTTCCAATATCTATATATCTATAGCTTTGGTGCTTCGTTCCCTCCGGGAACTCACCCCAAGGGGGTGGCCATGGCAAAAGAGTCTCTAATTTTCCCTGTTCCAACACTCCCTCCTAACTTGGTCAAGTCCTCCTCTGCCCCTCACGTTTCTCTCCCTTACATACTCTTCCACTCTGTTCTGCCATCTGACCAGTGGTCTGCCTTTCACACCAGGTCCCACAACTTCACTTCCATACATCTTTACAAACTCCACTTCTTGAAGTCTCTCCAAAAGTCCAAACCACCTCAATGTATTACGCTTTACCCTCTCATTACTATCTCCATCCCACCATGTCCATGGCTCGGCTCTGACGCATATGTCAGTGTTGGCAGGATTATACTATTTCGTAGTCCCCTTTTCATTTCCATGCTCACACTTCTATCCTTCACGATTTGCCCCAGTGATCCTATGACCTGTCTACCCCTTGCTGCTCTCTCCCTAATTTCTCTTTCCATACTGCCACATTTACACAGAACTGTTCCCAGGTACTTAAACTCCCTCTCCTCCTCCATCCTTTCACACTTGGTTCCAGTTGTCACTCCCACTCTATAGGGTGTAGTAAAGTCAATCCAATTCCAATGTTGGCAAGCATATGCTTTCCAGTCCCTCCAGATATGTTAAGTCTTTTAGACTAAGTGTCCATCTAACTTTCTAATGTGTTGCTTTGTGGTTGGGAACCAAACCCTCACATCCACCAGAAGCGATCATGGTTCATAGAATAAGGGCACACTGTTCCCTCAAATACTTACTGTGTATATGAGTATTAACTTGTGTGTGAGATACAGTTTACCAAAATCAGATGGCTAGAAGTCTCTAACCAGTAGCCTCACAGGTTTCGTTTTTTCCCTGGTCTAACACTGCCTACCACTTGGACTTAGTTCAGTAAGGGAGAAATGAAGATGAGGAAAAATGGAGCTTGATCAGGAAGTTGTAAATTATTTGTGTGGCATAGCTACTAGGCAACTTGTACCTGACCAATTTTATCTTTTGGTGGCAGCTGGCTAAAGTACTGCAGATTGACCTCTCGTTAGTGAAGGTGGCTGTGTCAGTGTTCTGTCGGCTGGGATTTGCTTACAAGAAGGGTGGAGATGTTGCCTACCTGGAAATGCATCCCTCATGGGAATCCACCTTTGCTCCACCGACCAAGAAGTAAGTTGAACTTATCCAAATAATTTTAACCATTGTTATCAATAAGAGATGACAGAGGGACACAGTACCCAGTGCCATGGGTCATATTCACTTTGCTGTTCAAGCTCATTAATTTCTCAGCACCACAGTAATAATATAATTATAATAATCATTATAAATATTATAATATTGATAATATTTATATTGGCTTGCGGTATGAGCATATTTGTTTTTGTTGTGGAAATGGTTCCAAATGATTTTACTATCCTAATATACTATGTGGGAGGAAATGTGGTTTGAAGAGGGGGAACTAGACAAAGAAAGGGGTTGTATCTATTGCTCTGAAGTAATTTGCATAAGTAAACTACTACAGTGCAGATATACTGTATGCTAATAAACCGTCTTCCTTGCCAGATTGCCAACCACAGCTGATGACCTGTTACTGTTGGAGTTGGAATCAGCACTAGCTGAGAGTAGTCCAGGAGAAGGTGAGGGGGAAGGAGGCCTAGGAACTCCTCGCACCCCAATTGATGACCCCCTTGTCTCCGGTTTCCCTTTTGGTGGCCAGAATAAACGTATCGCCTTTCTGTACGATTCAACACTCACCGCATACCTCATGATGGGCAACTTGTCACAGGTTAGCCAGTGTGTAGATGAAATCATCATTTGAGGAAAAGCCTTTCAAGAATTCACCTTGGTTTTTCATGTCTGGCCTCGGGTATTTTTCTTAGTTATACAGTAAACCCTCGCTAAGTTGGACCCTCATAAGTCGGATATCGGATAACTCAGACGCTATCAGTGTCTCAGACACTTTTCTATAACTCGGATGTATAGCCTATCTGACTTACGCGGGGATTTTCCTAGTGCATCGTCACAAAGGCCTACAGCTTGAGAAGTGACACAAGTTAATTTTGTACAAAACCCGAGTTACCATTTCTATACCATACATTTATACCCAATGTCGACTGACCATATTATATAGTTATGCTTTTACCATGACAGGTATCTATAAGAAACTCAATGTTTTGAATTAATTAACTTTACTGCCTGAAAAATGGTGATGTACCAATATATAATTGGCTGCGTCACTGCCAAGCGAACCACAGAGCCACATATGCATCGGTCATGATGGTATTACAATGGTGACTATAAGTAGTGTTCCATTATCCATTAATAAACTTTATCTTTGCTGTTATTATAGTTGACTGCATAGGAGATGCATCTTGAACATGAGATAAGATGCGCTCTTTGTCTATAACTATGTTGGCTATAGTTGTTTGGATCAATCCTAAAGCATGACCAATTGTTGCCACCTTTTCTCTTTTTTCTTAGCAATATTGACTTTTTCACATAATGTGATGATCTGTCTTTTCTTTTCATCACTATTAATATCACTTGAAAGCTTTCTCTTCAGTGCCATTGAAAGGAGACTACTGTACGAGAAGCAAGCTTAGAAAAATCACAAAAATTGCAGGAATAATGTGTTGGTGTGGCAACAAGTACTCCGTGATTGATAAACTGACTGATACCAGCTCTGATTCCTATACTTCCTCACCTACCATCACACCACACCACACCACAATACCTTATGTTAATATTCATTACAGTATTAGATATATTTCTGCAGTACGGTATTATATCCATTTTGGTAAAATTGTCATGTTTTTGTGTGTGCGCAGCTGTGTATGGGAACCAGAGATACAAGTGAAAGCACATGTAGTTTTGAGGGTGGCTGTGCATGCGGTCAGTTGTACGCGTCAAATTTAAGCCCTCGGATATCTCGGATCTTCGGATAACTCGACAAGGGTCTCCCCCCAATTGATCCGAGTTAGCGAG
This sequence comes from Petrolisthes cinctipes, assembly GCA_033782935.1. NCBI lineage: Eukaryota > Metazoa > Arthropoda > Malacostraca > Decapoda > Porcellanidae > Petrolisthes > Petrolisthes cinctipes. Next base: position 84,312 of record JAWQEG010001288.1, read on the forward strand.
GATTTACTGTAACTTGTGAAGGAGATTGTTGAATAAGAAATACTGCAGTACTGAACCTGTACTAAAATGTTTATACTGGTACATTACAATATTTTTACTTGTGGTCATTTGTCCAACTACAGTATTACATGCACTATATTTACAGGGGCTGAAGAGTCATGCTGTGACCATGTTTGAGGTGGGAAAGATGCTAGATGAAGGTCTGGATTCCCTGATGACAGAGCTTGACAAGATTCAAAGGTTAGTCTTACATAAAAGATGCTAGCTGAGTTTGGGCTCCAGTATTTTTGACGTTATTCAAATTCATAGAGTATGGAAAAAAAAAAAAAAAATGGCAAAATCCAGAGGACCAAAAGAGCTATAGGAGAGGCCATACCAGTCAACAAAGAATATAGAACCTGAGTTGAAGGGTGAGCAAGTGATGCATAAATAAAAGTGTTCCTTTATACTGGATGGTAAATATTGACAGTCAGTGTAAGTACAGTACCCTCAAAATATCTGACATGCATAATTTCTAACCTCAGGGTTGTGAGTTTCAATGATTAAAGCTCCTTCCACACGAGAGGCAATAAAACTGCGGGCAGACACTGTTACCAATATTGTGGGTGGGTGTCGGGCACAAGTGGTAAATAGCTGCCAGAGACTGTTTGATATGGTAACACTGGTAAAAAGCTAGAGAATTTCACTGGGTTGCCCGTGCCTGCTGTCTTTTTGCCTCTCCTGTGGATGGGGCTTCACAGTTAGTTTCTATAATGTACACTCATGGCACTTACTGTTAGGGGAGGTGGCCGAGTGGTTAGTGTTCTGGACTCGTAACCTAGAGGTCGGGAGATCGATCCTCTCAGGTGAGGGCCTGAGAATATTTACTCTTCCGATTTGAGTTTGAGGCACTAACAATAAGGCCACCGAACGTCGTAAAACACCCTCGCTGGTACCATAACAGCTGCAGTATTTGGGATTTACCCTCACTTCCCTCCCTCTGTGGCTGGGTACCAGTTCGGAAGTCGTGACGTGTGTGTGTGTGAGTAGCAGTTGACCTGGGCCACGGTAACGGGCTTGATTAAGCCTATGTTCAGTGTCGGAACATATAGAAAAAAAAAAAAAAAAAAAAAAAAAAGATACTGAAACACCAAGTATATATGGAATGAGCAATGGAAACTCTAAGAGGTGAATGGATAAGTCGAGGAATGACATAATAGAAAGCAGGTGACTACTGATGATTTGGAGTAGATGTGCAGAACAATATGTATGAAGGAAGGTATTGAAGAAAAGAAGTGCATAAGAATAAAGTAATATGGAGGGCTTTATACCTTTTATAATAACAGTGTTGATAAATCTGGTTAAGCAAAAAGTATGATAACCCCACAAATATGTTGGACAACCTCATTCCCCTATGTACTCAGAATAGTGATGTGGATAATTTTTTGGCTCACATAAAAGTTATACAGTGCAGTACCAGTATTTGTCATGTATACTAGTTGTTAATTGGATGGTGATGAAAATTAAATGTGTGTACACATCAGGTCGGACTCTGAAGGTGAGGCCCAGCGATACTTTGAACACGCCTTGACCTTGCGTACGTCAGTGGGCTTCCTGCGACACAACCCTGAGCTGTGTGTCACTGACCAGGACCCCCCACATGCCCTTGACTTGGTCCGCTGGGAGAGCCTCAGCAATCTTGATCCTGCCACCACTGCCAGGCTTCTCAAAAAAAACTATCAGTAAGTTTATCAAAATAAAAAAAGAGGGGTGAAGAAAGTGAGCAAGGGAAAGAGAAAGGTCATTAGTTAGGTTAGGTACAGTATGTTACCAAGGTTGTGTATATGGTTCTTATTCAAAATGAGAAAGTTGAAAAAAATGCAACTGCCAGTTTTTATCCAATCATCATTAACTTGAACCCATTTGCTTCTTAAGTAAATCTTCAGATATTTGTGAGTGAAATAAGCAGTTGGCCATTTTTTATATTGTGGAGGAGTAAGGCATTGGTAGTGTTAAGGGGGAAGTTTTGTGTTTGTAATTCTGGAGCAATTGAATCCTCCAAACTATTCCAAGCAACAGAACAACATTATTTTTGCTCTTCTGGTCCTGTTTCCTAGCATACTTTGGAGGAATCAAGGCACTCCAATGTACCAAAAACGAATTACCACCTTAAGGAGGAATGGACCTTTTATGGTGGGGAAGACTAAAGAGGAGTATTTAAGGATTTTATGTCTCTGGTCTTAAAGATTGAAGAGAATATACTGTATGCTAATACTATACTGTATTTATTGTTGTTAATTTTCCTTAGCTGGATTCTACTGTCAGGTGTTACACAGAATCCAGGAATCTTTAATTGTTGACACACCCAAGTTTTCTTTGGCTGAATAACCCCAGTTGTGTACATGTTTAAATCCTGGCCATGACAGGAGTCTTGTGGAATACAGTTGTTCCCTTGTAGTGGCGAGGAGAATTCGTTATAAGTTAGGAGTTAACCCCAGATGAAATTAATTCATTAGGATGTTCAGTATACTGTACAGTGAAATGAAATGCAATAATTTTTGTGACAGTAAACTCCCATGTGGTATTAAAAAATGTAATGGGTTATTTCTCTAAGGTTTCTGGTGTCAATGGCCCCACTAAGTTATGAGATCCCAGCCATTGAGGGAGAAACACCTGCTCACTTTGGTCCAGCTATCCCTGAGGTCAACTCCATATGGTTCAAGCTCTTCCTTTATCACAGTACTGGCTCTGGTCCACCCTCACTTCTTCTCCCACAGGGTAAGTAGGTCATTATATCTGTCATGACTTACTTTACCTCTACATATCATTATATACCTACACATATATTATTTCTGTTAGTGTGACTAATGAGTTATTCCGTGGTGTTGAGGTGAGCGGTTGAGACGGCTACCGGAGTGTCTGATGGGGTATGAGAAGGTGCTGGTAACACCCTGGGGACACGATCCTACAGTGGTACCTCTTGCTGCCCTCTTTACCACTGTCAATGAAGCTCTCATGCACTCTCCAGTATTTATCCAGGTCAGTCTTACTTCTCTACAACTCAGTAGCATATATATATATATATTCTTTTTTAGGAATGTGTACCGTGGATATTGAACTGTAGAAATATTTAAATCTATGTTTGGTGGTGTGATTAAATTCTCTAGATTTTACAGTAAAAGAAAGTGTTTTGAATAGTACCAGATAAATGGCCTCACTTGGTAGACTTTTTCTCTACAATTGTGTAGGGTAAAGTCAAAGGCCTATGATTTTATCACTTCCCTACTCTTACTGAGCTTACAGGAGGGCACTACTTCCCACAAGGTTTACGTGTAGTGAGGAGTATAGAACCTGGGTCACTGAGTCAGTAGGTGATCATACCACCTTGGTACTCCTCCATCCAATCCAAAAAAGTTTGCTGCAGAACTGTTTCTTACTCTTATCCTGCAATAGCAGCAGTTGCCCTTATACAGTATTTTTTTTAGGCATATGGCTGGTACCATGATGTCTGCATTCAACACATTCCATTTCCTTTGGAAAATTCAAGTAAGTTTTTGGTTTGTGTATTCTAAATACAGTACATTTGTTTGAATACTTTGGTCACACACGTGTGTAATTCAGTATTATGTATAATTAATTTTCACATTATTAATGTTTAACTTATACAGAGTATTTAAGTAGTTATCTGCAAAGTGAATTAAGTGAACATAAACTTGAGTGGACAATTAAAGAAATTAATGAATGAGTGCACGTTATGTTGTTAATCTGGCAGGTAGACAGGTTTTTCATAGTTTCAGTATTCTTATTTGGTGTTGGCCTTAATCTTTCTTACAGAGTTATGTAAACACCCAGCTGTACAGAGTCTATCAAATCAGCTGGACCTGGAGCACACATTCGGTTACATCAAACTGGTAGCCTTCCCCCTGGCCCACACTGCCGTCCCTCTCACTGCCACAGAGATCACCACTGGTCTGCCTCAGGGTGCCGCTGCTGCTGCCAGTCCTTTCAACACACATGGGGAACTTTCGGACCAAGATACCCCGGCAGCCCTAGCCATACCTCAGGTGGTCAGTTTTGAAGACATGTCAAGTATTGTACTGGAGAAGCAAGAGGAAACTCAAACCCACAGGTACTGTACACTTTATCCTTCAGTTCATGCTGGTAATTAAGCACACATGTAAATAAAAATTGCTTTGTAATACAACAGTCTGAGATTAAAACCTTTCAGTTACAGGGAGTATATAATTGATTTTCAAATATTTAGGCAATCATATATTTTTACAACTGTACAGAAATTGTTCATGTGATTTGCATATCAGATAAATATTGGTAATTATAATGGTCCAGTATTGAAAGATATTACTTTTGTATAAATGTTGTATATTTGTATGTGAACAGGGAGCGAGAGGGCATGACACTGTCACTGGATGGCCCATCACTGAATCAGTGGCATTTGCTGGAGTGTCATTTTGGTCTGCCACTGTTTGATGCATCACTTAACCAGGAGGTCTCAAACAAGATAATCTCTCATAAACTATTCTCACCTGACTGGTTAGTCATCATTTTGTATATTTTCTGAGCTTCTATATGTACAGTATTGGCACAAAATTTATTCCTGAACTGTTTATACATCTTTGGAAGACGGTTACCAAGAAGTTTGAAACATATAATTGAGCATCATCATTAGCAGGCAATATATTTATACTACAGTAATTATGAGAAGTTCCTTCAGTACTGTATGTGCCAGTAGAATAATGTAATATATTTGGTTAGCCAAGTCCATTGATGTACAGTTGGATTTTAATGTATTAATTTTATTGTTAACCTTTCAGTGTTGAGAAGTTTGCTGAATCCAACAAAATACTTGTACAAAAGCTAAGGAAATTCATCAGTGCCAACAAAGTAAGATTATTATTTTTTAATACTGTAAAATCCTTTTCTAATAAAACCAGTAAAGAAAGAATGAAAGAGAAAACAATTTGGCTACTGTACATGTTAACAGAAATCTAAATATTTCAAAGCTAATATATTAAATTATCATAAATAATATTAATTATTGCTACTTAACTGTATACTTACAAAATTCACCACTAAGAAAATTGAATAGTACAGTATATTAAACTTACTGTACTCCATATATTACCTTTGTACAAGTGTGGGCAAAACTCATGCAATCAAGACCTGATTAAAATAATCACTGATTCATTTGGCCCATGATATTTAGATTTGTTGCCTCATTTAACTTTGCTGCAGTTCCAAACATGAAGTGAAGAACTGGTTTTTTAACATATGTTCTTGTATTTATAGTTAAATTTCAACAGTCAACAGTAAAATTCAGTCCAGTACAGTAATAGATATAACTGATTAATACTTGGGATCTGGGACAGGCACAGGGGCTGTGTGTGGAGGTGCGTCAGCGTGGAGGCTGGAGGGAAGGTGCGTCTAACCTGCCTCTCCCTACAACACCCCTTCTCTTTGCTGATGGTACCCTTACACCCTGGCCGCCCTCCTGATATTCACCCCCACTTACTGCTGGCAATCACACACACCACAGGTGACAAGGGAAGGTAAAGTGGCACACAGCATGAATGAAATAGCCAACAGATGATGAACAATGGGAGACAAGATGATGGTAGGCTTTAACTTGGCAGTGTACAGCTGCAGTTCAAGTAATATTATCTCAACCAGGATAATTTTTTTTCTTTTGTATAGACAGAGGTAGCATGAGTTAAGTCTAAGGGTAGGATGAAAGTGTGCCAAGGAGGAGGGAAGAAACATCAACCAGTAGTCAGGTAATGTCTGTATTTAAGCCACTTGAAGAAAGATAACACACACAAAAAAACATCTTAATTGTTGGATAGTTTACTCCTATTACCTACTGTACATACCAAAACACACGCAACGTAGATTTCATATGTACATTGAATTGTGGCCAACTTAGTAAATTATCAGAGAAGATAACTTGCATCGACTTTACAGGACTTCATTCATGCTTAGTGGACCAGATATTATAGATAGTTGCTGTGATAATTGCAAGTTACTCTATCTGTAAAGGAATACAGAGAAAGAGGAAAGGAATAGAGCAGATACGTGTAACTAGAAATGGGATTGGATTTTGTTTTCTTTCTTGTTAGATGACGTACAGGCTATGTAGGAAAATGTATGGAATTGAAACAAATTGGTGAAATAAAGGTACCATAGATTGGATGGGGAAGATAAAAGAGGAGGAGACCAAGTAAGAGGGAGCATGGGAAGGTACCACTGCAGTGGAAGAAGATTATGGAAGGAAATTAATATGAATACCATATAAATCAAAGCAATGAAATAGATATAAATAAGGAACAAATTGTATGAAGGAAAAGAAGAGAGAGGATTGGAAGTACAGTACAGTAATAGTAAAATGGAAAAAGTTGAGAAAGTGGATGCAATGTAAGGTGGTGGAAGGGCAAGTGGGAGCGATGGAGTTAGTGAACCTGCAGTTGGAATATAAAGATGGAAAGGAATGAAAGGCAAGACAAACTGGAAGGGAAAAGAAGAGTTTGTGAGTCAATGCATTGACTTTGAATTAGTCAGTTATGGTATTGATGTATGTTTATGATTGACAATGTTCCATATTATGCAAAAATTAGTACCATAATACTGTATATAGTAGAGTTGCAAAACAAAGTATTATTGTATTATGTTGTTGAGATTTTAGAGTTTTCCAGTTTGTATGAAAGAAGACAGTGGTGCCATAGTTTGTACTGAGGTTTTGTAAGTTTGATAATATTCTGTAATATAATTAATCTGTTAAACGAGTCATATGAAACCAGATATGCAATTTTTTCTTTTTTTTTAAGTCATAACATGAGTCCCCATTGCTTAATCAAAAATTATTGAAAGTTTGTGGTGGCTATCTCTGGTATACTATATGTAATATCCTGTTGGATAAAGTGCTCAAAATCATGTACTGTAAGTTGTTCTCTGTTCAGACTATCTTGGCTTAAGAATGTCTCTTGCCACAAAACTGAACTGTGCAGTAACAGAAAAATCAGAATTTGCTTTTTGTACAAAGTTTTGAAGGAGTATTCAGATACTGTACTGTAATAATTGCAGTCTACACTTCCACATACAGTATATCAACTTTCTCCAGCTTAGTAATATTATGCCTTAACCTTCATATCTTTCATGTATCTTTTAGTATGTAGTTATAAACCTTTATAAATGGTAAATAATGCTGAAGTATGTAAATGAGATATACAACTCTTATAGTGTGTAACTTTGAAGCACAACAGTATGACAATATGCATACCTGAGATCATAAAGAGTAACTGTGATTGGTCAATGCTCTCCTCTCACTGGTTAGGAAAAGTCATGCACCAATACACCAGCCCCAGGGTTTAGAATCTAACTGTTGCTGGATACTGGGATGGCCAAGAATGTGTTACTTCCTCCCTTTCCAGCTCACACAACTCTTCCATACTGTTCTAAACTCCATCTCTCGACCTAATTCTACTCTGACCCCTCTCTCTTATAAAGTCAGTTTTGCACTCTCCATGTGACCAGACCACCTCAGAATATTTTTCCTGACACCCTCCAATACATCCACCCCAATGCTGAAAAAGATAAGACTTTTAAGTATTTAAGTATTGTTCCAATGCTCTCATTCTGAACTTGCATCCCTCGACAATATTCATGTGTCACTACTGTAAGTTATGGTAAGGATTACAATGCTATCATGCAGCAACATATCTGCCTCCATGCAGACCTTTCCTCATTGTACCACTCTCCATTTTCTATAACTTGGCCATTCAGCCTCGCATACCGGTACATTTGTTTCACACCAGTAACACCATACTAAGTGTGTTCAATGGTATTGGCAAATTCCACTTTACTTCTCTCACAAATGCCATTCTGGTATTCCCTGAATTCATGTACAAATAAGAAGACCGTGTGTTCAGTACACAACCCTCAAGTGTGTTGAACCCACCAAAACTTTTGTTATTTAATGGCAGTGTGGGCAAATGGAAACAGTGTATACTGCAATCAAACTTAGATACAGTACCTTAAAATATTCTGTTATCCAAATTTGTTCTTTATATCTGATTTTTTTTTAAATTCTAATGGTGGTAACACTGTTGTTGAGGATAAAAAAAAATCAAATTGTCTAACTGGGTGCTCAGTACATAATATGTCCTGTGTCCACTGATCATATAATTCTTTGGTTACCATAGTGAGGGTGTATTTAGTACACACTTAGTACAAAATATATGACTGAAACAGTATTATGTACAATTACGGACAAAGGTTTCTTTCTACATAAGGGTAACTTCTTAACATTTGACTGCTTTTCTCTAATACTCTTTATATATTAATTTCTTTATTATTTCTCTTTATTTATATACAGTATCTCTCTTTATATATTAATTAAGAAGCATCTTCTAACTTCTAGTAAACATTCACACACAAATTAAAGCAATAACATCAGAACAGTACATGAAAACAATGGTAAGATAACTGTACGAGTCACCAGAGTGGAAAGAAATTTTTGTCTGCAGTCGTACAAAAGGTATATTTTGAACCTGTTGTCCTTAGTGGCTGAACAGTAATGTTGGAGGTTTATCCTAAAGCATAATTGGTTTTATTCCTTCATTTTTTTTTCAAGTCATATTGCACCTTCTACTGTGGTTGTCATGTTCTGGATCAATTATGCTGTTAGTGAAAATTTTAGTTTTTAAAGGGCAGTCATACATACTAAGTCAAAGGCCCTGAAATGTTGATCATAAATGTTTGAAAAGACTGGAACAAAATATTTCATGTCATCTTGCACATTCAGGCATCACCCACACATACTGTAGATAGCATTACATGTAGCCTCACCCTACCATACTTCTATACATTGCTAGCATCTTTCATTTGTCATTTTGCATAAACTAATGTATTACACACAATTCCATCCAGCATTCTATTTGTGGTGTTCTTCATATTAGAGGGTACAGTATATTGAATTTATTGTTTTATCTTCCTGTTGTCCCATTATCAATCTTTCCACCTTAGTACAATTTATGCTCCTTCAAATGCAACGTCTAGGCATGTCGAACAAAAGTGGACACAGTGAGTAGGCTTCTTACCTTTAGTCTTTTCCTCACCTAATGAAATATAAATGAATAAATAAATATAAAATATTGACAAAAAAATTTCAGAGATTTATATTACACTAAAGATTCTGGCATTTCTGTTGCCAGAGCATACTTTCTCATTTTCACCATGTAAAAGTGGAAAAGGTGAATTGCAGGGGACTTCACAATGCTGTTGGTATCAGTCTGACCCGTGTTCTGACAAGCCCAGTAGTTAGCATGCTTGCCTCTCAAGTGAACAGTGATTCTAACCTCTATTTGAATTTGACTGAACCAGGAGTGGATATTTATATGGTTGCAAATAGGGTGTTCTTATGTGTATATAATATTATATTAGGACCTTGTTAAGGTAACCCTACTGATAGACATTCTTCACACATAAATAGTCACTGCAGAACAGACATTACTGTATTTTCACTTGAACTTTCACACACCCCTATATACTCCCTCTCAATATGCCTTCACAGCCAGCAAAAATAGGGATTTCCTGGCTATTACCCCTTCTCTTGTGATAACAGACCTGACATGCCACATGGAAACGAGCTAAAAGAAACATATCATGAAGCACCTCTTTACCTCCCGTCATTAACTTGACCTGACAATCACATTGTCACTTCTTGTAACCTCTGTAAGTATACATGATCAATACAGTAGAGTCCTGATATTTTGTGAGATAGTCCTAAATATAAATTCGCAAACTTCACTTTAGCTATTTCTAAATGGAGTAACAAATACTGCATGTGTTATTGAAGGCAAAAAACTGCACCCCATTAAAGTGACCAACTTTCTGTATCGCACACCTCCCTTACTCCTAGAATTCTTGGATTCAATTAAAGATTTATTTTTAATTGGCTTACTCTTGACAGAAATTAATCTATTTACTGAATTTGTGTAAACATAACATCCATCTGCACTTTGAACAAAACACCACTAGCTACTTTATATATATTCTTTTACTGTTCTCTTCTCTCTCACTAGTTTTTCAAAACCAACAAAAGCTGATTAATAAAAATTTAATTAAAGTTGGGATAGGCAGACTTGGAAACAGAAATGGGCATGGAAAATTTAAGGGTTTGCGAGTGATGGGAAGGAGGCAATGGTGGTGTCCGAAATACAGCCAAGTAACCCTCCACACAGCCACTATAGTCACCAACCTCTCATAATAGACAGCTCCCATACACTTACACTAACATTCCTTCAGAAATCTAAAATCAACTTGCCAGATTATGGCTTGAAGAACTCTGCAATTTTTTTTTTTTTTTATTGAAACCAGCTTTATAACCAGGGGTACAAATTACAGGGTCCATTCATTCCCTCTGTAATTTCCTCCTAGAGAAGAGCAGCCAGCCCCAGCACTTAATTGTAAAGAAAATTTGTCAATAATTTTTACTTCAAAGTGAATGTCTAATTTTACTGCTTGGCACACTAAGGGCGAACAGTGGAAAAAGCAAAATATTTTATGACTCTACTGTATTAGCCTCACTCAGATTCCATTCCACATACATTTTTACTCCTCTTACAATAGATTGTTGTTACTATTGTCGCCAAGTATCAGTATTATTACAGGTACTGTACTAAGCCTTTTTTATTTTGTTGTCTTATGTAAAAAACTGGCTCTTTATAGAGCAGATAGACAAAAGCCAGGGAAGAATAAGTGTATTGTAACACATTTTTATAAGTTATAAACAATCCGTATGCTTCTGTCATTTGCAATGATGAACAGTGTCGTAGTATTTCACAGCAGCTGCCTCAATTTTTGTTAAATATTTTATGAATTGCTCCTTTAGTATACAAATGCACACACAAATTACAGATGACTATACAGGTATATATTATACAATACAAAATGTTTTTTTTTTAGCTGGATCCTATACAGCACTTAGATGCATCGCACTATATGCAGACGACCTTCATCCTATAGTTAAGCAGTTGTAGTATACCTTACATGGCATACAAAATTTAGTAGAATGCCAATGCTGTTCTTCAGAAACTGAGCGAGTTACATGAAAATATCTATCTCATGTTATTTTAATTTTGCTTAAAGAGTGTATGCTTTTGTGAATCTCTTACATAAAATCAGAGGGATGCATCAAACAGGTACAGCAAATACCACCAGACTGGGTTTATAAATCTGTAGAACAGTGGTTCTTAACCTCTGTATTCCTGACACTTACTCGAACTCTAGAAATACACACAACCCCTTACAGTCAGTCATTTCATCTTTACAAACTGCGGATGTAAAACCACATGTAGCAAGTCGTTCTTTATCATTATACCCTATAAATTTCACTTGAGTAAAAAATTACATTCATTATAAGCTATAATTTCTACAATAAACAAAACAAAGCTTTAATTTTTGTTTTTTTCTAGTATATCAAGTTCTTGTACAGCTTCACCACCACCCATAGCCATTCCTCTACAATCCAGCCCACAGGTTGGCACCTCCTGCTGTAGAAAAATTAAATGAGGGCAGTGGTCTGTAAGTGGTTTACTAACCCTGTACTGTACTGTAATGTATAGTCATATACTGTATTTAAGAAATGGATTACTGTACTGTGTAATTCCTGTATATCTGCTTCTTTAACATTCTCACTCAAATAAAGGCTAAGTGAGCTCAAGAAAACCAGCCAGTGTTGTTCCTGACCACTGAGTTCAGCGTACAAGCCCTAAGAATAAGCATGTACAGTTGGACCATATTTATCATACTTATGTTTTTTATACCTTACATAGTTAAGGTACTTGTTTGCATTCTTTAGAGAGAGCCTTGTCTTACACCATTATCATCACTGGGGGGCATAATTATGCCTGGTGGTGGCACTCTGTTGTGTCCAACTTTTGAGATCCCTCTGAACAAACCACCATGCAGATACTATTCCCAACCTCAGTACCTCCTAGCACGAGTCATATACTTGCCTCAGCCACAAATTGTATGGACAACCTGGCCTCTTCCACCCAGAGTCAAGCCTTTTGGATATAACCCTATATGCTGGGTCAGTCTCAGGTAATCAAGTTACCGTACATACCCATATAGCTGTAATCATTTTTCTTATATCAAAAGTAGTCTCAAACCAGTCCACAGAGTACTTTTTGCTTGGATATGAAGTCCATTCAGGTATAACCCATGATTCAGCTGGCACTTTGTACCATATGAAAGATGAAGATTAGGGTCTAGGGGTGATAGCATTCTTGGTTTTACTACGCTGCAATGCGTCCCGGATGCCTCATGGCTTATATCACTGAAAAAATTTCTGTCTTCATAAAGTTACCAGAAAACAGCCTAATATGCAGGTGGAGGTTTAGAAGTGTTTATTGAATGATAACGTAATGAAGTAGTGTTTGGTTACTTGCATAACTAACCTGATTAGCACAAAGTGACACTTGGCCCTCTCTTTAGTATCAGATGCCTAATATGAGTTTCCATTGTCTTTATATTAACATTTAACTTCACATTCTTTTAGTTGTAAGAAGTTTGTTTTGTTTAATATAGTTTTGCACAATGTATATAGAATTTTACTTTACCTTTTGTCATGTGCCAGGACATCCTGGTAAGGCAATGTAAGAAGACAAAAAATAAAACTGATACAAATGTAGACAAACAGTAAATTTTTCAAAAGTCATAGCAATAAATTGGGCATCAGACGATACATACAACTAAATATTTGCTACTTATGGTTGTGCCTCCCAGGGGGCACCACCAATATTTAAACAATGGAAAGAAAAATTAACTTACCAATTTTCAGCAAGAGACAGGTATAATCTATGCAGGGGATGTAAAATATGAAAATAGATCGTCCAAGGACAGAAAAACCTTGGAGTCAGAAGGGAGGAGACAGAGGAAGTACTGTACAGCTAGGACCAAAGGAAAATATTATAGCATATAGCTATATGGAAGTGTCAAGGGTTATCAAGATTACCAATTTACATACCCGACACTTCAGAAGTACAGCACACATCTCAATTATACGGAATTATTCAGCCAATCACCCCGCAGGATGATGATAATTATAATAATAAAAAACTTATGTGCAGGCACCCCTAAACCTCACCTTCTCTTCCTCAATGAAACTCAGGTATTTGCAGCAACTGATAGTAATCCATTCACTATCCTCAATTTTGTGCTAAAGGTGGATAACCAACCCCATACGTGTGACTCTAAACTTTTACTATTAGACATATTTTTAAAGTGCTTCATTGTGTCTGCTCCTAAATCTAAGTCTTCTTTAACCTAAGTACTGGCCAAGAAGACCAAGAATAGAATAAGGTCAGCCATGCACATCACCTTGGATGTCACTATACTGTACTAACCATAAGAAAGAGCTGTCCAATAAAGTAGTGTTCATGAAAGTTAGAAGAATCATTCTGTACTGTAACAAAATGTAAACTTGAAATGACATGAGTAAATCTTTAATTAAGTGACAGAGTAATTAGAATTGGGAAAATTGCAATCTTCAGCCACCTGACTATGTATATCCTCTACATCCTACCACAAGGCCCCAAAATACACCCTGATCCTGTTTACAAACACAACGTATGTGCAATTTTTGCAACACCTAAAGTCAGGAAAATCATACACTATAATACAGCAAGATGAGAGTGCCTATTGTGTCAACTAAAGGCCTATCCACACGAGCGGACAGCCCCGACGGGCAAACAAGTGTTACCAAATCATGGTGCGGACAACACAAGTGTGCTAATTATTATAGGCAATGGTCGATGGGATCTGCCGATCTGGTAACAGTGATAAAAAGCGAGGGATATTTCTCACATAAAGTAATGCCCGTCGGGGCTGCCCGCTAGTGTGGACAGGCCTTTATGGGGGTATACAGTAGTAGAATCATGATAAAATCTTTGACCATTTACTCCCTTCTTGGCCAAGACTTTGAAAAAATTAAAATATATATCAGGTCATTACTCTGACCTCCTTATCAATATTACTATAAAGTATTTTCCAGCATATACCCAGCTTCTTAGCTTTACTTTAAGCTTTGTTTCATTAACTTCTTCTAAGATATCAAGTGAGGGAAGAGGCTACAGAAACTTTGGTCATAATTTGTATAACTGCAGCTCTTATATCCTCCTTCCCATGCACTATTGCAGACAAAAGTTTCTTTCCACATAGGGGTGACTTTAGTAACCATTTGATTGCCTTTCACTAATAGTGAGCTGTATATTTTTCTTATTTATTAATCAAGAAGCAGCTTCTAACTTCCAGCAAACACTCGCACATAAATTAAAGCAATACAACCATAGGAGTACATGAAAACAATGGCGAGATATCTGTAAGAGTCACCCTACAGTGGAAAGAAATTATTGTCCGCAATAGTACACGTCCCTTTCTCACACAACTTACTGTTAAAGGTTAAAGGTCCGCCAATGAGTGGCAGTCAATGGGACAGAGTGTATCACACACTATGTGTATGAAACACAACTATAGCACGCATCACAAGGATGATGAGTGGCCCAAAGACCTCTCCACCCACGTGAGACCCGAGTCAGCTTCAGCTATGGCTGCGTAAGCAGGAAGACCTCAGACAGCTGACTCAAACCCCCCACCCCCTGCTCACAGGGGTGGTAACCTCTGGCATCAGTGAAAGATTTTTATCGTGTCCCGAGCAAGGATCGAACGCTGGGCCGCAGGATTGCAGCCGCAGACTCTAGCACTGTGCTAGCCAGAAGCTACTATTACTAGATAATTTAATAACTGGCTTGCAATTCCCATTCATTACTGATATTCATGGTACAGTATTCAATATCCATATCTACAGGTTAGAATCTAATGCTAAAATTTTCCAGGCACCAACCAGGCACTAACCCGACAATTCTTGACAGAATAATTCCAGCCATTTCTTAACATTCCTGCCTGAATGTTCTGGCTTCATTTATCTAGATAATGGCTTTAACTTTAGGGAAAAGAACATGTAAAATCATCCCAATAGGCTCTGAAACCATCCCTAATGTGTGGTGCTATGTACAGTTCATATTCTTGTCCTTAGGAAGGAAACTGTAATGTTGATAAATTATATTTAGGAGTGTTAATATTATGGTAAAGAATACAATATCAAATAAAATAAAAAAACAAAGTAATCAGCATATTACTGCATAAATGCAAACTGAAAAACTAATATTTATTTTAGGTAATAAGTTTTATTTGCAAGATATAAAAAAATAAACTTCCCCATTAATTTCATATGATTCACAGGAGGGAAGGAGACCTGTGCACTACCACTGGGCTGTAGCCCTTAAGCATTCATTATTGGTGTGTACCTCATTCCATTTTCTGGCACTGCCAGATATATTATCTGTGTTAAACTTTGAATGGATGGGGACAACATACTGTACTACCAGATGACTACATGCAGATTTTACCATTTGCTCCTGACACACATCCATGATGGACGAGACCCAAATGGTGATCGACATATCAGAGTGTGTCATTAGTTACCGATATATAGTTGGTCAGAGACAATCTTCCATTATAATCCTGGACAGAGCACAGGTAGGGGTTGGTTCTAGAAATGTGTCAATATCAAGACAGATGATAAAAATACCCATTAATCAATCATCAACTGATACAAACACTCTTGATACTATACAATGACAGATATTTTGCCAATACATGTACTGTACTAATACTTTTATTTTGGTCCACATATTATCTGTAAATATAATAAGCATATAGAATAGCTACTCTTATCTTTAAGTTATGTATGTGAAGTTTTGAGCAAAGTTTACTGAATGAGATACAAGTTAAGGGGGAAATTTTGTGTTGGTAATTCTGGATCAACTGAATCCTCCAAACTATTCCAAGCAACAGAACACTATTATTTTTCCTCTTCTGGTCCTGTCTCCTAGCACACTTTGGAGGAATCAGGCACTCCAATGTACCAAAAAAGAATTACCACCTTAAATACATATGAAACAGTCTGGCAGTACTGTCAAAATAATGCATTATACAGATTCATTAATTTATGAGATATCTTGTTCACTAACCAACAAATGAAAACACACAATTGTGAATGGTAATGTAATATCATCTATTTTCAATTAGATGCAGTACTATCATTAGGCAGGACTGTCTCGAATCACATACTAAAAAACCTAGCAGTATTAGAATATTGGTCACTTCTTCACCTTGCCAATACCAATACTCCTTAAATTGGCTGATACTGCTGAGACTAATACTATTGGTACATCTCTAGTTAATTCCAAAACATTTTTGGGCAACTGTACATTACACACATCATAAAACAAACAGCACTTGCAAGTTGCATCCAAAAAAATTCCAAATCTACTAAAACTGTTACTCAGGTACTATGCTTAATGATTAAATATTTAGGTCTATTGGAAAATATTTTTGGCAAATCTTATAAAGGGAGTACTGTATATATATTTTTTTCTCTTTACTGTTATGCTGTGCTTGATTGAATTGTGATGTGGATCAAAATATTCATACATTTTGGGTTTCGGTTGGAATGTTTTAATGTTATTGGTCCTACATAGTATCCAACTGCATCCCATCTGCTAGCTACTAGATACTTAATGTTAAAAACTAATTTTAAATCACATGCCACATATGATATTACACAGTACTGTTTGATTAATTAATATCAGATAAACACCAGTTTGATATATAAGATATGAAACTTGTTTATAATTTCTTTTTTTTTCAATATCATACATCAGCTTCATAATTATAGAAAAGAGCTAAAAGAGATAAATTGGTAACATAGTTATGCTATTAAAATCACAAGAAAAAAATATAATTTCCTGAACAGTTTTTAAAATACAAATCTTAACAACACAAAGAAAATTAGTAATCTCTGCTGTGAAAAAAAAAAAACAATACAAAAAAAAAACTGTCTTTCAAGATCTATACTGTAGTATTATGTGCTGTATATGGCTTTCACTACGTTAGCACTGGTGATTGAAGCAAAGGTGATTCAGCCACTAAAAATCCCTACAGCACCTGTAGTACTTGTGTGAAAGGCAGCAAAGATAATCAACATATGCATGACAAGGAACCTCAACATATATGGAGGAGGCTGAGCAACTTAGACAGATTAAGTGAAAAATCAAAATACTGTAAGTAGGCTAGTCCACTAAATACCTACCTACGTATATATATATATATATTTCCCTTCTCCAGAGTGGATTCCCACTACTTGTTTACTTTTATCCTTTTATATCCTACTGATGACACATTAAGAGGGAGGGACACTATCAAAATTCTGATCTATATTTTCCTTCCCTCTTTACCTCAAAAACAAGTCCATCCATCTATAGCTCTGACACCTCGTTCCCTCCGGGAACTCCCCTCAAGGGGGTGGCCATGGCAGAAGTGTCTCCAGTTTTCCTTGTTCCAATATTCCCTCCTTACTTGGTTAAACCCTACTCTGCCCATCACGTTTCTCTCTCTTACATACTCTTCCACTCTGTTCTGCCATCTAACCGGTGGTCTGCCTCTCACACCAGGTGTCACAACTTCACTCCCATACACCTTCTTTACAAACTCCACATCTTGAATTCTCTCCACAAGTCCAAACCACCTCAATGAATTACGTTTCACTCTCTCAACCACTCCACACTCAATACCAATTGCCTTCTCACATCTCTTATTAATTTCTCCATCCCACCTGGTAAATCCACATGCTCCTTTCAAGTTACTCATTTCCACTGCAACCTATTCTAAACTGATGAGCCCTACTCCATGTCCACGCCTCTTAACGCATATGAGAGTGTTGGCAAAACAAGTGTAATATAAAAACTTGCTTATTTAATTCTACAGATAACTACTAACTATCTCTCTCTTATACATCTGCCTTGTAACTGACACAGGCTTCTACCTTGTGAATAGAGGTGGAGAAGGACTTGAGGCGCACTTCCTGAGAGTTGGCAATGAAGCATGGAGCTGACTCTGCCCACTTGTCTGACACCTCTGCATTCTGATTTGTGTACACCTTCAAGTCAAAGGAGCCTGTTGAAAGATGAGCGGAATCAGACTGAAGCAGTGGTTAATGGTACCATGAAGGGAGGGAGAAACGACATGGAAGAGCTGCAGGGTTGAAGGATGGGGTTATATATACCTTGTACAGTCGGCCTCACGAATTCATACACACAGCGCTAGTTAAAAGGGGTCTTTATTCTGCACAGTCTGTAAGCATTGTTCTGCTGACCAATTCTAGTATTAGCCAAATAACATTACTAGAAAAGTTTGGTTAGGAAATTAATGTACTAAATTTTCTAGTGGTTATGAACCCCCATTGATGTCACAATGGTGTAAACGAATTCCTGAGGCCGACTGTACCTACATAGTATCTTGGAGGGTATTTGTGACCACACAGCAGGGGATAAAAATGTCCAATTAAAAATGAAGTATTAAAATAGAGATCATAATCATCATCATAAAAATCCTATTTCCCTTGAAAAACTTCTCAAAACAGGCATTTTTCATATTTTTAGCACATATCCCAGTACTGACATTTGATATGGTGAAAAGTGCAAATGATTATATGAGAAAATGACAAAGAATAATGAATATAAACTGAGGAAATGTATTTGTACGAGTAGAAACTCATGGATTACCGGTATTGGTGAAAACTGAATTTGCCAACCATCACCCTCATTCCTCACTCACTACACTTATGCTATTAGGCCTACCCTTTTAGAATGTACAACCTTTGAAAACATTAATTTTCCATACTTTTGGCTCAAGTTTAGAATTATTTTTAGTCACTAGCTGTGTATGGAAACCAGAGATACGAGTGAAAGCACATGTAGTTTTGAGAGTGGGTGTGCAGGCAGACAGTCGTACGCATCAAATTTAAGCCCTCGGATATCTCGGATCTTCTGATAACTCGACATTGATCCGAGATAGCGAGGGTTGACTGTAAGTTTTATGATACAGAACTCCTATTACATGACAAACACAACATGCAGTACTGTACTACATTCCAGAACTAGCCTCTGAATATGCACATAAACAAATAAAACAATTTACTTACACACACAGTCCAGGAGAGGAAGGAAGGTGACGCAAGCAGTGATTTGACGAATGACATCTCTCATCTCCTTCTGGATAATCTTCAGGTCTTTGGTTCCCACTTTACCCCTACAAATATAATACAAAAATTGATTAATGACCGGGAATTTTTAAATCTTTAAGCAGCCAGGAGAGTTTAAGGTCAGCATTAAACACAATTATTGCATATCTCTCTACTGTTATTATGGGATTCCCAATCAGTGTAATTTATCAAGTGAGGTAGTAAGATTATCTATTCAGTGTGTTAATGGCTTCTAAATGACCCAAACATAAATAGTCTTTCAAAAGACCCAAGAATAAAGTTTAATCATTTTAATGTCCAGCACTGATCATTATAAGGATATGGACAAGGGAACTCTATACACATTAACCCCTAAAGACCGCAATTCTCAGACCCCTCCTTTCCCCCCAGCTGCAATTCAGGGTCAAAAAATGAAGTGCTCAGAATAAAAAATCTGGTCATGCAGATTTGAAGAGCTTGAATTTACACATCTGAATTTGCAAACAGACACCTCCAATGTCAAAAGATAAGGTCACAAGTGACATTCAAATGTAAAAAAAAAAATCACCTACAAAGAATAACAGAAAATCAAAATCATGCATGGTAACCTTAATTTTCTCACGAAATAATAACTCGATTAAACTATATTTCTGTATAAAAAGAGGTTCTAAGACATCAGAGATGATTGCATACACATAGATAGATATACTGGTACAGTTTATAGAAAATACATGTCCAGGAGGTGAAAAAAGAAAGAGGAGAAGGAAAGTCTGGTAGTGTGAGAATGAAGAGAGAGGATGGAGTTACTGTGAGTAGAAGTGAGGAAGTGAAAGAAGTGTGGAAGAGGCATTTTGATCGGTTGATGAATGGGGGGACGGGAGGGGAGGCGGTGGTGACATGCATGGGGATGGAGGCAGGTGGTAGACGACAGGATGTACAGGGAGAATTAGGAAGGGAAGAGGTTAGGATAGCAATAGGAAAGTTGAAGATGGGAAAGGCACCGGGGGTGGATGGGATAACTGCTGAAATGTTAAAGTGTGGGGGGGAGGAAGTGGTGGAGTGGATGTTGCTTATATGTACATTGGCCTGGAGGCAGGGAGAGGTGCCAGAGGATTGGAAGAGAGCCATAATTGTACCTTTGTATAAGGGGAAGGGCAGTAAGGATGAGTGTGGTAGCTATAGGGGAATAAGTCTTCTTAGTGTACCGGGGAAGGTTTACGGGAAGGTTCTTACTGAAAGACTGGTTGAAGTAACAGGGAATAAAGTTAGTGAGGAGCAGGGAGGTTTCAGAAAGGGTAGAGGATGTGTGGACCAAATATTTGCATTAAAATCAATAGTTGAGAAATATATTGGGAAGGGTAAGAAGTTGTATGCTGCCTTCATGGATTTGGAGAAGGCATACGATAGAGTTGATAGGAAAGCTATGACAGAGGTGTTGAGAATTTATGGTGTTGGGGGGGCCTTTGCTGAAAGGTATTGAGGCTTTTTATGCAGATGCAAAAGCATGTGTACGGGTAGAGGGTGATCTAAGTGAGAGATTTAATATTAGTGTAGGGCTGAGACAGGGGTGTGTTATGTCACCATGGTTGTTCAATATATATATGGATGGTTGTATGAGAGAGGTGAAAGCCAAAGTGAATGGTCTGGGGGTGAAGTTGAGGCTGAATGAAGCAAATTGGTCCCTGGTGGCAAGTTTGTTTGCGGATGACACTGTGCTGATGGCTGAGAATGAAAGGAATTTACAGAGAGTGGTGGACGAATTTCAGTCTGTGTGTAAACGAAGGAAATTGAAGGTGAATGTAGATAAAAGTAAAGTGATGGTATTTGAAAGAGCAGAAACTGAAGTGATTGACTTTGCTACACCTTACAGAGTGGCTGTACCAACTGGGACGAAGTGTGAGATAACTCTGAGGGGCGAGAGGATGGAGGAAGTGAAGGAGTTTAAGTACCTGGGTACAGTTATGTGTAAACATGGAAGTATGGAAGGAGAAATTAGGGAGAGAGCAGTGAAGGGTAGACAGGTCATAGGATCACTGGGAAGGATTATGAAGGGTAGAAGTGTGAGTATGGAAGTGAAAAGGGGACTACGAAATAGTATAATCCTGCCAACACTGACATATGCGTCGGAGACATGGACATGGAGTAGGGCGCATCAGTCTAGAATAGGTGCTGTGGAAATGAGTTACTTGAGAGGAGCATGTGGACTTACTAGATGGGATGGAGAAAGTAATGAGAGATGTGGTATGAGTGAGAAGGCAATTGGCATTGAGTGTGGAGTGGTTGAGAGAGTGAAACGTGATACATTGAGATGGTTTGGACATGTAGAGAGAATGCAAGGCGAGGAGTTTGTAAAGAAGGTGTATGGAAGTGAAGGTGTATGGAAGTGAAGTTGTAGGACCTGGTGTGAGAGGCAGACCTCCGGTCAGATGGCAGAACAGAGTGGAAGAGTATGTAAAGGAGAGAAACGTGAGGGGTAGAGTAGGGATGGACCAAGTAAGGAGGGAGTGTTGGAACAGGGAGAACTGGAGACACTTCTGCCGTGGCCACCCCCTTGGGGGGGAGTTCCCGGAGGGAGCGAGGCGTCAGAGCTATAGATAGATAGATAGACATGTCCAGTGGCAACAGTGGGTTGTTCCGTGTCACTGTTACTCATGTCTGTATATGGTTCCGTAATGAAAGCTGGGACAAAAGTGACTCTTCGACAGCATAGGATGTCTGAAATTGTGATTGTGTACCCAAAATGTTATCACACGGTTCGTGTCGGGTCAGATAAAGTGGTAGAGTGACAGGTGACAAGACAATCGAAATGAGCATTGTATGGTAAACACATTCGTCTGAAACATTGCTAAAAAGGCGAAAATTCAATAAACTCTTTACTTGGGTCAGTGGGTGTTTCCTGGCTACCCTTTTCATAAACTGCAATTATCAGGACAAGGATTATGAACGAGTAGGAGTGTGTAATTTGTGTATAGGATACATGAAGCACACCTACAGGTCCTCATGTTTTGTTTATTTCCTTGTCTCCATGAGAATGTGAGTGACTGAGTGAGAGAGGGGCAGACCTCACTCCATCTCTGGCAACAACACGTGCCTGTTGAGTGAGGAGGCTTAGGCGAGTGTGAATGTGCTTATATAATCAACAGTTTATAAAGCTGGGAGAGAATGCAAGCATTCTATCAATCCAAGGATCCCCCCCCATGAATCCAACCTAAAGAAAGAAGACAGCATAGAGAAAGAAATAAATAAAATAAATCAATAAAAACATATTTGCCCTACTCTTAAAGCCAGCCAGTCCCACACCATAAAAGACAGATACGATAGACTGTACCGACAAGTTCTATAGCACGGCAATACGTAAGCAAACCTATGGGTAGCCAACGCACCATGAGTGACAAGAGCTGGAACACACAGAGGTGGCAGAGATGAGTTAAGAGGATGCAGCACATTACTTCTGATCTTGAAGAGCATGCACAATGATGCAACAGAATGACGTGACTTAGATTACAATCAAGTGACCCTCCGGCAAGAAAATTAGCATCAGAAACAACCCTATCCAGCAAATTGAGATGGTAGTCAGTTGCTGAACTCCATACTAGAGAACAGTACTCCAATAGAGGTAAAACAAAGGAGTTAAAACACCACAGTAACAATGAGTGATCTTCGAACACAAGCCAAGCTCGCATAATACCCAACTTTTGGGAGATGGACCTCGAGATTGACCGCATATGCTTCTCAAACGTGAGCTTATGTAAATATATGAAAATACCCTCAAACAACCACCCACCGTGTTGACAAGGCCCCCTTCCATGTCAGTATATACACTAACACCTCACAAAGAACATCCAGCATTCAAAATAAGTGCCTATTAAGAGAATGGTGAGAGGATTTCATCATTTCCCTATGCTGCACATAAAGGAGGGAGGAAGGGAGGGAGGAGAGGAATCTCTTTCCTATGTGGTGGAAGTGAGGGTCAAGTAATGGGTTCGTAGTAGGGTGGGGATCAGGGTGCCTCAAGGACAGGTAAGGGGTTGTTGCCAGGGTACAATGCTTTCAGTCGTGAGCAGAGGGGTTGTTGTTGTTGAAGTTCCTCAAGCTGTCTGGCCGAGCAGGGGTATACCTAACCAGTGTTATGGGCATTTGGCTACATGTGGCTCCTTCAGTTATCTGATATCTCCACAACTGTGAACTTGCGGGTTTATCGTGACTCTAAGGAAGTCCACTTTCATGGACTTTGCGGCCCTTAGGGTTAAACATTATTGATCAGTTTCAGAAAAATACTGAATATGATACTAAAAATTATTATACAACCCAACTAACTCTTTAACTGATCCAGGTTCAAATCCAGATTCATGTTGGATATCAAAGTCCCAGCGCTCTAATGTTTCCTCGGTGTCCACGTTGGTCACTACCAACACCAGTCGCTGTACCTCACCAGCCTCAAGCCAATCTGAAAAAACATAAAAAAATACATCATGATATCACACTAAGACTTACATCCACCTGTAATATTCACAAGAACACACACACACACAATTTTCACAACTGTATATTACAGGTTTGCTCAGATAATCTCTGGGCCAGATGTGGGGCATTATGGTTTACCTCACATGTTTGAAGTAACCTCCCACACGAGAAATCAAATGCCAGATTCGTGAAGTATGTCTTGCAGCAACATGCATTTTATTCTTCACTCACCTGTGTTACTACCGTACATGGCACATTCAATCATTTAACATCATTAATAATCTCTTACAGTTTTACCAAGTAAAAACATTTTTATTCATACTTTATCTTATGGTCTTTCCAGCAACTGTGGTGATTCTACACTGGGTTTAAAGTGTCGATGCACATTTTGCACAAAGCAATATAACTAACCTGACTTATGAATTATCACTATTAAACAGAAATTTCGGAATAGCCGAAAGATGAAGAAGAAACAGAAATTTGTTCCATAAGGCATATGATACTTTAATTCATTCCCACTATAATTATATACTGTACCAGATCCTAACTTAGTCCTAAAAATTATACTCTTTTACTCAGTGTACTGAATACATTTCTACATACAGCTTATGCTCACCTTTGATCTGCTCGAGGATGTTATTGAGATATTCTTTAACTTTCTCATCAGTTGTGGTGAAGAGTGTAAGGCCATACTGCTGCTGGTAAGTGAAGGACTCTGGTGGGTAGATTCCTCGTTGATACAGGATACTGTTAATTCCAAAATCTGAAGAAAGCCACACAATATTCACCACTGTAAGGTTGTTCCAGTCCTAATTGAGGCCTACTTTGATAGGGCTTAGGAAAATTTCCACCCCAGTATGGAAACATATGAATAAAATGCAAAAAAGGGCATATATATAGATAAAAATATAAGAAGTGTATTAGAATGGTCCATAATGGGTAAAATGTTAACAAGAAATTTTTTTAGTGTCAATAAAATATGGTACCAAATAAACATGTCACAAAATCAAGTCCTGAATTCAAAACACTGTAGAAAGCAAGTTATGATGGAAGTATCAGGATATTTTACTAATATTGTCGGGCCCAAACACGCACAGGCCTGCCTATCTGGCGGCCTACATAATCTGTCCCGTTCAGGCAAAACTGAGCGTGTGTGGGGAGAAAATCCGCCTGTGCAAGCGACTGTGCAGGCGGCCTCAACCGTCGCCATGGAATGTGTCACCGACAGATTTTTTTGAGTCCGGCTCCGGTCAGGTTCAGGCCATTTGAGCGTATGTGGGTACTTCAGGCCGTCAGTTGTCAGTCCAGTCACTAACTGAGGGGTGAATACAATAGTCTAGCCTACCACCATGACCACTCCTGAGGATGAGTGTATTTTCTGGATGGAATTCATGAAGACAATTATTTGCTGTTATTGCAAGATAAAAAGCAAAGACTATTCAGACTACTTATTGGACAATTCACCACCTAAGTTCACCAATATGTTTAAGTAGGGTATTTTCCTATGTTTTGAACGATTTTGACACTCCTATCATTACGAAATGCTTCATTCTGGAGATACCCCTTTATACCTAACTAACTACTCAATAGTCTCAGGGTCGTTGGTAACGGGGGTTTTGGTTGGTGATAAATGCATAAAATTAACCATTTAATTTATCTAAATTAGTGAATGACAGCATTAAAATTCCTTATTCCATGGTTGGCTGAAACTATAAATCTACTGTCATTACTCAGACAGTGTGATGGATAATATAATTACCTCAGGTTACATAAACCTCCCTTTATTCATCATCAGTAGTATATGAATATCTTGTAAAGTATTTCCATAACCCTTTAACTGCAGGTGATGGCAATTGTTGACACCACCACCAAGTGTGGGTGACTGCGGGTGTCGGCAATTGTTGCTGGAATAATTTTTCAAATATGATTATGCTCACAACAGAGGGTGTGTGTGCTTAGGAGCTCCCACGAGTCACACCAGCCTTGTCCAGTCAGTGAAGCAACATCTCTCAGCGTGTGAGGAAGGACTTTCAGCGCTCTGCTTTTTTGAGCTAATTACCATATATGTACGTAAAAAGAACAATGACGTTACATTTCATATTGTTGTGTTGAAAAATGTGATTCTGACATGTTTTATGACAATATCAGAGCATGAAAATGAATTGTCAGCAGTGTAAAAGTGTGCCTTGAGTTGTGGTGATTCTCAGCTGGCTATACAACCTACAAATGTCCATTAAGTCTTCAAAAGTACAGTCAGCGTCAGAAGTCCTGTCGCCTCACCTGCTTCACCAAGACAAGCGGTGTCCATGGACTTGAGAAATACACACGTTTCTACGCCTAATAATCACGAGTCGATGAACGACGAGTGTCTCGGTGAAGCAAGTGAGGCGACAGGACTTTTGCCACCGACTGTACATCAGTAAATAGCTAAAGGTTTGTACTTCAATATAATGTATAATTTATTCATGTGGGTTTAGTAATTTACACGCTAGTAGACACAAAATGTTTGTTTGTTTATGTTTTGCAAAATAGGCCCATAGTACAGAGGTGGCAGGAGCGAACATGCCCATGGTTAGAGGAGCATCCATAGCCACCCTCATTAAACAGAGTTTCGCTAACACTGAGGTAGAAACGTGAGGCCGACTAAATCGTGTGTGGACAGGTGAGGCCAGGGCGAGGCCAGCCACTTCAGGCCACCGGACAGGCTGGCCTGTGCATGTATGGGCCCCTTAACATTATGCAAATGTTTCTATCCTGCAAGACTAAATGTTTGGTTATATATATCTTAAGGGTTTGGTATTTATTTAGTATATTGCCATTTTGTAGCAGTGTTGCCACATCCGGCTAGGTCCCAGTAGTTTGCCCCCGTCAGGTCCCAGTATTTTACCACGGTTAGGACCCGATAGTTTGCCCAGGTTAGGTCCCAGTATTTTACCACGGTTAGGACCCGGTAGTTTGCCCAGGTTAGGTCCCAGTACTTTACCACGGTTAGGACCCGGTAGTTTGACCAGGTTAGGTCCCAGTACTTTACCACGGTTAGGACCCGGTAGTTTGCCCAGGTTAGGTCCCAGTACTTTACTACGGTTAGGACCCGGTAGTTTAACCAGGTTAGGTCCCGGTAGTCTGCTGCGGTCTAGGTTAGGTAAGGTCAGGCTAATTTCAAAATGCCCTATCTTAGAAATGGGGCATTGCTGAAGAAAATGCCATAGAAGAAAAGTGTTTTAGAATGGCATAAATTAGTGGGTAAAGAGGATAGAAACATTGTAATAGGAAACGGCAATATACTTGATATTTACCAAGGGTTTACCTTACTAAGTCACAATAATATATTTTGGACACGATTTGATTTGATTGATTGACATTAAGCGATGCAACAGCGAGGTCATATAGCGCCAGAAGGTGAGACAGCAAGCAGGATGGAAATAGAGTGAAAAGAGGGACAGTTGAAGAACTAAAAGGGAGTGGCTGGGGCCGAAGGGGCGCCAAAACCTTTTAAGTAATGCCCACATCACTATTGGCAATACCCCTCCTATGGGAATTTAGGACAAAATATGACATTTAAATTCTATAAAGGAAAGTTTGACATCGACAAAACTTCTAAGACATCTGTACAGAATATGATACAATTTCAAAAACTTTCCAGCCTTTGCAAAGGACCACACCTTCAGGTGAGATTGCTGGCTGTGAAGTCCTGGAAACTGTGCAAGGAAAGAGGGGTAAATATTGAAAGAATTACCGTTATTGCATACGGTTTTTCTACCTTCATTACCCACTTATTTAGACCATTCTAAGACTATTTTATTCTATGGCATTTTCTCCGCAAATGCCCCATTTCCAAATGGGGCATTTTGAAATTAGCCTGACCTTACCTAACCTAACCTAGACAGCATCAGACTACCGGGACCTAACCTGGGCAAACTACCGGGAACTAACCTGGGCAAACTACCGGGAAATAACCGTGGTAAAGTACAGGAAATGACCGGGGCAAAATACCGGTACAAAGCAGGATCTGGCAACACTGCTACAAAACGGTAATTCTTTCAATAAATACCGAAAGGGGTTGTGTTGCAGTTTGGAGGAATCAACAGCTTGCAATTCATACACAAGGTTATAGTTACCTTAATTTGTCCCCTTCTTCAATCATTCAAACCTCAAATACCGTACAGCTCATCTTTGACATTACCAGTGGTTAATTTGGTGTCATGAGCATATAATAACAAGACATATTTTGTGATCATAATGCTGGAATATACGGTAATTTTGAGACATAACGTGAGAACAGAGTAACTTACTACTGCCAATTAGTTAGTAATACCAGCATGAACTTGTAACCACTGGGCCTTTCACAAACTTAAATAATTTGGTATTTATTGAAAGAATTACCGTTTTGTAGCAGTGTTGCCAGATCCTGCTTTGTCACAGTATTTTGCCCCGGTCATTTCCTGTACTTTACCATGGTTATTTCCCGGTAGTCTGCCCAGGTTAGGTCTCGGTAGTTTGCCCTGGTTAGGTCCCGGTAGTCTGCTGTGGTCTAGGTTAGGTTAGGTAAGGTCAGGTAAGCTTAGGCTAATTTCAAAATAGCCCTATCTTGGAAATGGGGCATTTGATGAGGAAATGCCATAACGTTAGAAAAAAATAGTCTTAGAATGGTCTAAATAAGTGGGTAATGACGGTAGAAAAACCGTATGCAATAACGGTAATTCTATCAATATTTACCAATCATTTCCAATAACAAATTTAGTTCTGAAGCAACTTGCCGTCATATAAATTTGGTTCTGAAGCAACTTGCCATCATATAAATTTAGTTCTGAAGCAACTAACTTAGCCAAAACAAATTTAGTACCGAAGCAACAACTTGCCATAAATTAAGTTCTGAAGCAACTTGCCACACAACATTTACCCAACTACACCCACCAGGGATACTCCATAATCAAACCACTGATGAAAAACTCACAGAAAAACTCCGTTACAAGTTGTGCAGAGCCTTTTAAAGTGATGGAGTTTTGTGTGTCCTGCTTATTGCCCGCCATATTCGTCGACTCCCGCGTGGCCTCCCTGTCTCTCATTGGTCTATACAAATAATTATTACTTAATTTACTTTTATTATTATTATGGATGTACAATATAAATACCTCCATGATTATTATACACATTTCATTCATTTACATCTTATTTTATTATTATGGAAGTATAATATAAATACCTCCATGATTATTATACACATTTCATTCATTTACATCTTATTTTATTATTATTGGCTTTGTCCACCCCATAATATACAAATAATTATTACTTTTATTATTATCATGGAGGTATAATATAAATACATCCATGATTATTATACACATTTCATTCATTTTCATCTTATTTTATTATTATCATGGAGGTATAATATAAATACCTCCATGATTATTATACACATTTCATTCATTTACATCTTATTTTATTATTATCATGGAGGTATAATATAAATACATCCATGATTATTATACACATTTCATTCATTTACATCTTATTTTATTATTATTGGCTTTGTCCACCCCATAATATACAAATAATTATTACTTTTATTATTATTATGGATGTATAATATAAATACCTCTATGATTATTATACACATTTCATTCATTTACATCTTATTTTATTATTATGGAGGTATAATATAAATACCTCTATGATTATTATACACATTTCATTCATTTACATCTTATTTTATTATTATCATGGAGGTATAATATAAATACCTCCATGATTATTATACACATTTCATTCATTTACATCTTATTTTATTATTATTGGCTTGGTCCACCCAACAAATTACACAAATTATTACTTTTATTTATTAGTAGCCAATAATAAAATAAGATGTAAATGAATGAACTGTGTATAATAATCATGGAGGTATTTATATTATACCTCCATGATAATAATAAAAGTAATAATTATTTGTATATTATGGGGTGGACCAAGCCAATAATAATAAAATAAGATGTAATTAAGATCATTTATATGCTCCTATGATTAGACACAAATTTCAATGTCTGTTTTATATTTGAAATGGGATAATAATTGGTTTCAAGTTTCGGTACTTATAAATAATATGTGGCATGTTTTCCTTTTTGTTTTTTCGTTTTGCCTGACTAATAACAGCTGATTATAATAGATGCCAACAACAACTATCACTATTTTCATTATTTTTCTTGTTTTTTTGTAGATAAATGAGCAAAATTCGACAGGCTCCTTGGAGATCACATTATTCACATCCTAATCCGGCATTATTATAGAGTGAAGTTGTGCTAAATGGGACAGAAGTTATTAATTAAATGAGTTCCAGAGAATAGCCTGCAGAGGGAAGACTTGAAAGGCGTCTTTTTTTTTTTTTTTTTTTTTTTTTTTTTGTCGTGAAACCAACAGAGGCCATATTCAAGAACGTTCGTGGTGCATGGCGTTGTACCGGTACGATGGCTCCATAGAAAAACAATAGAGCCGTCGTACTGCTACCATGCCATCGTCATCACCACGGATGTTCTTGCATACGAACCCAAAGGGATGGATTAGCTGGTTTTTAGTAATCGTGATGACGTAATTACTAATTACTTCCAGTGAAAGTAATTGATTAGTACTTGATTACTATAGCTTTGTATATAATAAGCAACCACAGTAGCCTGTACTAAACAGATGTAAGAAAATGTACTAATAGGAAATGCGAATATGTATTGCTTCTGTAAACAAAGCCATGTATCTCAATATGATTCATCTTGTATATAATCAAAACAAACTAATATTTGTGGTAGAATTATATATAAATCTTTTGTCTATTGAATGGCAACTATCGTAATTCTATAAATGTACTGTACACTGAAATATAGTTATTAGTAATAATTTACATATTAATCGGTTACTCAAAAAATAAATTACAGAGTTTTTCAACCAGTAATCAAAGTAATAGATTACGCCCCTGTTTATGTTACGTTAATTAAGGTCACTACATCGTAAAATGATTTGAGAAAGGTAATGACACTATTTTAAAGATATCCTATGGTTAGTTTTATCGCTACAGCCCAAGCATCATTATGAATTTTTTTGGTGAGCATCCCGGAGAGGAAGGTGACCAGCCAGGTTAGGTCAGGTCAGGTCATATCAGAATTATAACGTTATGGGACGTTATCACCCAGGATGACTGAAGACTCACTGTGCAGTACAAGGTAGTTTATTGGTAAGTAACACTTGGTAGGAGGTTGTGGTGAATCAAGCAAGGTGGTGTGTGAGTTTGGCTCAGAGTAGCGAGGGGAGTGGACAGAATCATGTTCTCGTGTCCGTGGTGAGGAGTCAACTGAAGCGGCTTGGCCAAGCACACCTGTCTGGGAAAGGTGTGTCTTGGCGGGAAAACGGCTGGGCCAAGTGAGGGTAGAGAAGCACCTAGTGTATGGTTAGTTTGTGTAAAGCTTGCTTGATTCACTACAGAATAAAATGAGCTGGGAAAGGCAATGAGACTATTTTTAAGGATATCATATAGTTAGTGTTATCGTTGCCAGCTATCCACCCTCCTACCAAATGTGTAGGCCTATATATATTGTTACCTTCAAGTTACCTCGTGTGTGCTCGCTCCACTACCAGTTGCTCTCCCTCTCCAGCTGAGGTCCTTGGTCCTGTGTCTTACATATTTTCTACTGTGTGCATAATAAACTACAGTATACTATCCCTGTGAATTTGGAACATCCCGTAGCAACTAGTCACAGCTCTTCTTGTTACATTATTATAATACCGGGTTTTGGTAACAATGTCTGCCGGGCACTGCTGCTACATGATCATATTTATTTCATATATTTTTTATGAGTCTACCGGATCATTTATAGTGTAATGTTTTAGGGGCAAACGAATGTACAATAGAAAGAGATGTGTATATATATGTAGTGTATCTGGGTAATAAGAGGTGGCTTTTTCAATGCACGATCTGTAGGAAATAAGATATACGGTATTTGTGATGATTTGAATGATAATGATCATTTTGATATCCTAGTGTTGGCTGAGTAGTTATGATAATACTAAGATTCGAGAAATGACACTTGTGATGCATACTTTCTTGCATGTACCAAGAATATTTAAAGATTTTTTTAAGAGGTTTTCAAGTAATGTATGTAGTAGTGAATATTGCAGTCGATTTTTATGAAAAGATTTAATACATATCTGTTCGCTGAGTGTTACGACATAGATGATATGAGCATTAGAAGTGGTAATCGTGTTTAATAATATTGAAGGAGACCCTGCAGAGCCCCATCTGCTGGTGGAGTGGGGCCTAGAATATCTTCCAAACAAGTAACAGGTAACGAGTATAACGTTATGGGACGGTCCTGGAGTGGCGTCGTCTACGCCGTGGGACCACCCCCCAAGGCTCCCGAGGAAGGAAGCTATGGGGGCCAAACCGTCACAACATCCCCCCGCCCCCCACCAGGGGGCGCGAGTCCCTGGGAACGGCTTCGGTCACCCGGGCAATACCACACCCTCACACAACACACACAACTACACATTTTTTCATCACCGAGGAATGATTCTCTGGCTGTCATTTCTCGGCTTCTTCTTCTAGCCGGAGACATTGAAAGCAATCCTGGACCCATAAACAAATACACATGTCCGACATGCTCTAAACCCATCACATCAAGTAGGCAGACAAAGGGTTCAGTTCAATGCAACTCTTGCAAGAACTGGACCCACTTATCATGTACAACATTAGCATCCATGAAACACTACACAAACACATGGACCTGTTCCACATGTCCCTCACCCCTTCCATCACACAGCACCCCATTCTATTAAACACATCATTGAAGACTGCAACGCACACAACCACACTCGCCAACAACACAACATACACTCTCTGAAGGCACTGTGGGAAAGCCCGGTTCAGGCCATGACCTTCCTCAGGAGCTCGGGGCTGCTCGGCCAGACAGCTTGAGGAACTTCAACAACAACAACAACGTTATGGGACGTTATCACCCAGGATGATTGAAGACTCACTGTGCAGTACAAGGTAGTTTATTGGTAGGTAACCCTTGGGTAACAGGTTGTGGTGAATCAAGCAAGGTGGTGTGTGAGTGTGTTTGGCTGAGAGTAGCGAGGGGAGTGGAGAGGTGTTCGCGTGTGCGTGGTGAGGAGTCAACTGAGTGGGAAGCCGGGAAGCGGCTTGGCCAAGCACCTGTCTGAAGGTGTGTCTTGGCGGGAAAATAGCTGGGCCAAGTGAGGATCGAGAAGCGCCTAGTGTGTGGTTAGTATGTGTAAAGCTTGCTTGATTCACTACACGAGTATGATGGAAGACTGCACTGCACACAACCACACCAGGTGCTTGGGGTTGCTCAGCCTGACAGTTTGAGGAATATCAACAACTATTATTTAACTTAACTAATTTATTTGAAAAATTATATTTTAGTTACAAGACATTAAATCACAATGACAGAACTAAAAAATTATGAGAAAATAGTTTTTCTAGATACAGTACATTACGTAAAAATGTCAGAGGACATAATGGTGGTGAAATCACACTGGTGTGATCATAAACGGTGAATAAAACCCACTCTTGTTGACGGAAATAATATATTAATCCAAACAGTTTCGGTGGACACTTTAGAAAACGTAAGATAATCGAATCAATGTGCATTGAAAAATACCGCAATTTCAACCTTAGTTATGGTATGTATAAATTAGACCCAATAATGAGATCCTTGGTAGAAATGTCCCTTCCCTCACCACACACACCTCACCTCACCTCACCCACACCTAGGTGACGCCCAAGGGGATTAACACGTGACCTGCCCTCACCGACACCTCCTTCTACCCCATCCCACTGACACCTCCTTCCCTCCCCCCTCCACAAACTGTATATAAGTTCATACCTATGTACTATCTATGTCATTCCTTACTTCTCGCTAGACCACTGAAGATGGTGGCAGTGTCCACCGAAACTGTTTGGATTAATATATTATTTCCGTCAACAAGAGTGGGTTTTATTCACCGTCAGAGGACACATTAAGTAGAGTCCTTCAACATTCAAGGTAGGCTGCTTGGTATCTAGGGGTTCAGTTATTTGCAAATTTGATTTCAAAATGCATCTAGAAACACAGAATCATCCTTCGTTTTCACACCACCAACCACACAGCTTTCCTCACGACACATATACCTGTACAGTATTTTGCTTAATAAAATAAATTTCCTTTTCAATGTGTCACAACTACTTACTGCACTGCATTACTAATTTTTATTCACGAGATGAATAAAAATTTTCACAGAAACATCTTATTAAACACACGATGCCTTGCACAATGCAGTTCTGTATACATGTGTTATACATAAACACATTAATTCCCTGTTCAGTACTATATCTTTGAGATGCACAATACAGACAAAAGTGAAATATACTACTGTATGCAGTGTATAACTCATGCATATAGTAATGTGCTGTGTGGGCCTTCACATATTCAATAAGTTGTTTATGTAAACATTAAAAAAAATCTCAATACAGCAGATTTATGGCCATTCATGCCTGTAGCATAATGTACTGTACAGTACATAGTCAATGAAAATAAAAACATAAAAAAAATAAATGAGACAAAAATAGAAGTGCGTGGTGAAGGCAGGTGTTGACAGTAATAAGTAGCATACTCATTCTTTATACATATGTGTATGCATCTAGGAACCATGTGAAGGGGAACAACATATACTCACAGAAATTCAACACTAATGTGAATATCTGTTACTTAACTCTCATGAATGTCGAGGGACTACTTACTGCAAATGCACACTATATAATCCGACATTATATTGTTTGGGGTTTGACTCACCAAACTTCAGATAACCTTATATACTGGAAACGTATACAGTCGATGACATTTGGTGGATTGCTATTCATTGGTTCACATATCAGCGGACTATATATATTTTATATAACCTCAGCTCAAACTTTATACACTACAGCTTTCCTATTTCGACAGATGTTATAAAACATCTTGAACAAAGGTGATCACACACAAACATTTTACATTCATTGATAACCTGAAAATTTTTTCTTAATAAGTACCACATAACAATAATAAATCTTTGAAGCTGTGGAAATTATAAAAGTAAGCGTTACATCAGTGATGATTTAAAAAATTATGCTAGATGCATTTAAAGGTTCTACAAAAGACTGTTGGGATATAAACACATGCTTAAGATGACTTTGCAGTAAATTTCTAACCAAACTATTATTTATATATTACGGCTGAAATGAGGTTAACACCTTAACATGTCGGGCAAAATCTATGCATCTGATGCTGGGTGATGGGCATAATCTGATTTTCATTTATAAAATTAGTATTTCTGTAACTACTAATGCTAAAGAAAATATGAAAATATCAACACAAACTACAAGCTTATGCTTGCAAATGAGACCAGAATGAGCGTCATTGGACAGATATAGTAATCTGGATACAATAATGGTCTGAACAGAGATGGTGAAAGTAGGGTAAGTTGGCACAGTGGTAGAGGCTGTGGCTGCAATTCTGTGGCCCAGCATTCGATCCTTGCTCAAGACACTTTAAAAATGCCACTGATGCCAGAGGTTACCACCCCTGTGAGCAGGGGGTGGGGGGTTTGAGTCAGCTGTCTGAGGTCTTCCTGCTTACACAGCCATAGCCAAAGCTGACTCGGGTCTCACGTGGGTGGAGAGGTCTCTGGGCCACTCATCATCCTTGTGATGTGTGCTATAGTTGTGTTTCATACACACAGTGTGTGCTACACTCTGTCCCATTGGCGGACCTTTAACCATTATAGTGTGAAGGAGTGGGGTTGGAGTTATGCGGGATGTAGCTGGGCACAGCTCAGCACTTGCAAAGTACTGCATTGATTCTGAACACCTTTTAATAACAATAATAAGAATGTCAATAAATAAATTTATTCAAATCCAAAACAGTGTTGGTAAATTATGCATGCCATATGGTATATCCCAATGCATATGGGGTAAGAATGGAAATATTGTGCATAAGAGTAGACAAAAGGGTTTTTGTTGATCTATGTGTTACTGACAATATTATACTGTACTGGTATTTTGTGAGAGGCATCTGGGTGCATCTTAAATCATGCAACCAAATAAACAAATAACATTCAATTGCATGAAAAAATTGTATCAGTATTTCCAATGTA
This sequence comes from Petrolisthes cinctipes, assembly GCA_033782935.1. Classification (NCBI taxonomy): domain Eukaryota; kingdom Metazoa; phylum Arthropoda; class Malacostraca; order Decapoda; family Porcellanidae; genus Petrolisthes; species Petrolisthes cinctipes. The sequence goes on from JAWQEG010001288.1 coordinate 120,082, forward strand.
AACACAAGAGTATAATACAGTACAGTACAATTTACAACAGCTAGAAATTACCTTAATTAAGGTAATGGAGAAGTTCTTTTGATATTTGACCATATATTGCCAGACACATCCATTCACACAAAATACAAACAAATGGGGACTGACTACAGTACTGTAATAAATATGGAAGGAAGAGTGGGTTGGAAGCTGAAGTCCAGTTTTTCCTTTTTTGTTAAGTAAGGTTAAAAACCATAATTAATTTCCTTGGCCATCCCATTTAACCCTGAGGTATACCTGGGGCCTTTAAAAAACTTCAATCATGGTCAATTACCAGCTCACACACAAGCAGGTATGAAATGACAAAACTTTCTTTATATTATTGCTATAAGTAACTTACACCACTCACAAGAAAGAACATTTTGCTTATATCATGACTAACAAAGGTAGATCATGAGTAATTAACATTCAGTAAATAACCTAAAATATTACTAAACCAAATAACATTCAGTGCTGCTAGAAATAGACAATATTTTCTACATGAATACTCCCTCTAGTCTCTCGGAACAAGGAAAAGTTGCTGCACTAATATTCTATTACATATTTCCTAAATACTTCTGAAGACATCTGGTATTCTTAACTAATTTCTTTACAAGAAACAGTTCAATAAAAAAATGCAAAATACTTCATTACTCATAATTATCACCAAAACAATGAAGAAGTAAAGAGCAAGTAGGCCCTCAATCATAAATGTTTCAGAGGAGTGAACATGAGGAAGGGATAATGGAGTTCTTGATTGCTTGCCTGCTCTATACTGTTAAACTGCTACTAGGGTAGTGATAATTCCTATCAATAATACAATTCCTTGGACGAAGGAGAAACAACACTAGGACAAACTGACCTGAAAACTTAGGAACGTTATATATAAAATACAGTATATTACTGTCCATGAGGAGTTTTGTGACTGAAAGGTGCATGGAATAATGAGAGCAACTATAATAAGAAAATTAAGTATTGGTACTATAAGATCACAGAATGTTATTGTTAAATACGACAGAATAATATTAGCATACAATCTACACATCAGTACACATAACATTAACTGAGTTAATCTTGAAAATTTGATAAACTTAACAAATATTTTGAAAAAAAAAATGCATATGAACGGTACTTCTTAATGCATACTCTATCTATCTATATACTGTAACTAAGAAATTATAAAAATATAAAGTGTATTTACAGCATTTTTTGGAAAAATTACCTACTTATACTTTGGTCCTGGTTATGTGTTAGGTTTGGTTAGTTTGTTTGTCTGTCTGTTTGTAAGCAGGATTAGGCAGAGTTTTGTGTGGATTTTGACTAAAGTGTACCAAAGGTCGGCCTCATGACTGGCAGCAAGTTGGTCGAGATAAATAAAAGTGAAAAATGAATCCATCTGCCAGTAGACTTTCAAGACCTGGTGGAGGTTGTGGTGTTAGATCACTCTTTTTTGTTATAATCACATAGTTAACATTAAACGGTACTGGGCATATGGTATTTGTCTACAAAAAACACTTCCACTCTTTATGAAAATACATATTAACAAGAGAATTTTGGCAGAGGTAATAATGCAAAACAATACAAGCACCTTTGATTAATTTACTGGACCTTTTAAAAATACCGTCATAGTCATACTACATGATAGAAGCTTCAATAACCAAAGGGACAATAGATATGGGACTGGTATAATGAGGTAACCAACATCTGTTCTCATGAAAACTGATTTTTGAGCGATTCCAGCTATGAATCATCAAAAATTGAATTACAGTACAGTACCTTAAAGTATGTCAAGAGATAAAATGGCAGTACCTTACAGACAAATGGTAAAGGCACACTGGTTTATTGAAAAATAAGGCCATTTGAACTATGTGAGAATAAAACATCCTTATGTACAGTAAGTCCTCCATAAGTCATAACATAAGAGGCTCTAGCCCAAATGACTAAACGGAATTAACAACTTATGTGGTGCTCTGAAGCATGAAAAATACATGAAAACTAAAAATGGGTGAACAGAAAGGAACATGAGTGAATAGAGCAAACAGCACAAATGTTCTGAGTTTTCACTTCATTACTAGTGATATACTGTATAGTGCAACATTTAAAGTGAAAATTTCTAACTTACAGGGTCATCCAGACACACTGGTAGGATAGTCGAGTTATGTCATTATGAGTTTGGCACTGACTATCTAGGGTATTTTTACTATTTTTCTTCTATATTTTTTTCTAATGGAATTTTTTTTTTGAAAGAGTATCTTTTGGTTTTTACAACTTAAGCATATGGTAATGATGACTAACTGAATTACAATTTAAGGTGGTTTACTGTACCAGGATGTTTTGAATCTTTTACAGTAAGGGTACTTACTGTACATACATTCCTTTTCTTAAAGGACTATTATATGTTTCTACATCTGTAGGGGACAAAATACTGAACATGATACAGCACATATACAGTATATATATATATATATATATATATATTCTCAAAACTATTTCTGTCATCTCTGACAAAGAAGATCGGTAAGAAATAATTAGATATCAAGTGCAGCTGAATGGCAGACATTTCACCACCTGAGTCAGAGTACAGACCTTATAATTAGAGAGAGAGAGAGATAGCACAGCCATTATTTTGAGTTGTTCCCAGATCAGTAGGATGATGTGGAGGACAATGGCTGATTGGAGATTCACTATGAAACTTTGCTCGTCACTCCTTTTGATAATTATGGTACAGTACTTATCTACCATATACAGTACTTAACCGAATAGGTACAAATTACTATTAAAAAAAAGTTAGTACAGTACAATACATACTGTACAGTATCTACATCCTCTGAACACATGTACTGTAATACAAAAATATTATATGCATCCTGAATATATGAAATAAAGAAGTACTGTACTGACATTTTGCATCTCTGTACATATAAAAAAAAGCAAAACTCATGCAAGCACAGAATATTAAAGTTTAAATATGCAATTTTAAATATATATAAAGATACGAGGTAATTGACTTAGCATTGCTTAGCATCACTGATTACTAATTATCTTAATTAAGGGAGCAATAGTAGGAGCCTGGTACTGCACCAACATGGATGCTGTTCAGTCTTTTTATTCTACAAATTCTCCAAGGAAGAACTTTCAATGATAAATTGCTATTGCTATAAGTCAAACACCTTTGACCTTAAGAAGGAGTAACAAAACATATTTACCAAGTTCCTCCGCTAATAGCTTTTTCATTTGTATTGTAGTATGACTGTATGTACGACATTTCATCATCAAAGGTAAGAGCATTATATATATTTTGACATTAAGTTTCGCAATGTTCTTTAATTAGATTTTTTCCTAGCTACTACAGATCTACCTTTTCTCCCATTACATTATTTGTTGGCACCTCAATTTTTTGTTGTTGTTGTTCGATGCGTGGAACGATGTGGCTATTAATAACATTAGGATGAAGCATGGAGTAGTATAGTCCCATGAAGATCAGGCCCAAAAGGAAGGAGACAAAATGCACTACTGCAGCTGTAAAAATAAATAAAATAAAATAAGCATACAGTACGAAAATGAATATTTGTACTTAATAAAATATATCCCTACACCCTCAAAAAAGTTTAATCTTCTTTCAGAAAGATTAAAAAAACACACAGCCACAGTTTACATGTTGAAGCGATTCCAATGTTTATAAACTATATAATCTTACTTACAGTAGTTGTGTAAATTTTTTCAAGTGATTTGTTTTCATCTCTGTTACATTAACTTGAAAAGAAAAGAAGGGTAAGAACAATGCACATTAACTGACCTGGAGTGTAGTACCAGAGTGTTGGGTCAGCATACACCAGCCAACACACTATCATGGCCACATTCTCCACAGCACACACCATGTACCACCATGCATACTTTCCACGAGTCTTCTCTTCTTTCTCGTTGATGAAGACAAAGATGTACACTACTGCCAGGATACAACTGTTCCCAATTGTAATGCAAAGAAGCCATTAGTAATGTTATTTCATACTTTACACCATCTCCCACAGTGCAGGACAAGTACAGTCGGCAGCATAAGTTCGCTTCATTTCCACCTATGTATGTATGAGCTATAATGATGATGTAACACAATTTAAATGCAGAGATGACAGATATAGTTCACATATGGTAAATTACGTATGTTGTTGGAATAAAATCTGGTTCAGAATGCAACTATCTGGTCATATTGGCATTATCAAGTACATGAGATGGACGCGAATTTATGCTGCCGGCTGTACAACAAATGAAATGAAGGAAATGAAGGCACAGCAAATGAAAAACAAAATACTAATAATCAATCACATCCAACATACTCATCATTCTCTCCCCACCATTCATGCACTCTAGCAGTATTTTTAGTAGAATGATCCATGTAATAATATTCCCAACTGGGCCTCAGTTGCCTGACTTACTCCAGCAGCATGCTTCCCTTATACACCACACCATTACAATTCACTCTATTCCTTGCATTATTTCATGCTGTTGGGTATCCAGGCATTTGTTCAACAGAGCTTCCTTCTTTCCATCCCTCCTAAAGCCTACCCCTCCTCCTTACTCACTCTATTTCTGTTCTATACAATCTCTTCACAAGTTACAGTTACTAAAAGGCAATTACTTGCATGTGTGACATTTGGAACTATGTCCTGTATATAAAAATTACTGTACAGGGTCAGAATGTCAAAAGTCTTCTGTAAAATAAGTGTTAAAGTAGAACTGAAGGAAGATGTACACTAAAAAAAACTATTGCTACATAGGTTTTTTTAAATTTCATTATGAAAGTAAGGATACCAATGTGATGAACGGAATTTTTAAACGCTTCATTCATGGTGTCATTTTATATCACTGAGAATGAGTAACAATATTTTTAAGAGCGTGTGTACCTTCAGTATTTTGCTAGGCACTACTCACGATTCACTAGCATAAGTTGTTCATACATATTTTTTTTCAGTAATTAAGTCTTGGTCAGAGTCGATTGATCGATAAGAAACATTTTTATGAATCAAAATTTTTTTCCTCAACAAATTGTACACCATATTTACACAAAGCAGCTAAGTGTGACTAAAGGGAACAATAAACCTACTAGTGACTATATTGTACATTTCCATAACTACTGAATGACTCACCAAAAGAGAAGTTCAAGAGGTAAATATGGGCATACAGTGCTGAGTGACCTGCGGGTCATGAGCCACACCACCATCAGGAGAACATGAGCTGCTCCTCCCACTAGAAGCCACTGACGGAACACTGCTGCAAATGCCACCATGGCCACCACTCTTGCCGCTGCAAAGAGGAGGAGTCTTAAGGGGGAAGTTTTGTTTTGGTAATTCTGGAGCAACTGAATCCTCCAAACTATTCCAAGCAACAGAACACCATTATTTGTGCTCTTCTGGTCCTGTTTCCTAGCATACTTTGGAGGAATCAAGGCACTCCAAGGTACCAAAAAAGAATTACCACCTTAACAGCCATGCCATGTCATGATTGTAAGTGGGTTTGCTCCCCAGTATAGTATATACCTGGGTAGCCCAGTGCAATCTATGAGGAGGATATTTAAGTGAAGGCAGGTATATAAATTACATACTTACATGTAATTCACAATCATAATGATATCCTGCTCAGGTATCTTGAATTAGGTACAGTATATTGACATTATTCACACATACACAAAAGTATAGTTTGGAGGAATCTGTATCTTCAAAATTCACCATCACCACAGGCCCTTTAGGAAAAATAAGTGTGATTATATACCAATGCTGGAGAGGTGCCAAAGGAAAAGAACAACAGTGCCCTTAAGGGTAATGTTCTCCTTTTCACTGGTGTAGCGTGTAGTGCGGGCGTAGCCAGTCACTCCCCAGGCCAAGCTCAGCAATGATGTCACACACCCACACACAAGTAGGATCTCTGTTTGGAGAGGTTACAGTTGTACAGTGGAGCTTTTACTGTATCAGGTGAAAAGACAAATTATTTGATATTTGTTGAAATAGTTTTCACTCTACAGTATGTAAATCATAAAAAAATATTCATGTTCATAAGGGTCAAAATGATTATACTTTCAGTATAACCCTCTAAGTGTGTAGGCTGGGCAAGATATGTAAGGAAATAGTATTGTGTAAATATTTTTTTTATTGTACAGTACTGTAATAAGTTCCAAGGCTATCATGCTTTCACTCAGATATATCTAAAGAAATTTATCAAGAAAAAACAGACCGTAAAGGCTCATAATCTTCCAGTAATGTTCTCTGATTTCATATGAAGTTGGTGTTAAAAGTGCCTCTTAGTCTTGAAAAAGATTTCAATGTGGTCTCAATCTCTTCTACCCAAAGCCATATTCCTTCTCTCTTCTTCGATCCTAGAATACTTTCCTCCTAGCAAATATCTACCATTTTTGCCTATTCTGCACTAGTTCTTTTGCATTACTCATTTCCAATCCACACTTTCTTGTCCCATCCTACCCTGCCATGCATAATACTGTACTTAACACAACTCACTCCAAGTCTTGCTGTAATCTCCAGATTTTGATGCCTGTGTGAGGATATAGAGTTGAAGCACCAACTGTGGAGCAGATTCCATGAAGCACTCAAACAAGCGAAGGAACCCAGCATCACCCTCCTCGTACAAAGCATAGGTGTAGTACTGCTTCTGCCTCCGCCGGTCACCTTGAATCCAAAACTTTCGACTCCACAACCCATACCTCGCTGCATCAATATATCTGTGCCCCCCAAGGAAAGACTGAGAATGTTGAGGTGGGCCATGGGTATATCACTAAGATAACATCCGACAAATGAGGAGGTAGGAATAAGAGCAGGAGTGGAGTGTATCCAATAGTTGATGAGAACAAGGTTGCAATAGTATGGTTTGGATGAATGGTGAGGTAAAAAAATGCAAAGGGAAAAAGCAAGCCCTAATGAACATTTCCATTAATGTCTCTTTTAGAAGCATTGACTATATGGAGTACATAAAAACCCCATTGGAATGAATCATAGCATCAGATAAAGTACTTGATCTATCTTTCTGAATTTTCGTCAACAAATTGCTTGGCTTTCATCAATGACACATACTTCACAAGAAACCTTTCTGACCTTAAGAGAGGCCCTAACTGAAGCACATTTAGGCAGATACGTAAAACCCATCGACTTGCAGATGTTCGTGGAAGGTGACCGTTGTGTTCATCTTTAATGTACCTGTAATAAATAAGAATTAATCAATTTCATATACACTGTGTCTGTGTCCTTCAAAATACAGATCACAGATTTACTGACTGGTTGACATGGTAAGTGAAAAAATTAATGAATTATTTATGAGCCAGAAAAAGAAATCAGCCTGATGGAAAACCAACATGCTCTGTACAGGTTTACTTGCATGACATGAAATGCCGAGCTAAATTTAACATCTGTGAGGGGTAAAATGGCTACACTTTACCCTGCTGCTGACTGGTCAATATCCCCAATATCATCATCATTCCCAATTTTTCACAGAAAAGAATTCCAACACAATCTTCTGCAGTCAGAGTGTTTGTGATGTGTGAGAATCTGGCCATGGATGTATCAGCAAAAAATACTGCCATAAAGACAAGGAATTGTTATATCTACTTCCAAAGTATTTTAATTTTTTTATAAAGTGATACTTGTTATTTGTTACTTGTTAGATATTCTATGCCCCGCTCCACCAGCAGATGGTGCTCCGCAGGGCTTCCCTCAATTTTATTTAATACGATAATCACTTCTAATGTTCATATTATCCATGTCATAACCAGCGAACAGATGTGTTTTCAATCTTTTCTTAAAAAATTAATTGCAATTATCACTAATCCGGACATCTCTTAAAAACCACTTAAAAAATTCTTTAAATATTCTTTGTACATGCAAAAAAGTATGCATCACAGGTGTCATTTCTCATACCTTAGCATTATCATAACTGTGCATTGAAAAAACCACCTCCTAGAATTGAGTCTATGCCACTCAGTATCTGTTTCAGTGCTACTTTTAATTTTTTCAAGCTCCTCTTGCATAACTACACAATACTTCACATCATTTGCCACATGCTCTAAATCAGTTTTCTTAAACCTCATACAACTTATACATTTCCTCTCAGTAGACGTACAATCCCTCATGTTATGGTTACCAGCACACTTAGCACAGATTAGATCTTCTCCCTTTGCTTTGGCTGAACAGTTCCGTGCAATATGTCCAAACCTTTGACAATGATAACAAACAGTCGCCATATATCTATCCCTCACAGAATAAACACCCCATTCCAATTTGACTTGATCACGATTCTTATTAATCAGCTCCCTTATCTCTGGATCACACCTAATAATATATATAATGCTTGGTACCACCTGAAGCAGGTTTGTCAAAAAGTAGCTCCATTTTTGTCTTTACGTCAGTGACTCCCTGTAAGTAGTTGTTCCGATCAACCAGATTCTCAATAATCTTGTCTCCAGATTCTTCCTCTTTGTTTACATTACAAATCATTATCTTGGGCCTTAACTTCCTTACATTTTTTGTCATCACATTAGGGACAGCCACAAGTTTTTGTGCTGCTTCATCTCTCTTCTTTTCATCCTCAAAATTCATCACAATGTCTCCCTTCTGAGTGAATCTTGTGTCAACTATTTGTGTACCATCTAGAGCCAGAGAAACTTCTTTCTTTTATCCACAACCTTATCATCAGTTGACTTTACAACCAGTAGATTTTTCTTCTTCTTCTTTTTCACCACAGTGGCCCAGGTCTGACTCAGGTCTGACTCAGCGCTGATCGCATCACCAACTCGACCCAACTCGTTCACAACATCTTCCATCTTGCCAACCATTAGTGTCTTCATTTGATCTTGTATATCACTCATTTTGTCTTGCATATCTTTCATCACTTTCTTCAGTTCACTAATCTATCTATCTATCTATCTATAGCTCTGACACCTCGTTCCCTCTGGGAACTCCCCCCAAGGGGATGGCCACGGCAGAAGTGCCTCCAGTTCTCCCTGTTCCAACACTCCCTCCTTACTTGGTCAAGCCCTACTCTGCCCCTCACGTTTCTCTCCTTTACATACTCTTCCATTCTGTTCTGCCATCTAACCGGAGGTCTGCCTCTCACACCAGGTCCCACAACTTCACTTCCATACACCTTCTTTACAAACTCCACACCTTACATTCTCTCTACATGTCCAAGCCATTTCAATGTATTACGCTTCACTCTCTCAACCACTCCACACTCAATACCAATTGCCTTCTCACTCATACCACATCTCTCATTTCTTTCTCCATCCCACTTAGACACCCCACAAGCTCCTCTCAAATAACTCATTTCCACAGCACCTATTCTAGACTGATGAGCCCTACTCCATGTCCATGTCTCTGATGCATATATCAGTGTTGGCAGGATTATACTATTTCTCAGTCCCCTTTTCACTTCCATACTCACATTTCTACCCTTCATAATCCTCCCCAGTGATCCTATGACCTGTCTACCCTTCACTGCTCTCTCCCTAATTTCTCCTTCCATACTTCCATGTTTACACAGAACTGTACCCAGGTACTTAAACTCCTTCACTTCCTCCATCCTCTCACCTCTCAGAGTTATCTCACACTTCGTCCTAGTTGGTACTCCCACTCTGTAAGGTGTAGCAAAGTCAATCACTTCAGTTTCTGCTCTCTCAAACACCATCACTTTACTTTTGCCAACATTCACCTTCAGTTTCCTTCATTTACACACAGACTGAAATTCGTCTACCACTCTCTGTAACTCCCTTTCACTCTCAGCCATCAACACAGCAGTGTCATCCGCAAATAAACTTGCCACCAAGGACCAATTTGCTTCATTCAGCCTCAACTTCACCCCTAGGCCATTCACTTTGGCTTTCATCTCTCTCATACAACCATCCATATATATATTGAACAGCCATGGTGACATAACACATCACTGTCTCAGCCCTACACTAATATTAAAACTCTCACTTAGATCACCCTCTACCCGTAAGCAAGCTTTTGCACCTGCATAGAAGGCCTCAATGCCTTTCAGCAACACCATAAATTCTCAACACCTCTGTCACAGCTCTCCTATCAACCCTATCGTATGCCTTCTCCAAGTCCATGAAGGCAGCATACAACTTCTTACCCTTCCCAATATATTTCTCCACTATTGATTTTAATGTAAATATCTAGTCCACTAATATCCTTATCAACTCTTTTCAGACCTTTATAGCACATATCACATGACCAATTAATCAACATGATGTTATCAGCCTTTACACCTTGGAGGTGAACACATTTCAAATGTGCTCAACTAGTACAAGTTTCACAACCAATCCATTTATCCAACCTGCCGGTCGTATCCCCACACGAATAACACCTGGCCATGATTGGCCAAAGTATTCAACAACTCTTTCCTCAATTATCAAGTAAGGAATAGTGATATACTGCCCCTTTAACGAGAAAATATAGAGAGCGCATCTCAGACACAACTGTCCGCCACGACAGTCCACTCACCACATCATAATAGGCTATATATTTGTAATAAATACAATACCATCACCGAATTACAGAGGAATAACCTAAATGTGTTTTATGAGCTTATTTTACCACCAGTAAACACTGGCATCCAGGATGCTACACAATTGACATAGCCTACTACAAAAATTACTCAAAGTTCTTCACAAATTTGAAACTTTTGTTTCTTTGTGAATTTTATGAAGTATAGTACGGTACTGAATCAATATCTATGTTTCATTAATTGAGTGAGTATTGTACTGTACATAACATCCTTCATAAAAGAGAATCAGAATTGAATATTATACTTACCACCAGAGAGAAACAGTGGTCATAACCAATGATGGGAAAGTGATGAAAATTGTAGTCAGTGTGAACCAAATGTAATCTTTATGATACCAATGTGTGCAAGCTGTCATAACATCCAAACACTGCAAGAAAAGTAGAAATGAGGGTAAGACTATAGAAGCATTCCTCCAACCATCTGTTCTTTTTTAGGGGGGATCATCTTGGAATGTAAGGATCTGATTTTTTTTATGAATTGATTGTCAAAAATTATGTTCTATGTTACTTTTTATAATGAATTTTTGCAGGCAGACTTACCAACCTTACCTGACCTTTCGGACCTACCCTAGCTTAAAGTGACTTAACCTGATTTAGAACAATGTATTGTTTAGTCTTCAGAGGCAATAGTGTGCATTTCCCACAATCAATTCATAAAAAAACATCAAATACCTTCATTCCAAAATGATCCGCTCCCCCTTAGAAAAAAAAAAAAAAAAAAAAAATTGATGGAAGAATGATTCCATAGTTGTTTTTTTTTCATTTTATTGTGTTTATTTCATAGTTTATTGTGTAGGGTTTATCGATCAAATTTCATCAATTATTCGGTATTATTACAGAATAACTGGGTTTTTGACTAGGGCCGCGCAGTGTTACCACATCCGGCTAGGTCCTGGGAATTTGCCCCAGTCACTTTATAATAGTTTACCGGTTATATCCCGGTAGTTTGCCCAGGTTAGGTCCCGGTAGTCTGCTGTGGTCTAGGTTAGGTTAGGTCAGGTCAGATCAGGTCAGACTAATTTCCCAAATCATGTTTGTAAAACGGGGCATATCTCGAAACCAGACCATAGATGAAAAGTGTGTTAGAATGGTTCAAAATAGTGGGTAATGATACTAAAATATACAATATAGTGAACCCAGTTCTTCTGTAAATTTACCAATTATACCTATAACAATTAAAGGTATTTATTGAAAGATTTACCGTTTTGTAGCAGTGTTGCCAGATCCGGCAAGGTCCCAGTATTTTGCCACGGTCATTTCCTGTACTTTTCCAAGGTTATTTCCCGGTAGTTTGCCCAGGTTGGGTCCCGGTAGTTTGCCCAGGTTAGGTCCCGGTAGTTTGCCCAGGTTAGGTCCCGGTAGTTTGCCCAGGTTAGGTCCCGGTAGCCTGATGCAGTCTAGGTTAGGTTAGGTAAGGTCAGGCTAATTTTAAAATGCCCCATTTGAATGGGGCATTTGCGGAGAAAATGCCAAAGAAGAAAATAGTCTTAGAATGGTCTAAATAAGTGGGTAATGATGGTAGAAAAACCATACGCAATAACGATAATTCTTTCAATATTTACCCAATTAAATTATTATTCTGAATTGTATAGATATAGAACGGTAATAGTAACATTACAGTACCTGGCGATATTTAAAGAACATTAATTAACTGTAACATTATGGGGGATGCTGTATAACTAACTTAAGGGGGTGCAGGAATAGGGGGCAGGCTTGGGGGGTGCAGGAATAGGGGGACAGGCTTGGGGTGGGTAGAAAGCCTGTCCCCTATTCCTGCACCCCCCCCCAGCCTGTCCCCTATTCCTGCAACCCCCCCCCAGCCTGTCCCCAATCCCGCACCCCCAAAAAACCCCCCCCAAGCCTGTCCCCAATCCCACACCCCCAAACCCCCCCCCCCCAAGCCTGTCCCCAATCCCGCACCCCCTTAAGCAGTTCTATCTATTATTACTTACCAAATCTAAACAAAAGGTTATCATTCCACACGTTAAGAATACAAGATCAATCCATCTGTACACATAATTATTTGGGGGATAATCCACTTCATCATTGCTATTTGACAAGTTAGTTTCCGGTACATCTTCACCTTCCGACTCCATCATCAAACTGTTGTGTAAAAAAAAGTGTAAACAACAATCCAACACAACACAATAATACTATTTGCAACAACAACAATATGATTTGGCTTTTCAACGGTGCCGCCAGTTTCTGCAGCACTGTTATTTATTTCCATTATATTATGTCATAATATAGATATTAGTGTATCTCATGAATAATAAGTCTTAGAAAAGCCAGCCAAAAAGTTAATTGTTTCAATCTAGTGTATGAATATAAAGAAAAAGGAAACCTGAAACATTATTTACTTTTTATTTTTTATTGTAATGATTAAATAATAAACTTTCATGACCAATAACTTTTGAAACAAAGTTTTTCATGTGGAATAATTTAAAACAGATAATAAAATAAAATTCTCTGCAAATATGAATTTCGTTACCATAACAACGAAAGAAAACATACCAACGTCAAAATGAGAGCTTAACAGTAACAATTTTTATTTCATTTTGTCCAATCTCACGAAATTTTATCAAAATCTTCAAGAAAGTGTTTTAGTTATCCTGATGACTAATATGTATGAAAGATAACCTAAAATGCAAAAGGAAATAAGGTCATGTCCAACGAGCATAGACATTAAGGGTGAAGGAAGTACATTTTTTATATTCTGGGCCTGTTTCTTGGCATACTTTGGAGGAATCGAGGCACTCTAATGTACCAAAAGTATACTATCCCCTTAATTTATATTAGATTACTATCATTCAAATTAACTTGATATGTGTGTGTTATGTATATATGTATGTTAGTCACTGGTCTGGTATCAGTGTATGTACTGTACAGTAACTGTATGAACACAAGTATATAATTCTGTGTTATGTGTGTCTGTATATGTGTGTTAAATTTGATCGTGAACACGTGCATGTGTTAGTGCTTTTGTGGGTGTACTGAATAGATGTATCATGTGTGTTTATGCAGAACTACACACTCTCTCTCTCTCTCTCTCTCTCTCTCTCTCCGTCCGTCCCTTGTAGTACCCCCAGCTCCCTACCCAGTTTTCCTCCACATCACCTTGTAGGTATGTACAGTTGGCAGCAAAAGTCACCTCTTTACCCATGCCCTCTCATGGGGGAATGCAAGAAAGATAAGCAGCGCATGTGTACTAATATTTCCACACATATACATCTTTGATTCGATGTGATGGGCGAAACTACAGTTGACAATTAAACGTATGTTCATGGACGATTAAGTTGTATCCACTCATAAATTACAGATGTTTACGAGTGCAATTTTAAAGCTCAAAAGTGCCACTGATGATTTGTGTTGACGAAATCTATTACATTCTAAAATATTTTCACCTAAAATATAAAATGACCAAGTTGATGAATATATAGTCACTACGTTTAGGCCCTATACATACTACCTGCCAAGGAGAAACAGATAAATAACAATGGGTCTCAGTTGCACGAGAGAGGCCGGGTGTGTATATCTTATTTTGGTGACTGTAAACACCAACTAGTACTTTCACCCAGCAGCAGACATACATACCTCGATCCACTCATGATGTCCCGCAACCCTCGATCAACACCATCTGCCTTAACCTGATCTGCTGTTGTCTTTTAATCCTATTTGTCTATACGTTCCTCCTTCCTCTGCTATTTGTCTATACGTTCCTCCTTCCTCTGCTATTTGTCTATACGTTCCTCCTTCCTCTGCTATTTGTCTATACGTTCCTCCTTCCTCTGCCTCTAGCCTTAACCTGATCTGCTGTTGTCTTTTAATCCTATTTGTCTATACGTTCCTCCTTCCTCTGCTCTTCTCTTATATTCCCTTTTTATACGCTCCTACTCCTGCTATACCATACTCGATCTACTCTTCTCCTTTATTCCTTATCCTGGGGTAAGGAAATATGGAGTCTCTGATGTAGGGGAAAGTGGTTATGGGCATCTCCCAACACTGCCACGAAATAACAAACATGCTATATAGTTGTCGTTTATTTATTATTATTTTACAGTTTTTGTGGAATCATGCAATCACCTTCATATAGAAATCAGAAGCCCCCTCCGTATAATAATTGGATGGAAGGAGACGTTTTGAGAATTCTAAATCACTTGGTGGTGAGTAAAGCGGCCGGTGTCTAGTTTCATCTCGATCCTGACGTAATATTTATGGTCAGCAGTTACGTCATATGTAAACAAACTGGACTAAAATATAACGAGGCGATCCGAAGCTCTGGGCCACCATGCAGCTATCCCTTCCCTCCTCCACCACTGTGTCTTTACCCTCCCTGTGACTGAACATACGATCGTTAATAATAATAATAATAATAATAATAATAATAATAATATTGTACTAATAAATAAAAGCACATTACAAAACCAAGTTGGACTCGCCTCGTATAGGGGGGGGGGAGGGGATTGCCTGAAAACATGTGGGCGTTACGTTAATAATCAATAAAGTTTTTTGCCGCCCCCTTTGCATCCGAGCTAATCCCTAATCTCTCTCAACTGTTCCATCTTTCAACCTTTTTTTTGTGCTTATACTAATCATCTGTCTATAAGAATTGTCTCGACATCAGCAGTGGTTGTCTCTCTCTCTCTCTCTCTCTCTCTCTCTCTCGTTTTGTCAATGAACTGCTGGTCAGATATAGTAATGATTGGAAGCTCAAACAGAGAAATCCTCGGACGTAACACAGTATCAAGGTATGTGTGTGTGTGTGTGTGTGTTACAACCATATGGAGGCGACAGTATAATATCTAAACCATTAAATAAAGAGGTAGTATAGTGTTGGTAAATCTGCAACAAATGATTCCTTCAAATTATTCCAAGTATCAGACCACCATATTTTTTTGTTAACCTGCTGGGTCCTGAGTCCTGCCATACTTTGGAGGAATCATGTCGCCCTTATGTATCAAAAATATACTTCACACTCTTCCATTTAATACATTTTTATGATTATGTCAATTTCTCTGTTTCTTGCAAAAAGCATATAATTATAGTGAGTCACACATCCACTTGCCCAGAACAACAAACCACACAGTCTACTTTAGAAAATCGAGAGAGGGAGTATTATACCCTAACCTGTTTGTGGGTCAGTATCAAATGGCGACTTTTACTCCGTACGGGTATATAATTTTACGTGCATTCAAGTCCAGTCGTACGGTATGAAGTATCTAGAGTTGCAATTACTGATCTTTCGAGTGTATTGCAAGGCAGATGGACACACGCAGCACCTCGTGGCATTTATTATCGCCAGTCGTATTCAACAGCTTTTGACACAGTATACTTGTTGCATGGCTTTCTCTGACCTGCAGTTGCCAGATGTAAACAGTATCGACATCACTGTCTTTTTGCCACCGAATTCCAGCCTTCATTAGTGACTGCGTTCCGCCTCAGGGTTCCGTTCCTCATTTTCTCGCCATTGCCATTCCAATCCAGCCGTAACACTGATGGAAATTTACAAAAAAAGGCGGGAAAGAGAGACATGTGCATGGGAGGGAGGGTTGGCGGGAGTTGGGGTGGTTGCGAAGGCGGCCTTGTACTGTCTCTGAATCACCCGCCACCCCATGTAGAGAGCTGCTAACTTTTTCTCTCTAGTGAAGGTGGTGTCGTCTGCTCTCACGCGCCCGCACATAAACATACATAAGCACTTATACATACACATACACATGGCTTCCCTAGGAGATAGATAATTGTGTTTTTAGTTTGCGTACACCTCTTATAGTTTAATAATATTATTTCACTTTCTCCTACAGCCTATTTGGCATACAGATGATAGTCAATATAAAATTTCCCTATTTCCTCACCCCCCCCCCTTCTCAAGGCAACCAACGGGATGACACACAAACACATTTTTTATCTTTATAAGCTTATCAGTTTTACTTTCAGTAATATGTAAAGCCTCCTACCCTCAATTTTACTCTTATCCTGACCTACCTCCCACATTCCCCACCCCACTATACCACCCTACCCTTCTCTCTCTCTATCAGTCTCTCTTTCTCTCTCTCCGTTCCAAGTGACTCATACATGCTATTTTCTTTTTTAATTCTCTCTCTCTCTCTCTCTCTCTCTCTCTCTCTCTCTCTCTCTCTCTCTCTATCAGTACATTGTTTCACTTTCATTTCCTCCATGTTCGAGTTTTGATAGAACAACTGGAACTCATTCAGACAACCTTGCCAACGCCGACAAGTACAATACATGTTATGACTTAAACAAACAACCATCGACACTTTCCTTTCATCGTGCAAATGAATCAGTATCATCAAAATAAAATCATACAGCACCTTACATCAACTCAACCCCCTCAATTATTATTATGAGGTGCTGCAAAATCATACACATGTTGTTCTTTATTATAAAAATATTTACTAAGATGGAAGGAAAGTGTCGGTGGTTATTTGATTGTGGCTGTAGTCCTAAATGTTATGACTTAAACAAACAGAATAATTTTTCACGAGGATCAACACAATATTTGGCAATGTGTTACTGCTAACCATCTGAACCATTACTATCCAACCCCTTGAAAGTTAGGCTATAAAGTTAGGTAGTCAGTCTAATGTATGTCTGTTTATAGTCAGTTACACACGAACCCTAGATTTAGTAGCTTAACACACACACACACACACACACACTTAAAGGGGGGGGGGTTAGTATACTGTGTTGGTAAATCTGGAGCAAATGATTCCTCCAAACTATTCCAGGCAATAGATTATAATTATTTTGATTAATCTGGTCTTGTTTCCTGCCATACTTAGGAAGATTTAATTAAGGCTCTCTAATGTACCAAAAGTATACTATACCCCCTTAAATAAATAGCCAAGATCAACTATAAATAAATAATCAAGATCAACTATAGCCTAACTACCGAATGCCATCCAGTATAGCCTACTTGTTTTTCGATACTGGGCTCAGTTTATACAAAGCAGGCATTTATTTTTTCCACCCTCTTCAACATGATATATCTACAAGTGTACTACTAGGTGGTATGAAGGGAAAGTAATGGGTTAATCTTTAGTGGGTCTTTATATTGTCTTTATAGTCTTTAGTGTGTCTTTATATTGTCTTTATTGTCTTTAATGCGTCTTTATATAGAATTTTATGAGTCTTTATATAGTATTTTAGTTTTTAGTGCGTCTTTAAATAGTCTTTAATGCGTCTTTATATAGTCTTTTTAGTCTTTATATAGTCTTTATTGTCTTTAATGCGTCTTTATCTTATAGAAAAAGCACCAATTTCCTTCTGTATTATGACCTTATAGAAACGATTCGCGTACGTACATTCCAGTGATTTTAAGTTGCAAATAAGTACTGTATACCTCGTTGTGTTAACCTTTTGGAATAATTTATCAAGAATTGCATTGCAGTTAGTGAAAAGGCCGATTAATAAGTTAAATGTGTAGTCAGTCAGTAACTTTTGAGAGGGTTTGGGTGCAACGATAATTATACAACAGTCTCACAAATTTGTACAATGCACATCTACCATTATGAAAGAACAATGATTATCTGTGTGTGTGTGTGTGTGTGTGTGTGTGTGTGTTAATATGAATGAAGTCGATGTTGAAGTAGGCTTGGCTAATGATAATGATCAGAGGTGAAGGCTGGGTACATCACCTCAACTTTGTGTGTCTCCAAAATGAGTCACAACAACAACAACAACAACACCTCTGCCATTCACCCGCCACTAATGTAGGTTACTGAACTTGTGACCTCTATACACACACATACCATCACTATATTATAATCAATTATATCATTCTCTCTCTCTCTCTCTCTCTCTCTCTCTCTCTCTCTCTCTCTCTCTCTCTCTCTCTCTGTGTATATTATGTTTCTATTGGTATTAGGTGACACAAGAATGAACAATTGCTAATGAATGAAGTCTGGTTTTAAAATGCCGTAAATGCAAATGTTAATGACCCTAATTATTGAGGTATTTTATTACCTACTAGAATTATTGTGTGGTAATACTTTAATTAAGGGTTTGGAGCGCCCCTTAGGACCAGAGCCGATATCCTTCCTCTCTTCAGCTGTCCCTTGTGTTGATGTGGTGAGGTCATGCCCCCTGTCACCCCCAAGGTCTATAAATGGTCACCTCTCCCTCTATGTACAGTCGGTGGGTAAAGTCGTGTTGCCTCACTCATTACTTTTTGAAGGATAACATAAAGGATCATCATTGAACCAATACATTCACCATACAGAATTACAATATTTATAAGGCAAATTAATAAACTGATCTGTTTTTTCATTTTATAAGTCTGTGAAACTCATATTACCATACTGTTCTTCATGACGTAGATGTGGCGACTCGACTTTTGCCGTCGACTGTACAGTAGGTAACAAGAGTTCTGCCAAGGAATGAAGTACAATATGGAATTAAAAGCTTCACAGACTCTTACGTAAACTAATGAACCAGAGGTGTTTATATATCCCCCACCCCCCTGCATATTGAAATTGTGTTTGGTGAATGTGTTGTGCTGATTATCCTTTATGTTTTCCTTCAAGAAGAAGTGTTGAGTGAGGCGACACGTCTTTTGCAGCCGTTTGTACTCTCACTCAACTTGACCAAAATGGTAGACTATAAGCTGATTAGTGTCGCTAATGGAAAACTGTTAAGGTAAAGATATGAGTAGAAAGTTTCATAATTGATGATGACAACTGTTGAAGAAGGAGAGGTCTAGTGAGTCAGTGAGGTCATGTGAGGTTAATTTAAAAAATCATATATATCTTAGGTATGGTGAAGCTGGTTACCCATGAGTTTCGTGGTGCCAATCATATGTTTTCTCTATAGGCCTACACTCCAGAGCATTAAGGAGTTAATTCGCTTTTGTTACATTGGAGTGCCTTGATTCCTCTAAAGTGTGCTAGGAAACAGGACCAGAAGAGCAAATATAATGGCATTCCGTTGCTTGGAAAAGTTTGGAGGATTCAGTTGCTCCAAATATACCAACACCGAATTTCCTCCTTAAGTCATCAGTGATTATGACAAGAAAGTTTTGTTGTCATATCGTGATTACCCCAATGCGTATCATACCTTTGCTAAGCGACTCATTCTTTCTCCAGACACACTGGACCATTAATGATAAGATCAGAGGCGCCTGAGTATTGACAGGAATTGGTCACATGTATATGTTTTAGTTATTAGCGTCGTTTACAACATTTTCCAGGCCCCCCATGAGAGGTTCAGTTGTTGATTATAAGCTTGGTATGTGTGTGTGTGTGTGTGTGTGTGTGTGTGTGTGCTATATGGAAACTAGCTCTATAGCCTCCAGAAATATGCAAGCATTTTGAAACACGCTCATTAATTTAGGGAAGTCCTTGTCAAGACATTAGGGACCCAGTAGTATCTATAATATTGAAACCTTCCACGTCAAATATCTGAAAAATATTGAAGGAGAGAAAACTTCTTTTTGATAAATCGTAGACTTATTGATTCCTCAAAAAATATCTTAGGAAATAAACTACCTTAAGGTGGTAATTCGTTTTTGGTACATTGGAGTGCCTTGATTCCTCCAAAGTATGCTAGGAAACAGGACCAGAAGAGCAAAAATAATGGTGTTCTGTTGCCTGGAATAGTTTGGAGGATTCAGTTGCTCCAGAATTACAAACACAAAACTTCCCCCTTAATGTTACTAATCGTTCGGAGTATTCAGTTGCCCTCAAATTTACCGTCACTAGTTGATCCCCTTAAGGACCCTGTGATCGTGTATGAGAATTGGAAGCTTCTGATTCCTCCTGACTATGCCATGAAACAAGCTCCTTCCATATAGGTGGTGTTTCGTGGCAATATTTGAAGGACTCATTTACCTTCAATTATATGACTACACCACAGGGTCCCTTAAGATAGCAAGATATAGATAGTGTAAGATTGTAGAGACTTTGTTGTGACTGTTGGTGGTGGGACGTGTCTGGCGGCGTGGGAGTCATTCACACGCTGGGAGTAAACGAAGAAATATTGTCAAATGTGAAAGAAGTTTTGAGAGTCTAGTGTATGAGAGAGAGAGAGAGAGAGAGAGAGAGAGAGAGAGAGAGAGAGAGAGAGAGAGAGAGAGAGAGAGAGAGAGTGTGTGTGTGTGTGTGTGTGTGTGTCAAAGATATACATAGCCCATAAAACCTTACGAGGAGTTACAACGATAAAAATTCCTCAAATGGTCTTACAGTAGAGATTGCATAGTCAGAGTTGCTGGTAAACCTTTGCTAGTCTAATGAAGAAAGAATATGTAGCAATAATTATGTAGACTCTCTTCCCAATAGTGAGGACAAGGAAAAAGAAATCTCCCTTAATCTAATACTAAGGAAGAAAGTGCATGGACCAGGGCATTGTATGGGAAATGAGTACAAATTCAGCATGAAGTTAAGCCTAAAAGAAGTTTATTTAGCCGTGTCTTCAACAACCCAGTCGAAAAACCGTCAACTTCCTTTGCTGGTAGGCGGCTGGAGGCACAACAGATCATTCAAGAAAAAAAAAAAAACTCTTATTGTTCAGATTGAGTTTACACCTGTGATTCTTTCTACCTATGTTGGTGTTAAAAAATATATGTCCTGGTACTCATGTTTACAAATGCACGATTTACTTGAAAATCTTAGTCAGCCTACCGTTGTAAACTCGAAGTATCTAACTCCTGTATATATATATTCCATGAGTCTGATTAATTAACAGGGTGTCCATACATTATTCTGAACAAATCCCTTTTAATAAACATGAAAGTTGTTCAGATATTTTATAGATGGACACCCTGTAGGTAGGATTAGTTAAGGAC
This sequence comes from Petrolisthes cinctipes, assembly GCA_033782935.1. Taxonomy (NCBI): domain Eukaryota; kingdom Metazoa; phylum Arthropoda; class Malacostraca; order Decapoda; family Porcellanidae; genus Petrolisthes; species Petrolisthes cinctipes. Next base: position 141,457 of record JAWQEG010001288.1, read on the forward strand.
CCTGTGATCGTGTATAAAAATTGGAAGCTTCTGATTCCTCCTGTCTATGCCATGAAACAAGCTCTTTCCATATAGGTCAGTGGTTCTCAACTCATTTCAGGCCATGGACCACCAGCCCAATTAAAAGAATATCGTGGACCATTCCACTTGGCGGAAATACGCTCTCTCCGATATTTTCCAAAATCTGTACGGTTGGTCGTAGCCCTCTATGAGTCTGTGTGACCCCTATAAATTTAATCAATATCGGCCCAGTTTCAACCTTTCCTAAAAGTTTCAACAAAATCTGTCCTCTTGTTTTTGTGTTACCAAGTTAACAGACAGACAGCCAAACAAACAAACAGACAGAGAAACTAACAGCGATGAAAACCTACTGTCGTTAACAGACAGAACCAGCATAACACAGCACACAGCATAACAACTGACCAGAAATATTTCACTCCGTTCTACTCTTCCTCCCTGCTTAATTTTAGATTACTACAATTTACAGTTGAAAACAAAATCAAAGTACACCACACCTATAAAACAGCGCAGGACGAATAACACAACTAATCAACTGATCAGTTCGGTGGCTACTGCACTACAACAGTGTTACATATAGCCGCACGGCACCTGACAGGAATCGAACAGGAAGGCTCGTCACATCGACTGGTAAAGTATGTATTAGGCTAGGCCGCTAGGCTAAGGCCAGGAATAGCTGCGTGAATCTTGGACATTCCTTTTAAAATTTTGAATAAATTTAGAAACTTAGTGACTCGAAATGCTACTTAGCAGCTTCAACCTGAAGATTGCCAATATATTTCTTAAATAGGAATAATATATGAAAATGAATGGCCAGTTACCGTAATTATCATGATAAAAATTTTCGTACTGAATATTCAATAAATTTTATGCACTTATTTCCAGTTTATTACCAAATATAGTGGACGTCCTGTGGACCACCCAAAAAGTCACCATGGACCACCAGTTGAGAACCACTGATATAGGTGATGTTTCGGGGCAATAATTGAAGCACTCACCTCCAATTTTCTGACTACATCACAGGGTCCCTTAAGTAGCCCTTGCCTTTACAGTTTGCATTCTTCATCAGAGTCGACCACCAGACCAGAGCAGCATATTCCAGATGAACACGAGAAAATTTAATGTCCAGAGTAAGGTGAGGGGTGGCTGTCTCCTTGTCCCGCCTTCAATATGAGGTCACTTCCGATCAGCACACAAAGGTAAGTACGTACAGTCACAATAAAATATCCACCGATACTTTCCTTCCATCGTAGTAAATATCTTGGTAATTTTAAGAACAACACGTGTATGATTTTGCAGCACCTCATAATAATAATAATAATTGAGGGGGTTGAGTTGCCATAAAGTGTTGTATGATTATATTTTGATACGATACTGATTTATTTGCACGATGCAAAGAAAGTGTCGGTGGTTGTTTGATTGTGGCAGTACAGTTGCGGACACATGAAACAGACACACCTGAAACGGGCCACTCATTGTGCATATAATATATTTTAGGGCACACCTCTGTAGATAACTCTTCATTCTATAAATAAATATTCTCTATGAGGGGCCCCATTTTAAGCGTGACTGCTTCATATGTTGGCAACTGTACTTCTTAATTAAGGCCTTTACTGTATTTCTGAATGATTAGTTGGCTTTGTGATTTTCAGGACCAGTGTGCATCACTTTGCATATATTTGTTTATTTTATATTTTTTTAGATAGAACGTCATCTGCTTCCTCTCAAACCACTCCATTGTCTTAACCATGTTCACATTTTGTTTTCTATTTGTTCGAGTGATGAAGCATTACCTCCCAGCTTTGTGTCGTCAATAAAGTTGCAAAGTTCAACTGAAAATGTACATATCCGTATCACTAATGTAAAATGATAAATTATAATGAACCTAGATGAGTTGTGGGGCACCCATGTGTAAATAATGCTATCAACTGACGAAATAGAAAAAAAAAAAATAACATTAAACATGTTTTTGTCAAGTCGTCAATCATGAATTTTGTCCACTACCGACATGTTTACTTTTGGAGTTGTTGCCTAAAGCCTCCAACAGTGTTCAGATACTTTGTTCCCCGACTGTACTCTACCCCTTTACTGGATCCATCCAGAGATAATGACAACCCCCAAGAGGAGTGTTTGTTTGTTTTGACATTCTCCTAAGACAAGTGCATATTATAATAGTAAATTTATTCAGTGGGAGAAAAGAATAACAAAGGTGAAGGATCTCTTGTCGAATTTCACTCACTCAGACAGAAGGCCACACATCTAACACACAGGAGAGAGAGAGAGAGAGAGAGAGAGAGAGAGAAGATCTGTACGGTGTGAGTTTGAGAGATAATTTTTATAGAGCAGCAGACGGGAAAGTTAGAAAGTGGGAAAAACTGGAAAAAGGTCTACACAAACTAGGATGAGAAGGTGGAGAAAATAAATACCTTGTGTGTTGTGGAGGAGTCATTCTTTTAGTAAGGAAAAACATTAATTAATAGTATATAAACTTATAGTATATTGGAGTGCCTTGATCCCTCCAAAATATGTCAGGAAACAGGACCATATTAACAAAAATATGGTAACTTGTTGCTTGGAATAGTTTGGAGGAATCATTTGCTCCAGATTTACCAACGACACCGGCCGACGACCTCTTTTTACACTTTTTCTTCCGCTCCCTTCAGTCATTTATTGTTGTTATTATTATTATTATTATTATTATTATTATTAGTAGTAGTAGTAGTAGTAGTAGTAGTGTAGTAGTATACGTCCAGAGGTTAAATAATATATAGCTTTTTTGTATTATTTTTTACAATAAACAATAACAGTCAACCCATACGTCTTGGAAAATATACTTCGAGTAACGACAACCAATGTAAATTGACACACACACACACACACACACACTCACTTATAAACTCTCTTTCTCTCTCTCTCTCACACACACACACACACACACTAGACTAGTGACTAGAGTATCAGTACAGTATATATACATGAGGGAGAGAGAGACCGTAAAAATGACAAAATGGCGCGCCGATAAGCAAACGAGTTTACCCGCGAGTTTGCCTTGGCTCAGTCTCAATTTATGGCGGGAAACAAAAGTCGAGATTGCTATTTTTGGCGGGAAACAAAAGTCGAGTAAACAGAGCAGAACGAACCATCTTGACTTGACCAGTAAATGTCGGCTTTACCAGTCAGCTGATCGATTGGCTGACTGTCACAATTGGTTTGCTTTATTTTTTCTTTTCTTTCACGTTTTTCTCTTTTTATTTTTTCCTTTTTATTCTTCTCAGTCCTGTTTGCAGTATGAGTCCGTCCGATCAATTGGTTAGTTGGTTATCACTATTTATTAATTTCCTATGTAATTTCCTTTCTTTTCTGTTTCCTACATCACTTATCGTCGTTATTATCATCAATTTATTATTATTGTTTATCATTTCATCATTATCATCAACTAACTCTAACGTTGTATAAATTCTGGCCTTGGATTTTGTACTTGTGTCCTACGTTTTGTATTGTGGCCTTAAACGTTGTACTGTGCTCTTAAATTTTGTATTCTGGCCCTACGTTTTGTACTCTGTATTCCGTTTTGTACTCTCTGCCTTCCTTTTTGTACTCCGTCTTCCGTTTTGTACTCCCTGCCTTCCGTCTTGTACTCTATATTGCGTTTTGTACTCCCTGCCTTGCGTTTTGTTCTCTGTCTTCCGTTTTGTACTCCCTGCCTTCCTTTTTGTACTCTGTCTTCCGTTTTGTACTCTCTGCCTTCCTTTTTGTACTCTGTCTTCCGTTTTGTACTCTCTGCCTTCCTTTTTGTACTCTGTATTCCGTTTTGTACTCCCTGCCTTGCGTTTTGTTCTATTGTTTTCCGTTTTTATACTCTTTGTCCCGTTTTGTACTGTCTTCCGTTATGTACTCTTGCATTATTGGTCGTATGTACTTCTATCTCCCCTTCTGTATTTTTTTCATGTTTTCCGTTTTGTAGTACTCTCTGCCCTACGCTTTGTACCTCCCGTTTTGTACTTCTAGTGTTAGAGTGGATGGTTGTTGGTGTAATATAGCCTAGTGTGGACTTTTGGCACCTGTTGTTGTTGTTGTCGTCGTCGTCGTTGTGTGGAGGGGAAGGGACACAACGAAGCTACAAACACACTTGTCTTGTCTTCTGGGTCAGCTTGTGAGTGGGTTCTATGTTCTCTCTCTTTCTCTCTCTCTCTCTCTCTCTCTCTCTCTCTGTGTAAATGTGTGTGTGCTGAGGTGCTTGTTCTCTCTCTCTCTCTCTCTCTCTCTCTCTCTCTCTCTCTCTCTCTCTCTGTAAATGTGTGTGTGCTCTCTCTCTCTCGCTCTCTCTCTCTGTGTAAATGTGTGTGTGCTGAGGTGCTTGTTCTCTCTCTCTCTCTCTCTCTCTCTCTGTAAATGTGTGTGCTGAGGCGCTTGTTATCTCTCTCTCTTTCTCTGTGTGTGTGTGTGTGTGTGAATGTGTGTGTGCTGAGGCTGACACTCCCACCACCACCTGCATGCTGCTTCTTCTGGTGCTCACACACACACAAACACACACAAACACACACACTGGCATGATTTGTGCTGAGTCCTCTGCTGATTGGTCTGTCACTCTCTCCTCAGCCTGGCGCCATCACTATACCATCACCACCATCAGCAACATCATCATCATCATCTTAACTGTCTTCATCATCATTATCACCACTCTTGTTTGTCCCATCATCACTATACCATCACCACCATCAACAACATCATCATCATCTTAACTGTCTTCATCATCATCATCACTATTACTCCCATCATCATCATCATCTTAACTGTCTTCATCATCATTATCACCACTTTTGTTTGTCCCATCATCATTATCATCACCATCACTCCCACCACCATCATCATCATCTTAACTGTCTTCATCATCATTATCACCACTCTTGTTTGTCCCATCATTATTATCACTATCACTATCACCACCAACACCATCATCATCATTTTAACTGTCTTCATCATCATCATCACTATTACTCCCACCATCATCATCATTTTAACTGTCTTCATCATCATTATCACCACTCTTGTTTGTCCCATCATCATTATTACCATCACCACCATCAGCAACATCATCATCATCTTAACTGTCTTCATCATCATCATCACTATTACTCCCATCATCATCATCTTAACTGTCTTCATCATCATTATCACCACTCTTGTTTGTCCCATCATCATTATCATCACCATCACTCCCACCACCATCATCACTATCACAACCACTGCCACCATCATCATCTTATTGTCTTCATCATCATCTTCGTCCCAACACCATCATCATCTTAACTTTATTATTTCGAATGTGTTTTTTTTAGGTTTGTTGTGTGACGCATAGATTTCCCGTGATGATCAAACTTACAAACAAGCAAACGTACAAAACCTTACAAGAAAAAAGAAATAAATGATAGAGTGATGGATAGATGGATGGACAGATAGACATACAGGCAGGTAGATAGAATAGAGAAAAGTGCAAAACTCGTCTGCCATTCTTTAAGGGACCCCGTGATGTAGTCAGAAAATTAGAGGTGAGTGAGTCCTTTTAATATTGCCACGAAACACCACTTGTATATATAGAATTAAGGAGCTTGTTTCATGGCATAGTCAGGAGGAATCAGAAGCCACCAAGTCTCATACACGATCACAGGGTCTTTAATTAAAGGGATGTATGAAACTCGTAGATTTGTCCATCGTCGTCAATTCAGCCACACACACACACACACAAACACACACACAACTCTATTATGAAGGAACACAGGGGTCGCAAAACTGTCCCTCATCACTCACTTCCTCCTCCCTCTCTCTCCCCTGTGGTATGGTGTTGGTGTTGATGGTGTTGGTGGTGGTGGTGTTGGTGGTGGTGGTGGTAGATATGCATGCCTCATATAAGTTAATAAATGGACTGTAATATTTCTTGATGAAGGATTGTGGTATTAAGTAAGTGGATAGTTTGTATACTTTTGGTACATTAGAGAGCCTCGATTCCTCCTCCAAAGTATGCCAGGAAACAGGACCAGCAGCAGTAGATGAACAAAAATACTGGTGTCCTGCTGCTTGGAATACTTTGGAGGAATCGAGTTGCTCTACATTTACCAACACTGTACTTGCTTCCCCTCCTTAATTAACTGTTTTGCTGTGGTGGTGGCTATGTCGATTCCTGTACCCACGTAGCCTATATCAGTCAGCCAACCAACCAGCCAGGGCCCAGGAGTGAGTGAGTTGTGAGGGAGAGAGTGTAAGACCATATTAGGTGACCCTTCATATGGCCCTATCGCCCCTCCCCCTCCAGACTAGACTAGACCCACCGACCCACTCACTCACTCTGCCTCAACTCGACCCCCAGAGAGAGTCAGGGAGGAGGAGAAGGAGAAGAAGGAGAGGTGGGATATGACGAAGATGAGATATATTAATAGAATCACACACACAATTATGGAACACACAAACACACACACATACACCACACACCACACACACACACACAAACACACACACACACACCACACACACACACACACACACCACACACACACACACAAACACACACACCACACACACACACACATGCTAAACTCAGACGATTTAACTGGCTACAGGGAAATGCCAGGCGGTAATGGTGAATAATATTGCTTTCTACTTCATTTTTTCCTCCCATTCTCTCATACACCCTCCTACTTTCTTTCATTCGCCCCTCCCTCCTCTCTCTCTCTCTCTCTCTCTCTTACTGTTTCTACCACTCCCTACCTCCTACTCTTTCTCTCTCTCTCTCCCCTTTCCTCCCCTGCTTTCTCTCCTCCTCCCCCTCCCCCTCCTCAATCAGTCACTCAGCAAGGAACGAAGGAAATGTCAGACAGGCTGTTATATCCGTTCGCACCACCCCATCACTAACACTCCTATTCTCACCATTACTATACCACTCACCACTAACCTCATTACCACTACCATTGCTCTTGCCTTACTACTATACTCTTACTATTATTGTCATTCACCACTAACATACATCATCACCATCCCTCTACAACTACAACCATTCATTGCTTTATTTCTTTTCCTACCCTACACTTTTTTTTGACCTGACTTGTCTTGCCCTACTTATTTCAGTTCTACCCTGACCTGTCCTATCCTCCTCTACCTTGTTCTGTTTTCCTTCTCTTGATCTGCCCTACCTTGCTTTACCTTGCCTGGCCCTACTTACCCTACTCTGTCTTACCTTACCCTATCTTACCCTGACTTACCCTACCCTGTCCTATCTTACCCTATCTTGCCCTCTACCCTTCCCTGTCCAACCCTGTCATTTCCTGCCCTGTCCTGTCCAAATCTCATTAATCCCGATACACTCTCCTGCCCTGCCTTGCCCTAACGTGTCCTGGCTTACCCACTTTCCCCCGTCGTGTCCCGCCCCTGACCACTGGGACCTCACTACACTCTCTGGAGACGTGGCAAGATAACATCACTTCCACCTTCTCTTCCAATCCCCATATGGAATCACACCACCAAAATACACAAAGATGAATAGAGAAAGAGAGAGACAAGGAAAGTAAGAATATAATCTGGGGGAAAGTGGGTGTCACATCAAAATATAATAATGATGAATAAATAAATAAAGATACAAGGAAAGAATGATTATATAAGGGAGAAAGTGCATGGGTATCACATCAAAATATAACAATAATGAATAAAGAAAAGAAAATACAAGAAAATAATATATATATGGGTAAAAGTGGGTATCACACCAAAATATAGAAGGATGAATAAAGAAATAAATAGACAAAGAAAGAAATAAAGTAACTAATAATGTATGCTCATTTTAATCTCAAACAATCCATGTTTCCCCCATGTGATAAATTCTAGTTTATGCAAGTGCATATGAAGGTTTTTGTATTTCGATATACTATATTAACACATGGACCTACTGTATAGCTGTTTGGTACAGTACAGTACTAGCGTAGCATTATGTTGGTTGTTGGTGTCCCATTTAGTGAAAGGCATGATGTCTGGATGGTAAGGGTACATTCAGATATACCCACAGTAACCACCACCTCCACCACCACTAACATGGGTACGAGTTATATGCAAACCGTAGGAAAAAGAATTATATATTTTGCTGATAACACAGTCTATCCCCTCGTGGGGTCCAATATCTTCCAATCCATTTACATAAAGATAAATATAAAAGAGAAAAAAGGGAAAATCCTTCTTGTTTAATTCTGATTCGTGCATGTCTTAAAATTTATCTAAACTTGCCTATACCTCAGAGCAAGCTTCCTTCAGTAGAGGTGCTATTTTGAAAAACAGTCTGGAGAAATCAGTAACCCCAGTTGTCATGACTACAGTGTATTTATTATAGGAACCATATTCACCTTTGGCGGGTGGGAGGGGTATTTCTCTCTCCTTGATATTTTCCAAGTTATAGGGGCCATCACGATTTGATAATTGAAGGAGTTGTATATTTGTATTGTTTAGTGTTAACCTGATGATGTGGCAGCACTAACTAACTATTGGGCGTCACATTACCTCATATTTATCCTTCTATGTGTCCTTCACCCCACTACCTCCTTCACTCCTCCTCCCTCCTTCGTTCCCCTGTGGTTCTACGTCAGCATTATGGACACCCACCAACCCTACAATTACACACACACCTCTACTTTACTTACAAGCTCCCCTCACCACCCACCAAAATAATTACCTAAGGCTACAACAATTACTTTTACTAATACTACCAAAACTACTAATATCACTACTACCACAACTACTACTACTATCACTCTACAATACTATTTCTACCACAATTACAACTATCTTTATCGCTACCTCTACTACCACAACTATTACTAGAACTACTACTACCACCACAACCACTACCACCACCCCTACCTCTGATACAACAGGAGTACCACCACCACCACCAACACATACTCTGCGATCCTCACTACTCCCTATTCTACCCTTTACATACATACATACATTCATTTAACAACAATCTCGTCACCACCACTCACTCTCTCACCATTCCTATTTACCCTGCATGCATACTACCCAGACCAACCAACCAACCAACCAACCAACCCCTTCCTGTTTCCATCCCTCTCCTCTTCACTCTCCCTCCTTAATTCCCCCACCACCACATTCTGCGATTTAAAACCCCTCTACCACCACCACCAACAACAACAACAACAACTACTCCACTACATTCTCCAACACCAACTTTGACCCTCCACCACTTAGTTCGTTTGAATTCCTTTAGGGGAGAAACTCTTGTTGTTGATGGTGAATTGGAAGGCTATACTGAATTCTCCAAACTATGGCACGAAACAGACAAACCCCCTATTATACACACTGAGGTGATTTGTTTCGTGGGATGGGTTTAGGGGAATTAATTAAGTAGCCATCCAATGTACCAATAAGAGGTTCGTCCCTTAATTGACCCCTTATATATATACCCAAACTCCACTACTACTACTACCACTACAACAACAACAACAACAAAAACAACAACAACAACAACTACTACTACTACTACTACTACTACTACTACTACTACTACTACTACTACTACTACTACTACTACCATTACAACAACAACAACTACTACTACTACCACAACAACAACAACAACAACAACAACTACTACTACTACTACTACTACTACAACAACAACAACAACAACAACAACAACAACAACTACTACTACTACTACTACTACTACCACAACAACAACAACAACAACAACTACTACTACTACTACTACAGCCACCAAAAACCACCATCATCACCACCACCACCACCACTCACAATACCCTCACCACCATCAACCATCATCACCACAACCTGACCTTTGCTCCGTTGTGTTCTCTTCCCCTCCTGTTCTTCCATCCCTCCTCCCTCCCTTGGCTTCCTTTCTAATAATTCTCTCTTACTCCAGCAGTCCCTCTTTTCCTTCTTTCTCTCTAGTTATTTTTGAGGTATAATTAATATCTCATGAGTTTCATTTCATATTTTTCTTATTCTTCAACTACTTCTACTTTTTCTCTATCACGTCCTCCTCCTCTTCCTCCTCCTTTTTCTTCCTCTTCTGTTTCCTTTTCTCCTTTTTCATCCTCCTCCTCCTCCTCTATTATTTGCCGTCATCATCATCATCATCATCATCATCACTGTAGCCAAATCTGAGGCAAGGCAAACACACCATAGGAGGGAGAGAGAAAATTAGGTAAAGAAAAAGCCCGTGGAAAATTGAACGATGTAGGGGAGAACGAAGGAAGGAGTGGGAGGAATGAGTAAGTGAGTGAAGGAAAGAGGGGTGGGAGTGAGTGAGTGGGAGGAATGAGTAAGTGAGTGAAGGAAAGAGGGATGGGAGTGAGTGAGAAGGGATGATGAGTGAGTGGGAGGAATGAGTAAGTGCTTTAAGGAGAGATGGAAGTGAGTAAAAGTAAAAAGGGAAGGAGTGGTGGGAGAGAGGGAAAAGGGAAGGAATTGGAGGATTGAGTGAGTACGTGAAGATGGAGTAGTAATGAGTAAGAAGGGAGGAAAGGAGTGAGTAGGAGGGGTGGGAGTGAGTGAGAAGGGAGGGAAGAAGTGAGTGAAAGGGAGGGAAGGAGTGAGTGGGAGGGGTGGGAGTGAGTAAGAAAGGAGGGAAGAAGTGAGTTGGAGGGGTGGGAGTGAGTGAGAAGGAGAGAAAGAGTGAGTGGGAGGGGTGGGTGAGTGAGAAAGGAGGGAAGAAGTGAGTGGGAGGGAGGAGCCGGCAAAAGGTCAGAGGAGGCAGGCAGCTCCAGAGGTCATGGAGTGAGACAGGCTGGCAGGATGGGAGCTGAGTTTACAGGCAGGCAGGCAGGCAGGTTGAAAGTAGATAGACAGACAGACAGACAGGCAGAATGACATGCAGGCAGACAGATAAACAGACAGACAGAGAATTCCAATCATTCCCACACATGCTGAGGTTTGTGGAGTTGGTGGGGGGTGGGGGGTGGTAAATTTCGTTGGGGACGTGAAGTTGCTAGTGAAGTCTGCCCTCTGGGTGACGGTGCGTGCCTTTGCTTCCGATATGTATCAACGAGATCAACCCACATGGATTAATTTATCATCCATATAATGAGTACTTCAACCGGTGGCTTTCTTTTATAAGGCTGTTGTGTGGAGCACCAACACACATGGGGTTGCTATTACCCTTAACATGCAGCAGTTTTCCCTCCTTTAACTTTCATCAGGATTGGTCTCAAGGAAGGTTCGGCCACACTTGTACGGTAGCTCTTGTGGTAATGTGGACTTTGGCCCACAACGCTGCTGTGGGATCAAAGATCTTCCCCCCAATCTTCTAGGCAGTCCTTCATCCAAGCCATGCCACGAAACAGACTTCCTCCGAATTAGTTCTGTTTCGTGGTATAATTCGTAAAATTCGGTAACCTCCAATTTGCCACCAGTTAACTTCACGTGTAAACCTATACAATGAGAGGGAAAGTAGGGGTACCTGTGACTTCCTTAATTAACCACCTACAATACCCTTCCCTCCTTCCTTCCTTTCTTGGTGAGGTTGGGATGAAGGGGATGATGACATGGCCTCTTGTCTAGTCATCTTGTGAAGTTGATTACACAGTCAAGTCCCAGACCATAAAGAAAAGAATATGTTTGTTTAGGTATTTCCCGTGACATTGGTGAGATAGAGATGAAGGGGACGATGACATGGCAACTTGCTACGTTATCTTATGACTTAGATTTCACAGTCAAGTTCCCATGATTACAGTCAAGAGGCTCAACCTACCCCACCCCACCCCCAACCCACCCAACCTAACCAAACCCAACCTAACCTAACCTAACATAACATAACCCAACTCAACCCAACTCAACCCAACCCAACCCAACCTAGCCTAACCCAACCCAACCCAACCCAACCCAACCCAACCCCAACCCAACCCCAACCCAACCCAACCCAATGCAACCCAACCCACCCAACCAAACCTAACCTAACCTATCCTAACCTAACCTATCCTAACCTAACCAAACCAAACCAAACCAAACCAAACCTATCCTAACCAAACCAAACCAAACCAAACCAAACCAAACCAAACCTAATCTAACCTAACCTAACCTAACCTAACCTAACAAAACAAAACAAAACCAAACCAAACTAACCTAACCAAACCAAACCAAACCAAACCTAACCTAACCTAACCAAACAAACCAAACCAAACCAAACCTAATGTAACCAAACCTAACCTAACATAACCAAATCTAACTTAACCTAAGATTTTGTATAGCGAAATTGGGTCACTACTGATTCACTCGGTTTTTGCCATGCACGACACAGATTCCTTCAGTACATAGGTGCTGTTTTGTGTCACAGTGGGGAGTAGTCAGGAGTCTCCAAAATTCGCCGATCCATAACATCACAGGTCTCCTAAATAAACAACCCGGTGATCATGTTTTGAGAGTATGAAATTCCTGCTCCAAGGACTAGGAATACAGTGCCAACATTGGACGCACGTGTACGAGGATCTCTCTCTCTCTCTCTCTCTCTCTCTCTCTCTCTCTCTCTCTCTCTCTCTGTACATAGGCTCCATACCCGTCATGAGGTCAAGGTCACTCACTAGCTTTCGACGCACGCATACATACATACACACACACACATACACGAACACGCACATACACAAGAACGCTTATTCATTCACATACACACACACACACACACACACACACACACTTTAATGTACGCGAAAAGTGTATCTATGGTCAAAATACTTAAAAGGGAAGCAGTGTATTTTTGCCACGATAAAAAAATATGTATAATGCAAAAATAAGAATAAATACATTATGTAGTAAAGATGGATATAGTGGTGTATGGAAGGTGGGTGAGATGGGTAGGTGGGTACTGTAGGTGGGTGAGGTGCAGGATAGTAGGTGGGTGATGTGACAGATGGTAGGTGGGTGAGTGGGTAGGTGGGTGAGGTGACAGATGGTAAGTGGGTGGGTGGGTGGGTGGGTATGTGGGTGAGGTGACAGATGGTAGGTGGGTGAGTGGACATATTGAGTGGGTGG